>VWZE01017221.1:586578-597644 GCA_013396675.1 Eubucco bourcierii | reverse complement strand
CAGCACCAGAACAAGAGGACACAGTCTCAAGCTTTGCATGGGGAAGTTTAGGCTGTGAGGAGAAAGTTGTTCACTGAGAGAGTCATTGGCTACTGGAATGGGCTGCCCAGGGAGGTGGTGGAGTCAGGGTCCCTGGAGGTATTCAAGGTGGGTTTGGACGTGGCACTTGGTGCCATGGTCTAGTCTTGAGGTCTGTGGTAATGGGTTGGACTTGATGATCTTTGAGGTCTCTTCCAACCTTGGTGATACTGTGATTCATAATAACTCTGATACGCAGTCTAAGGCTGTTCCTGTTATCGAAGAGTCACTTTACCTGGCTTTAGATGATCAAAAATTAGACAACCAGGTCTGTGCTCACTGCTTTCAACTTCCATGAGTGAAAGAATATGCTTATGAAGATGTTATTTCATCTGACTTATGTTAGACATGTCTTAGGCATCCCTTTTTCTTCACCCATCATAAAAAGAAAGCAACAGGTCATGCTGAACTGTCTTTTTCCTGCTTACACCACAGCAGGTGAATCTCATCCCTGATGTGTAAACACCCAACATACTGCTCACAGGCTCTCTCTTTCCTAAGAAGGTCCATTCTGGGTCTTTCAAAAATCAACCTTTGTTCTAGTCCCAATTGTTTTTGCTACAAAAGTCAGTAAGAAGGATGTAAGCAGGCAACAATGTGTCCTGTCCTGACATAAGGTCCTTTGGAAATTGCATCCTTTGGCAGTTTGTAGTTTGGTAGCATCATCCCCAAGTTTCTTTAGAGCTCTCTTCTGCCAGCATCTCAACTTTGCATCTCATTACTGATTCTCTGCCTGCTTGCACCAAGATTTCTTTTGCAGAGTCATTAATTGGAAACAACTCCCATAAGACAAGCCACTTTTTTCTTTACCCTTCTGCCTCCTCTGTGTTAATGTCTCATATGCTTTATTCATCCATTCTGCTTTATGAACATACTGCTGTTATGTTGACATTAAATGGCAGATATAATCCACTATGGCAGAAGTGGAACAACCAGCATTCCTGACTCCAGAAACTCAGATTCCCATTTCTGACTGGATGCTCTCTGGAGTGCAAAACCTGACAGCTGGGTGGACCAGGAAGGAGGATAAAAGAATGATCTGTGAGGGAAGTGCTTGAGATAGAACTTGTGAGAAAATGGAAGGATTCAAATCCAAAGGGTCTTTTCTCAGCAAACTCCTATAAGACTCAACTTTAGGAGAGGTCAGTGACCACCTATTTAAGCCAATGGAAGCCAGGAAGGTGATCTGGGCATTGAATTAATTAATAATTATGTTTGCTAAAAAGGTAAACAACCAGAGAAATGCCACAGAAAGGAAACTGGTATCAGATAAAGACAGATGAGAACAAGAGAAAGACATTTTAAGAGGAGTTAAATCAAGGAAAGGGGAAAAGAAACAAACAACTTCAGCAAACAGAGTCCAGTAACAAGTCTAGAGGTAGGACAACTGAAAAAAAAATTACAGAGAAGAAAGGCAGGGAGGTGGGGAATCCATAGAGAAGAAAGCACTACTAGATAAAAGAAGGAAAAAGAGTGGAGTAAATGAAAAAGGAAGCACAAATCTTGTTTGGGCCATTTCTGTATTGATCCACCAAACCTATACAGACCAAAAGGGTTCAAAGATGGTCAATGAAAAAGTGTTTCTCCGTGACACAAGTACTCTGTAAAATAACAGAGTGAGTGATTGTCATGCTCTCCAGCATTCACATCCAATTTAGAAGGGATGGGGAACATTGATTCCTACCTACCAGTGCAGAAAAACACGTACTTCCAAAAAGCACTCAAGACCCCATGTTAGACTCAAGGTCAGACTCGTGAACATGACAATTACATTTATCAGGGTAACCTCTCTGAATCAGGTGTAATGGGCAGAAGTCACATCAGAAACACCTACCCTTTCTGCTATCATTTGACACTGGTGGGAAAAGTTTAGCCACAGCAGAAGGAAAAAGAGGCACAAACCTGGACAAATAACTCACCTCTGCTAGGGCAAAACCTGTGTATTAACCTCACCTCTCAAGGGAAATGTTGGTTCTGGGGCATCCAGCTTGGAGGTGCAGTTA
Source organism: Eubucco bourcierii (assembly GCA_013396675.1). Classification (NCBI taxonomy): domain Eukaryota; kingdom Metazoa; phylum Chordata; class Aves; order Piciformes; family Ramphastidae; genus Eubucco; species Eubucco bourcierii. Next base: position 595,563 of record VWZE01017221.1, on the reverse strand, counting down.
GCAAATAGGGGTCATAGGACTCGGTGTGGCCCCAAGTATCACAGAATCTCAGAATGTTAGAGATTGAAAAGGACTTGTAGAAATCATCTAGCCAAACACCCCTGCCAAAGCAGGATTACCTAAGGCAGGCCACACAGGAACACATCCAGATGGGTTTTGAAAGTCTCCAGAGAAGACTCCACTCTGTCCTGTTCCAGTGTTCTGTCACTCTCACAGTGAAAAAGTTTCTCTTCGTGTTGAGGTGGAATTTACTCTGTTCCAGCTTATTATACCTTGCCTACTACTGGGGACTACGGAAAAGAGATTGTCACCTTCATCCTGACACCCACCCCTTAGATATTTATAGACATTAATAAGATCCCCTCTCAGCCTTCTTTCACCAAGACTAAACAGTCCCAGATCTCTCAGTCTTTCTTCTTCAGAGAAGTACAATTCACAGCTTTATACAGACACTGCACACTTTCTCCCCTGAAGACAGCCATGCATGCAACAGTCTAATGTTTAACCAGATCCCAAACACCAAGAGAGTTCAAGTCAGTCAACTTGACTCAGCCAACCTGACTCAACCAACTCAAGCCAGAGCCAAACATCCTCAGCAGATAGAATCCCAACTGCCCAGAAACTTTCACAAGGTTTTGACCAATATTAACTGAGTGATCGGGAAGATTCGCCCTCCCAGTCATCCCCTCCTGTAATGGGATATAACCTGGATGGATGCATATCTCCAAAGCTAGGCCCTAGAACCTGCCAGTGAATGCCTCTGCAAACACTTCTCCAGGAAGCTTCAAGAATCTCTGAATTCTGGCTGTGTGCTGTGGTCCTTAGTCCTAGCAATGCTCCATTTTCCCCTACTCTCAGCCTTGTAATCATTTTTTCCCTGCTGATCCTCCTCCTTTTGCCAAATCCAGTCCCACCATTCAGAGTTTGATTGTAGCTAGCCTCTAGAATCTGCTCTTGCCCATCCTCCTGGTTCAGCTTGCCTGTGTTTGATTTTTCAACCTACTTCCCATGACTTCAACATCTCTTACTCCTGGATTTGTGACTTCCAATTTCATACCCAAGGCTGGCTTTACCACCGTTCCTATCTCACTCCAGCCAAGCTCATTTGAACACTGAACTCAACTCTAGACAGCTTCTCCAAGTGGCAGTCTCCTGATGTTTAATCTGGTCTCACATACTTACAAACAAGTTCAGTCCCTTGGAAAAAACACAGGACACTATTTGAGGTCTTTTAAATCTGAAAGACCCCATCTACACTTACTCAAAGGAGCATTTTCTTAGCTTCTAGCAATAGACACCTTACAACTCCTCAGTGAGCAGGCTGACATGGACGGGCAGACAAACTCAGCACTCTCACTGTGCTTTCTTACCATTTACACACAAGGCAGGTCTTATTTGATAGATGTACAGTCATGTTACAATAGAGTACGAAAGACTTGTGGTGAGGGGGCTGTGAGGGTCCCAAAATACTTTCTCCAACACTGTGAAATTTCAAGGAGGTCTACTGCTACCCAAGAGAAATATGTGTGGCCATGGACAGAAAAACAAACAAAGGGTCTTTGTTGAGGGGAAAGTAAATATAGCCGCCTAGTGCCGAGAAACGTTACCTAGGAATTGATTTGAACTGCAGAAGACCCTCTCTCAGGATGCCTACAATACAGCCAGGAAGACCTGAGCACCATAACAGCACTGAAAAGCAGGCACATCTTTGGTCTGTCCCTATCAACTCTTCTTCTTGGTGGAAAACTAGACAGAAATTTTTATTGGACACTGCTTCCTTCCAGGATTGAGCTAGGGTAAACCAAAATCATTACATAAATGGAACATAGTTTACCTAACCCACTTTGAACCCAAATTAGACAGTTCTCACATGCCATCTGTGTTATAGCTAGAAACTACTGTCAAAGCAATGTGAATCATAGCATGGTAATGGTAAGGTTGGAAGGGACCTCAAGGATCAGCTAGTTCCAACCCCCTGCCATAGGCAGGGAGACCTCCCACTAGTACAGGTCACTCAAGGCCTCGTCCAACCTGGCCTTGAACACCTCCAGGGAGGGAGCAGCCACAACCTCCCTGGACAACCTGTGCCAGTGCCTCACCACCCTCACTGCAAACAACTTCCTCCTAACATCCAGTCTAAATCTCCCCTCTGCCAGTTTAAACCCATTGCCCCTTGTCCTGGCATTGCAAGACCTTGTCAATAGTCCCTCCCCAGCCTTTCTGTAGGCCCCCTTCAGATACTGGAAGGCTACACTCAGGTCTCCTGGAAGCCTTCTCTTCTCCAGGCTGCAGAGCCCCAACTCCCTCAGCCTGTCCTCATAGGAGAGCTGCTGCAGCCCTCTGATCATCCTCCTGGTCCTCCTCTGGACCCACTCCAACATTTCCATGTCCTTCCTGTGCTCAGGGTTCCAGAACTGCACACAGTACTCCAGTTGGGGTCTGACGAGAGCAGAGTGAAGGGTCAGAATCCCCTCCCTTGCCCTGCTGGCCACGCTTCTCTTAATGCAGCCCAGGACTCGGTTGCTGTCTGGGCTGCATGTGCACACTGCAGGCTCATGTTGAGCTTTTCATGCTGGAGAAGAAATGAGTTGCCACAAGCATTTCAACACATCAGTACATGCCACAAAGTGAGACACTAATTTTTCAGGAAGCTCCTTACCTGCAGGTGGGTCCATTCTGTATTTATTCTCTTGACACCAACCGACTGGTCGAAGTCTGCAATCCAAGTAAAACAACCACTGGTCATAGGATTCAGTCTCCTCCAATCCCACATAGCGAAGGCGTAATCTTCCTCCAACATTTTCAACCACACTAACTATCCAGTACTGAAAGGGATTCTGGGAATCCTGCAGCTCTATTAAGGAATCAACTGTAATGAGGTCTACAGGGTTTTTTCCTCGCAGAGGCTGTTTGAATAGAAGCAAAACTCCTTATTTTAAACTTTATTTGAAGACTTCTCAAGGAAACAGATGACAGCAGAAGATTATTTTTGTTTTTCACACCATCATCCAAGCGATCAGCAAACAGTCTGTTCTTCTTCTATTTTACCCAATGTCTTCCAAGTGCAAATTCAGAAGTAAAACAGAAAACAACAGTTGTGCTAATTTCTCAACCGACATCATCATCATCAACAACAACAACAACAACAACAAAAAGAATAATAAAAGGTGGAACAGCTCATAAAGCTCCTTCATTCAGGTTGTTCCTGAACAACTCCCAGCCCAGTTATACCAGAGGATTTCAAACCAAATTCTCATTGATTGCAGCTGATAAGAACCAATCACAGGAGCTGGACACTGATATTAACCTGAAAGGCAACTATTTTGGGTATGACCCTGAAACTGCAGGTTCCCACCAGCTTCAGTGGTCTTGGCACCAAAGTCCAAGGCACAGAGGGTTTGCTGGGTCAGGCCACCACACTCAAGAAATCCCAGTGACTGAGGTTATTTGCTCAGACACGTATTTTCTGTGATCCCACTTTTGCAACCATTTACACATGTGCTTAACTTTACACCTACAAAGCTGCCAACCACAGGCATTAAAAAAACATGAGATGCTTTGCAGTGTGGTACCTTTGGGGCTTAGTGCTTTTGTTTTGTCATTGTGAACATCTGTGTTGTCAAGTGGTTTTTTCCCACTAACCTAATGGTTAGATTTCTTCTTCTTTTTTTTTTTTTTTAATTGAATTCAAGTTTCAATTCTCACTAAATTCTAATTTTACAGGTTTAACAGCACCACTGAATAACACCCCACAATTTGGGATCATTTGCCCCCAAAGGAGATGCTAAGCACAAGCAAAATAAATTAAAAACAAGGACTCCTTTGACTTTTTCCTGCATGTTTCCCCCAATTCTACTTAATTAAACAAAAACTTTTCACAGTTTTGGTTTGGTTTTGGTTTTGGTTTTTATTTTTTTAATACTAATTCTGTAAATCAGGGTTAGCCCAGAGTGGTTCTTTATAGTGGTGGTTAGAAAAAAGAAAAAAGGCTTCTTTTTTTTTCTTTTTTTTAGTCATTTTTCCTACTGAATTTTGAAAATATTCCAAATTTTGGCATGCAAATGATTTTTAGAGCATCTCAGTCCAAAAATAATGCAGGAAACAGAATGAGAATTTGGTTTAAAAAGAAAAAAAAAATTCAGAATTAACTAAAATTTTATCACATCTACAGTTTTAACCAGCTTTGTGATTAATACACATTTCTCAGAACAATATATTTGCCATTAAAAGCCACTCCTCTATAGTGTGAGCTACAGGCATCTATTTAATCACTTCAACTATCATTTCATGGCAAAATGCAGTGTTCCAATTTAATAACATAATAGAAATCTAATGGGTTTGGTTTTTTTTCCCTCTCATTCAACTGCTTCAATTGCAACAAAACATTCTTTAACATGAAATGATGGTGTATTCATTTAACTTTTAGCTCATCATAAATCCCTGGCTCTATAAAAGCAAATATTACTCCACTGATTTGTGTGCTGAATTTTAAGCCAACAGGTTGTCACTTACCCCTGAGAACTGAATGGCTGAGATTAATAATTGGCTTGCATGAAATATTAACATTTACCATATTGCAAGAACTCTTTATATGCAGAGCTAGCATGTAAAAATACAAAAGAAGTATCACTAGATATTGATTTAACAGTGCAAGAACAATCTGCAGCACTCACAGGCAGCAAATCTATCGACAGGACATTACATACAGACAGCACCAAGCACATAAATTGTATAAAACACCACAGTAACACAGGACACACCAGAAAAAGGGTCAGAAACTATTTGAACCCAACACACTGTTTTCTCTCTCTCCATTTCTGCCTGAGGCTGCTTTTTTTTCTCTGCCTGAGTAAGCGAATTGGGAGGTTGGTGATGGCACCACACATGGTGTTGGATACCACCAGCTTGTTACATATGTCACCTGGGAAGGGTCCAGTAATGGGCATGCAGCAGATCTGAGGATGTGCATTATTTTGGCTGTGCAAGGCCTGTTCAGCTAACACACTGTGTAGGGAAAAAAAAAATCCCGGATCGTACAGCATTAATTCTTACTGCCAGATACGGCACTGGCATGTTGAAAAAGGATGCAGCTGTAGTGGATGGGACTGAGCAGGGACAAAATGATCAAAAATGGTGCCTGGATGCACACTTGCTTTCAAAAAGCTAAGGTGAGCACTTAGAGAAAGGTAAAACTACTTGTATGTCTTCACTCTTAGCTTCAATACAAAGGGACAATGAGAACTATCTCCTGCAGGATGTGCTGTCTCCTCTCCAAACGCTCACACAGCATCCATGTGAAAGCAGAGCAGGTCCTAATTAAGAAGGTGTCCTGCTTCCATAATTTCAAGACAAATCTGTGGGATTTTTGTCCAATATCTCAAGGCAAGCTGAGGCCACCCCAAATGCTAGTCACTCTGTGATGGACTGCACAGACTGGGCTCTTGGTAATATGAGCACACGTAAATAAACAGATCCTTGTTCTATACTGACTACTGATCATAGAATCATAGAATGGTAAGGTTGGAAGGGACCTCAAGGGTCATCTAGTTCCAACCCCCTGCCATAGGTAGGGACACCTCCCACTAGTACAGGTTACTCAAGGCCTGATGATTGAGGCCACCTCGTCCAACTGTCCTGCTAAATCTGATTGCTGTGTTTAGGTGGAGGCAACAACCCTGAGGGAATTATTTTCATATACACATAAACCATACAGTGCTCCACAGCAACCTGTTAAATCCCCAACATATGTCCTGACCTGAAAATTCAGGTCACCTCTTTGGTGTATCTAACGAGGCACAGAAGGAAGGGCTGCATCCTTCCTATGGACTCCCTCTATGCTCTCCTTCACACCTAACTTTGAGTACCCAACATTCTAAGCACCACACCACTACAGGTTAAAAGACAAAACAAACTACCCATCAGAGAGTCAGAAGCAGAGCCAGTAGAGCCAAGGCATTGTCACCACTGACTTTTGGCCATCGCTGGATCAGGCCCTGCTGCTGGCACACAAACATTGCAAGCACAGAACTCTATAGGCTGGTAGCACAAAGATTGCTGCAGCATGCACATCACCACGCTGTATCAGATAGAAACTGCAATCTAATACATACACCTTCCAGTAAATTTGCAGGTGCAGTTCGGGCGCCGGTCAAATCGTGTATGAGAAACTCTGTCCAGTCCATGTACTTCTCCTTGATCGCTGAGAAGAAGGAAGGAAAAGAAAGGCTTAGCACAGCAACAGGCTTACCACATGTATTTCAGAGGCAAAACCATAGAATGATTTGGGTTCAAATAGATGTTTCTAAAGGTCAACCAGTCCATCTCCCCTGCCGTGAGCAGGGATGTCTTCAACAATGTCTGGTTACTCAGAGCTCTGATCAAACTGACCTTGAACGTTTACAGGCAGGGGGCATCCACAACTTCTGTAGGCAACCTGTGCCACTCTGTCTACTATCCTCACAATAAGGAATTTCTTCCTAATATCTAATCAAAATCTACCCTCTTTGATTTGAAACCATCACCCTTCATCCTCCCACTATGTTTCATAATAAGCAACTAGTCATCTTTGTTATAGGCCCCCTTTAAGTACTGAAGGGCCACAATAAGATCTCCCCAAGAGCCTTCTCCTTCAGACTGAACAGCCCCAACTCCCTCAGCTTGTCCTCACAACAGAGGTGTTCCAGCCCTCTTATTTTGTGCGGCCTTTCTCTGGATTCACTCGAACGGGCCCACGTCTTTCCTGTGAAGACTCCAGGGACACAACACTGCACTTGGCTCAGCTATGATTTATAAAGTCCTTTTGTATGATCATGGATGATGTCAAAGGGGGGGGGGGGTAAAGCACAAACTTTCAGTTGCTCATCAGGACAAGAGAACCTCCAGGTGTTTGCCTTCACAAAGCAGAAGAATCAGCCCTGAGAACACTGTATACTCTCTACCAATTCAATAAAAACCTTTCAAGAAGAAAGACTTAATAATTTATTAAGAAATTCTATTTAATTAAAAAAAAAAAAAAAAGCACACAAACTTTTGATGGAGCCTGTGTTACCATAGGGATCCGTATCAACATAGTTTCATAAGATTTGAACTGAAATATATAAATGTTGCCCCTGGGATTTTAATTCTGATTTACTTCCTGTGGCAAGTTGGGCACCCAAAGGTAATTCTTAGCTTCAGACATATAGATGCTCCTTTAAATGCATTGTGCATTTACAATTGGGAACCCAGAAACCAGACTTTAATTCCACCTGCACATAAAAGGGAATTAAATTATGTCATTTCCCCCCCTAAAATAATCTTACTTGTGTGTGAGATAACAAACACTGATATATTTGTGTTGCTAATGCAACAATACCTATAAAAGAGAAAAACCATAAGCATTTGAAAATGAAAACATTTCCTCTGAACAAAAAAATGGATACATGGTTTAAAGACCATCACTCCACAGCAGAGCCTGAGGGCTGTAATTAACCATTGTTGGTCCAGAATAATTAAAGTCATCAATTTGTTTTGGTTGGAAAAGGCCTTTCAGATCATTGAGTCCAACTACTATTGTAGCACTGCCAAGACCAACACTAAACCACGTCCCTCAGCACCACATCTACATGTCTTCTGAATGCCTCCAGAGACAGTGACCCAAACACTTCCTTGGGCAGTCTCTTCCAACATTTTACAACCATTTCAGTGAAGAAGCTTTTCCTATTATCTAATCTAAACCTCCCCTAGTGCAACTTGAGGCCATTTCCTCTTGTCCCATAAGAATGATAGCAGCCTTCATGTCTTGTTTAAAGGAAGCAGAGTCATTTGCTCCACACTTGACATCAGTCAGCCAAAAGCAATCCAGTCTGAATCCTTTGTGCTTTCACATGCATCAGGTTGGGATTTCTAAACGTTTTAAAAGCTTCATGACTGTGATTTCTCAGTTCTTCCCAGAGACACATGTCAGCTACCACACTGCCCCAACAATGCAGAACCTGAGGTTTCAGACTCCTCTGAGAAGGTACAATCTCAGTGGTTAGAGCAGGAGAACTTCAGACTGCAAATGAAAATATAATTGTAGGTACAAATATTGCCAAAATTACCTGAAGACAAGGACATCAAACCAGAGCATTCTCAAAAATGCATTCTCAAAATACATCCTCAAGCCACCTGCTGCCAAACATTGAATCAAGGAAATACAAAGGAGGAACACTGGGTTTGCCCAAGGACAGTTATTTGACACTGCCACGAAATCTGGCACAACGGGCTTCTGGTTGAGCTTCCACCCAGTATGGGTGCTTGGCACACCTGGCCTCTGGCCCATTTTCAATATACATCCTTATGCCTTATGCAATCCATATGATTGTCCATGGACAAAGGCAAACACCATGCCCACCAGACCTCATGCCTGAGTTGTGCTTGCTCCCTAAAAGCCAGTTCTCACAAAGTCACTTGAGCTACACATTCAGTTTATAGATCTTAGTGACTTTAAAAGTTCATTTAAATGCATTTAAAATTAGCAAACCTTAAAGTTCTGAACTTCAGCCTTTATAAAATAGTACCTGAACTTGCCTGGAACTATTCTGAAGTCTTTTGCAGCACTGACTTTGCATGATTTCCAGAAGATTAATGACCTTTACCTTATTTAAGATGAAGGAATGGCCCAAGAAGAAATGGTTTATACATAGCAGTTTTCTGTCTACACATTCCTGTTGCATACACCTCATCAGTTCCTGTCCACCTACATTAAGCTAAAGAAAAGAAGCTTCATTTTGGCATCAGTGAGAAGATAGTAATTGTCATAATGAACGAGCCTAGTGTCCCTCTAGTTCAGACTTCTGCCTCTCACTGTGAACAGCACTGGGTGCATCAGAGAAGGGTGCAAGTTGAACTTCATTTTGGCTCACACCCACGAAGTTGTCAGCCAAATTTTGAATGCCAGAGCTTCATTACTAAGGAATGACAAATGTGATAAAAAGAACATGGTTCAAACTTTCAAAGCTGGGG
>VWZE01017221.1:572606-585853 GCA_013396675.1 Eubucco bourcierii | reverse complement strand
ATGTAGAGTACAAGCAGGCTTCTCAGTGCCACAGTTCAAGTCATTACAATGCAGATACTAATTTTTGGTAGTAATGAACTGAATCTGAATCATTGCAATATCTGCATGAGCCTTTGAGGGTCAAGCAAAATGTTAAACAAGAGCATTCAAAGGAAAACCTCTGGGGTAAATGAGAATAGGTCTGGTGGTGTGATGCACAGGTGCCCAAAGTGAACATGTATTTCAGGAAACTCTGGTGCTTCTCTGGTGTATCAGACCCAGCACTTGTGACTTGAAACACTGATTTTCAATTGCTAATTCATATTTTTGTTTATTAGCTACAGGAATAGAGCCAACTGAACCTCTCTGTCTGCAGACACACTGGAAGAACTCTTCATTTAGAGCCCAGCTATCTGGCCAACTTGTGGGATGGTAAGGTGGACAGGACAAAGACTCCTGTCCATAGGCACCCACTAGTATTGCTACTTTCAAAACAATTTTTCTTTCTATAAATAAATTCAATGAGTCAGAAGTGCTCCACAAAGCTCAGACATCCATGTTTTCTCTAAGTCATAATGGATCCAGCTTTCCAAGGCACCTGTGTGAACTTCCCTACCCAGAATCTGTCAAGCTGAATGCACCTCCAAGCAGAGGTAAGTACTGAAAGCTACCTGCCCATTGATACACCCACCCTTCCCTAACCAGGCAAAGCACACACCTTGGAAAAGGAGTGTCACCCTTCCATGATGAGGCTCCAAAACAGTCAAATGAGGTTTGAGATGTTCTAGTTACCCTGAGGCTGCTTTGGAAATCATATCCTAAGTAGCAGTGGCTTGCTTGACCAAGATGACAGCAACATACACTGATTGGTCCTCTAGAACATGAGGATTCAATGCTGTAAAAGGATACAACTTGGCCAAGAGTCTGATCACCGCTACGAATAACAGATCCATCTTAATGCGAGTCTCATAGTCCTACGCAGGGTCTGCTGTGCAGAGAAGTGGCCAACACGAGATTGTATGGGTCTGAGAGCCCAGGGGCCAACTGCAATCAAATTTATCACAGAGAGAGGAAATGATTCAAGAGAAGTAGAGACAAGGTAGCAGAAAAAAAAAGAAAAGACTCATTTTAGTCATCTCACTGATGCAAAGGCCACAGTGTGAGTTCAACTGAATGATTAAATACTGGATAATACAGAGAGCAGACAGGCATTAGCAATGCTCTCACCATGGAAAAAGCATCAGTCAGACCTTGCACCAGATCACACAAAGTACAGCCCAAACACAAAGCATGAGTGGCATGAAATAATGCTCCCCAAAGTGTCAATGCTCTTGTAATTGCTTTTCTGTCCAGGTTTAGCAGGAAACACCACAGCTCTGTTTGGACTGCAGCTTGTGTACGCAGATGTGCCTCTTTCCTTTGGATCAGATTCAGTTAATCTTGGAGACGGCATGGGTGGTTGTTTTCACACCTCTGCAGCTCCAAGGCCAAAGGCTTTAAAGCATCTTCCTGCCATCAAAATGGCACAGAACCAACTGCCTTAGAGCAAAGCAACCCAAAACAGAGGCCAGATCTGAACGATGCTGAGCCAATGTGCATTCGTAGTGGAGCCAACAGACCTGCTCCAGATTGGACTCATGAAGGACTAACTGCACAGACAGAAAAAATCCATCTGGATCTAGAATACTACAGAAAGACCTGAAAAAGATCTCACATTTCTCTTCCCACTTCCTGAGAAGCAGTTGTAGTGGTGCACCAGCTCCCATACTCAGCACTGGGTTGTGCTGGTTGAGCCTGAGCGCAGGCTCTGCCTTCTCTTAACAGACCTCAGTGAAATTATCCACTCCACAAAACTGAAAACCCAATATCCCTGCTTCACTGCAGTTTTTGCAGTGTGCTACCTTTATGTCTCCCACTGGGAAACCAAGAGCCCTCCTGCCTCCTTCAATGAAAAATATTCATTTCAGAGAGCAGTTTCTAATTTGGCAGGTATTACAGCAGATGCTTCAATCAGAAAGAAAAAAGGACCCTTCCCAATCAAGACTCTCTCTATTTCTGCAGAAGTGATGGTACAGGTGATAAAACAGAGCTGCCCTTCCACAGGGCTGAACTCCATCAGAAAACACATTGCACCCAACATCCCTCAAATAATATTTTTTTCCTACTTCTTTCTCTACTCCATTCCCCCTACCCTCAATCTCTCTGATTCCTATTCCTCTCTCCCCTTTCACTCCCTGTTGTTTTCTCACTTTTACTCCTTCATTTCATTTTCCCAAGCAAACAACTTCAGGCTGTGGCTGGACCTTCCTGCTTCAAACCTGGACACTGAAAAGCAGCTGAAGTCCAGGGGCTGCTGCAATGAGGTCAGTGGTTAAAGTGCAAAGTAGAATAATAGATTGGTATGGGTGGAAAGCGACCTTTAAAGGTCATCTAGTCACACCCCCTGCAGTCAGCCAGAACATCTACAACTAGATCAGGTTGCTCAGAGTCCCAAACAAAAGGACTCTGGAATGTTTCCAGGGATGAGTCAACTGCCACCGTTCTGGGCAACCTGTACTGGTGTTTTACCACCCTCATTGTAAAAAATTTCCTCCTTGATCTAGTCTAAATCTCCCCTCTCTAAGTTTGAAACCATTGGCACTTGTCCTGTCACAACAAATCCTGTCCCTGTCTTTCTTACAGACTCCTTTTAAGTAGTGAAAGCTTACAATAAGATCTCTCTGGAGCCTTCTCCGGGCTGAACAACCCCAACTCTTTCAGCCTTTCTACGTAAGAGATGTCCCAGTCTTCTGATAACTTTTGTGTCAGAGAATCATAGAATGGTAAGATTGGAAGGGACCTCAAGGATCATCTAGTTCAAACCCCTTGCCATAGGCAGGGACACCTCCCACTAGTACAGCTCATTCAAGGCCTCATCCAATCTGGCCTTGACCACCTCCAGGGAGGGAGCAGCCACAACCTCCCTGGGCAACCTGTGCCAGTGTCTCACCCCCCTCACTGCAAAGAACTTCCTCCTAACATCCAGTCTAAATCTCCCCTCTGCCAGTTTAAACCCATTGCCCCTGCAAGACCTTGTCAATAGTCCCTCTCCAGCCTTCCTGTAGGCCCCCTTCAGATGCTGGAAGGCTACTCTGAGGTCTCCTCAAAGCCTTCTCTTCTCCAGGCTGCAGAGCCCCAACTCTTGTAGCCTGTCCTCACAGGAGAGCTGCTCCAGCCCTCTGAGCATCTTCGTGGCCCTCCTCTGGACCTGCTCCAACATTTCCATGTCCTTCCTGTGCTGGGGGCTCCAGAACTGCACACAGTACTCCAGTTGGGGTCTGATGAGAGCAGAGTAAAGGGGCAGAATCCCCTCCCTTGCCCTGCTGGCCACACTGCTCTTGATGCAGCCCAGGACTCGGTTGCTGTCTGGGCTGCATGCACACACTGCAGGCTCATGTTGAGCTTTTCATCAACCCAGAGTGTCCCTCCTCTGGACTTGTTCCAACAGGTTCACATCTTCCTTGTGCTGAGGACTCCAAGGACAAAGATTACTCCGGATAGGGTCTCACCACAGCTGAGGGACAGAATCCCCTCCCTCCACCTGCTAGTCACAGTACTGATCAGCACTTATCACTGTGCACCAAGTTTTTCACCACTAAGTGCTGAAGAAAACTGCCCTTTCAGTTTGCACTCTGTGTGCTGATCACAAAAAATGTGCAAACTGAAGTTGAAAAAGACCAGAGCACTGCACACCCTGCATCACCACATTCCCTGCAGTCCTGCTAGCCACACACTGGAGAGCCAGGACAGTAGCTCCATTCTCAGTGCAGAACCAGCTGCCCCTGTGATCCTGTAAATCTCTGTGCCCTGTCTCAGCCCAAGCCTATAATGGCTTCAGATTTATCTGCCTCTCCAGAGAAATAACAGATTAAAAGATCATTTACAGTTCCATGAAAGCACTGAGTCACAGGCAGTCCATTCAATGAATATGAGATACTATTATCACATTACCAACTCGTGGGATTTTATCTAGTCTCGTAGTAGTTGCTGTTTTTCTTAAAGTCACTTCTCTCAGGTCATTGCTTTATATGAAAATTCTCATTTTCTCTCTCTCTCTCTCTTTTTTTTTTTTTTTTAAGAACAGTGCATGGCAAAGCACAAGGTAAAAAACCTTGAATTATGAAAGACAAACGACAATAGAAGGAGTGTGCACTATTATTTTTGCCTCTTTATGACTGGATTTTTTTTCCCCAAAACCACTCATTTGATTGACAAGAGTAAGAATCAGGAATCTCAGCTGCCAAATCCACTTAAAGAAACAAATAGCACAAATATATTATGGGGTTACAGATTTCTACTGCTACTTCTCAGAAACACCTTTAACATTCCCTAGGAGTACTGCAGTGTGCACATGCAGCCCAGACAGCAACCAAGTCCCGGGCTGCAGCAAGAGCAGTGTGGCCAGCAGGGCAAGGGAGGAGATTCTGCCACTTTACTCTGCTCTCGTCAGACCCCACCTGGAGTACTGTGTGCAGTTCTGGAGCCCTCAGCACAGGAAGGACATGGAAGTGTTGCAGTGGGTCCAGAGGAGGGCCACAAAGATGTTGAGAGGGCTGCAGCAGCTCTGCCATGAGGACAGGCTGAGAGAGTTTGGGCTCTTCAGCCTGGAGAAGAGAAGGCTTTGAGGGGACCTGATAGTAACCTTCCAGTATCTGAAGGGGGCCTACAGGAAGGCTGGGGAGGGACTATTGATAAGGTCTTGTAATGACAGGACAAGGGGCAATGGGTTTAAAGTGGCAGACGGGAGATTTAGACTGGATGTCAGGAGGAAGTTCTCTACAGTGAGGGTGGCGAGACACTGGCACAGGTTGCCCAGGGAGGTTGTGGCTGCTCCCTCCCTGGAGGGGTTCAAGGCCAGGTTGGACGAGGCCTTGAGTGCCCTGTTCTCGTGGGAGGTGTCCCTGCCTATGGCAAGGGGTCCCAACTAGATGATCCTTGAGGTCCCTTCCAACCTTAACCATTCTATGATTCTACTCCCACCCTTCCTGGCCACATGGGAGAACGTAAGAAGCAGAAATGGAATTGAAGTGGACCAAGACCACAGAGTAATTTTGGTTGTCATGACTTTCAGGTCATCAAGCTCACCCACTAACCCAGCACTGCCAAGTCCTTCTTACTGAGCATGCCCTTGATCCCTCATACAGATCACTGACAAAGATACCATACATAACTGGCTCCTATGCTGAGCCCTGGGGAACACCACTTGTGATCAACCATCAACTGGATTTAACTCCATTCACTACAATTCTGAGCTCAGCCATCCTTCCATTTCTTTATCCATCAAAGCATCCATCCATCCAAGCCATGAGCAGACAGTCTTCCCAGAATAGTGTGGGAAACAGTGTGAAAAGCTCTACTAAAACACAATTAGACAACATCTCCGTTTTTCAAGCCACCAGAGACCATGGAGAAAGTAAGTGTACCATTACTTCAAATCAATGCATGATGCTCAAAAATAATACATAATGCATCCCTGGATACCTACACCCATTTGTCTACCTACCACTTGAGCACATCAAGTATAACCTTTCAAGCAGGAAGACAGTGTAACATCAGCCCATCTTAGAGGACCTGAGCTGCCACCACCAGTGACAGGGCCAAGGAGAAGTTATAATATCAAATTATGCTATTTATGTATTTTAAGAGATGGAAAAAATGCTTTTCATATTTTCTTCGGGTTGTTGTTTTTTTTTTTTTTAATAACCCAAGATCACCAGCAACCTGTCAACACCTCTACTAGAGAATCCCCACTAGACCCCCATCAACCTCTAAACAGCAGAATTTCAATTTTCTCATATGTGAAGAACAGCGTCTTAAACAGCTTTATAAAATGGTTTTTAAAATCTTCAGGATAAATCTGCTAAGTGACAACACTCACTGTGGCAACTACTCAGATTATTAAAAATTTAACTCCTTCCTAGGACTGGAATGAATGAAACCAGTTATGCATAGAATGGTAAGATTGGAAGGGACCTCAAGGATCAGCTAGTTCCAACCCCCTGACATAGGCAGGGACACCTCCCACTAGTACAGGGCACTCAAGGCCTCATCCAACCTGGCCTTGAACACCTCCAGGGAGGGAACAGCCACATCCTCCCTGGGCAACCTGTGCCAGTGTCTCACCACCCTCACTGCAAAGAACTTCCTCCTAACATCCAGTCTAAATCTCCCCTCTGCCAGTTTAAACCCCTTGCCCCTCATCCTGTCATTGCAAGACCTTGTATTGCTGGAGAGGACCTGGGCAATTCTTGTTACTGTGTTATGAAATAAACTAAAATATGAAAAAAATAAAATCTTAAAAAATCTCATAAAAAAAAATCTAAACAAGTAATTTCATGTGTTCAAAAATTCACATTTAGATTTTTATATGTATTCAAGATATGCAGGCTTTGAAAAGGGAAATAGCCTCTTACAAAAAAAATACAGAAGCCTCCTAATATTGATAATTTCAAGCTGTCACACATTTGAAACAATATTTATGCAATGTAAAAACCCCAACATATAAATGTTATAACTACATTATAAAGGTCTAAATGATAGAGTCAAAATAAGATGTTTTTATATCAAAATAACATAGAACGCTAAAACAATTTGTTTAGACTTCACCCATCAAAACAATTTGTCAGAAGTGACATGTTCTCACAAAATATTTCCATTTTGATAAAGCAGCATTTTGACAGAAAACTGCTGAATCAAAACGTTTGCATTTGGCTTCCTGAACTATATACATCCTTGTAAACCAGACTGGGTATGGAAATGGGTTGGGAGTGTGAGTACCCTCCTGGCCCCTGTGCCCCTGGCCAAAGGGGGACTATATCTGTGCTGCTTTTGAATCTTCCTCAAGTCCTTCAGGGCAGGGAACAACCTCTGCTGCCTACGCTACACAGGCTAGTACAAAATCCCTCATTAGGCATTTCCAACATAGCATAAACCCAAAACAAATGTTAAAAAAAAAAAGGTTGCTTAGTGATGGGTTTAAACTGGCAGAGGGACAATTTAGACTGGATGTTAGGAGGAAGTTCTTTACAGTGAGGGTGGTGAGGCACTGGCACAGGTTGCACAGGGAGGTTGTGGCTGCTCCCTCCCTGGAGATGTTCAAGGCCAGGTTGGATGAGGCCTTGAGTAATCTGTACTAGTGGGAGGTGTCCCTGCCTATGGCAGGGGGTTGGAACTAGATGATCCTTGAGGTCCCTTCCAACCTTACCATTCTATGATTCTATGATTTAATGGCATTTTGTATAAAAATGACTGCTGGTTTTGGATTCTTTTGTGAGTCCCCTGGAACTCACTAAAGCTAGAGACACCTTCAAACAACTTTCTTTCTTAAAATTTCGAACAATCTTCTGTTGTCACGTAGAAGAGTTCTGCCGTTCAAATCAGATCACAAAGTAATGAAAATGCCATGCAAAAATGAAAAAACAAACCAAAACACCAAAACCAAAAACAAAAAAAAGGGGCATCAAAAGCTGTTGAACTCATTTCATAGAATCATAGNCCACAACCTCCCTGGGCAACCTGTGCCAGTGTCTCACCACCCTCACTGCAAAGAACTTCCTCCTAACATCCAGTCTAAATCTCCTCTCTGCCAGTTTAAACCCATTGCCCCTGCAAGACCTTGTCAATAGTCCCTCTCCAGCCTTCCTGTAGGCTCCCTTCAGATACCGAAAGGCTACTATCAGGTCCCCTCAAAGCCTTCTCTTCTCCAGGCTGAAGAGCCCCAACTCTCTCAGTCTGTCCTCATAGCAGAGCTGCTGCAGCCCTCTGAGCATCTTCGTAGCCCTCCTCTGGACCTGCTCCAACACTTCCATGTCCTTCCTGTGCTGAGGGCTCCAGAACTGCACACAGTACTCCAGGTGGGGTCTGACAAGAGCAGAGTAAAGAGGCAGAATCCCCTCCCTTGCCCTGCTGGCCACACTGCTCTTGATGCAGCCCAGGACTCAGTTCCTCATTTGCTAATGATATAGTCACAAATATCAAGAATTATCAACTTCAGAGCACAGGCATCATGTGTCTGAAATATAGAAAACCTTCAAAGAAGACATCATACAGAAGGGATTTTCGTGAAAACTAGAATTTATAAGCAACTGTGCAACAAAAAATTGAAGTGCTCAAAATACAATCCTGGAATCAGAAGTACATTGTGGTCTCATTCAAATGAATTTACAGTAGGCTACAAAAGTTAGAAGGATGTGTGATGTCTGCAGGAGAATCAGTAGCTCTTGAGCACTGTTAGAAGTCATTGCTTTAAGCTATTTATTGATTCACCAGCTCTTATAACTGTATATTATCTAATATTTTTTGATAAATACAACTGAAAATATGCAAACTTTAAATTGATGTTATTTATTTAGCCCCCATGAGCTACTGCGTGCAATAAGAATATTCTGCATGATTTTAACTCCTTCAAAATAACCAAGCAGACAGGCTGGAAAGTGTCAGGAGAATGATAGAAGACTGAAAGATCTGCCATGTGAGGAAAGGCTAGAGAAGCAGGTTTGTTCAGCCTCGAGAAGAGAAGGTTTAAGGGAGACCTCACTACCATGTACCAGTACATAAAGGGTAGCTGCCAGGAGAATGGAGACTGCTTTTTACAAGGAGTAACACAGAAAAGAAAAGGGGCAACAGGTACAACTTATTACTAGGGACATTCCAATTGGATTCCAGAAGACAATTTTGCACCATGATAACAGTTAGACATTGGAAATACCTCCTCAGGGAAGCAGGGGCTTGACAGGGTGCTGGGCCATTTTATTTTTATTTAAACTATACCATTTCCTAGAAAAGTAAGACCAGAAGATCCATTGGAGTCTCTTCCAGCCTGGCATTCTTTAACTGTGAAAAAATTGGTACACTCCAGTTCTTCAGGCTACCCAAAACACCCTTATCCCATTACTAAAAGAAAGCTACTCAGGCTGCACTCACTACAGTCTTGAGCCAAGAAAGGGCCAAAATACAGACTTTAATCTTTGCACACCCAATTCTGCATGCAAGGCCACCCCTTTGTTACAGGTAAAACTGAACAAAGGCACAAACACATGCTCTAAGTTCTTGCCTGAAGAATTCCCTTACAGTTTTTTCTATGCAATTGCACTGAATTTTAGTATAATGTGGCTTTGCCTTCCTGCTGCCATTCCATGTGTCCAGAAAGGATCCACTTACATTCTTGTGGTTGAAACAAGCAAACTCATGAGGAAAGAACTGTCTCCCTGCCCACAGAAGATGTTACTTCCTAACATCCTTTGAGTCCTTCACAGACATGCACACTATTCCCCTCAGGTTTCTCTAGTCCTTAATTAACTCCTATCTCTTTAACAATAAAAAAAAGCAGTGAGTGGTTTGGGAGTTGCTGTGCACTTCTTGAGGGTTGCTCTGGACTGTGCTATGTCTCAAATCAAGCTGCGGAAACTACAGGTGAAGGAAAGGTTGGTGGATGTGGGAAGCTGTGAGGGAAAAGCTGTGGATGGACTATTTATCAGGGCATGTAACAAGAATCATAGAATCATAGAATGGTAAGGTTGGAAGGGACCTCAAGGATCATCTAGTTCCAACCCCCTGCCATAGGCAGCAACACCTCCCACTCGTACAGGGCACTCAAGGCCTCAGCCAACCTGGCCTTGAACACCTCCAGGGAGGGAGCAGCCACAACCTCCCTGTGCAACCTGTGCCAATGTCTCACCACCCTCACTGCAAAGAACTTCCTCCTAACATCCAGTCTAAATCTTCCCTCTGCCAGTTTAAACCCATTGCCCCTTGTCCTGTCATTGCAAGACCTTGTAAATAATCCCTCCCCAGCCTTCCTGTAGGCCCCCTTCAGATACTGGAAGGCTACTCTAAGGTCCCCTCAAAGCCTTCTCTTCTCCAGGCTGCAGAGCCCCAACTCTCTCAGCCTGTCCTCATAGGAGAGCTGCTGCAGCCCTCTGATCATCTTCGTGGCCCTCCTCTGGACCCGCTCCAACACTTCCATGTCCTTCCTGTGCTGAGAAAACAAGGGGCAATGGTTTTAAACTAGAGAAGGACAGATTATGACTAGATATTAGGAAGAAACTCTTTATTATGAGGATGGTAAGACTCTGGAACAAGTTGCCCAGAGAGGCAGTGGAGGCTCCATGACTGAAGACATTCAAATTTAAACTTGATGGAACTCTAAGAAACCTGATCTAAGTTGGGGATATGCCAGCATGTGGCAGGGGAGCCGGACTAGATTTGCCTAGATGTCTAGAGCTCCCTTCCAATCCAGTGCATTCTGTGATTCTGAGATCTTGAAGCAGTCTCTCCATTACCCCACTCCAGCTCAGGAAGCCTAGCAAGGTGCTTTACCTAGCAAGAAATAACAGGCATGAGGGTAACCACCAAGCAACAGCAGAGGCACTTCCATGCAGAAGGTTCAGCTGTCTCTACTCCAAACAGAACATGATGGAAACAGACACATTCTTCATGTGAGCTTGCTGCTATTGCTTTCTGCTTACAAGTTAAACTACCCAAGATCAGAAAAGGAATTTGCCTAATAAATCCCAACAGTGTGGTGACCCTGTGTCATTAACCTGTATCACCCTGCCTTGACTGACTGACTACAATGGCCTCAGGTACCCATCCCTGCATGCAAGCTGCAGTAAATGATCTACTCATAAGTACTGTGATTAATTGCTTCCCTTCAGTTAAAGTCAATACTCTGCTTGCACCAGATTTTTTTTTTAATGCTAAAAAGGAGAGGTGTGTTGATAATGGGAAGTGGCTCTGCTCTCTCTCAGTGGCATTATCTATCAATTGCAATCAGATTATGTAGATAAAGAACAGCAGCAAATTTATCAGCTCCATTTGCACTTGTCACGTTGCTGCAAGAAGACTCTGTGCAAGCAGGGCCCACTGAGACACAACATTGCTCTCCCTTGGGAGTGTGAGAATGGTGGAGGAGGGAAAGTGAGATGCAGATGGGACATGGCAAGAGGCAGAGGGAACTCATCTCTTCCTACCCTTGGCCTTGCAGGAATGCAATCAGTTCATTCACCTGGTACCTCAGCCAGAACAAGGCATCACTTGAAGTCATTGTGCACCAACAGAGTGGTAGTTAAGGATGATGCATTTAACTTTTAAGAGCATTTACCATGCATAACCCTATTTATTTTTGAAGTGTTTTTACATAAATTTCACCTGGAACACAGTCATGAAATCTCAATGTCATCCAGACTAGGCACCAAACAGCAGTAACAACCCCATTACACTACACTTGCCTCAAGTTGCACCAGGGGAGGTTTAGATTGGGTATCAGGATAAATTTATTTACTAAAAGAGTGGTCAGGCATTGGAACAGGCTGCCCAGGGAGGTGGTGGAGTCTCCATTCCTGGAGGTGTTCAAAAACCATGTAGACTTTGGGACATGGTTTAATGGTTATAGTGGTGTTAGGTCAAAGTTGGACTCAACAATCTTAAAGGTCTTTTCCATGAGAAACCACTCCGTGATTCTATGAAACTGGGAAGTGCAGCTGCCTGGCAACTTACTCAAGAACATAAAAGACCCTCTAGACAAAATTATAACCCAGCTCAACTATCTGGTTTCTTGTATCTGCAGGCATGAATGAAGGCTGATTTTTCTGATTTTGCTGTAACATTCAATGTAGTAAAAAGGAGCCACTTTTGGTTACTAATGTGATAGATTAGGAGAAAACCTGATGCATAGCTATAAAGGTCACAATCTTCCACTCACAGCAAGTGATTTCTACTTCTCCAAAATACCTTAGCTTCACTCTTACCCAAAAAGAGATAATACAGTCTATGTGTAGCAGTAACATTGCTGTCTGCCCAAATCACTTCTTGGTACAAGATAACTAAATTTAATTGTCATCAACAACAGCATCAGAAATTAAGCAGCAACGTCTGACATAAATGGTCTCAGATGTGCACACATACAGAGTTCCTGGAAGGTACTTCTGAAAGCCAGGCAATGCCCAGCCTTTGAGAGCTCTGAACAAACCATATAACCGTAGGGGTTCCTCCATCATTAGTATCAATGTCCATTAGGGTGACAGCTCACTGTGAAAATGAGCATCCAAACTCCACGGCTCTCACCCACTTAACCCCAAGCCTCCACGGTACACTCCTTGATTATTTTTTCTTCTGGTTGCATTAAGCACCATGCTCAGCACACAGAAGAGATGTATCACGAGCGATAAGAGCTCAAACTCCCCACCTTCACACCCAAGAGTCTTAATGAATGCCTTGTCAAATCAGCAGTTCGGGGGCATTCAAGGCAGGGGGGATCCTGATATTTTGATTGCAATTTCTGAATATATTTTTATACCATAGAGATTAAAAAAAAAATAATAATGAAATTGTAAAAGCTCCATTTGCTGGGCTAAATCAGCACCTTGACCAAAGGGCTCAGAAGTAACACAGGTGACACATCTCAGTTGAGACTGCAGGAGATGAGTTGTGTGTGTGTGCCTGCATAAGAAACGTACACCAGATCCCCTGCACAAAACTGCGCTTGGCAGGCAGCTTCTCTGCTTTTTTCCAAACTGTAGCCTCTCTGAGTGAAAACCAAGAAAGCTTTTAGTCACCTTTGTAGGCACAGAGATTTGTTGTCAGAGGTGCACACAAACACTTTGTAGAATCCTGGTTTAGAAGTTTTGAAAGCTATCAGGATGGATGGATGTGAGCTGCTTGCCCATCATCACCCTAGTATAGCCTACATATAGCACTTCATAGAATCACAGAACTGTTTTGGTCGGAAAAGACCTCTAGGATCAAGTTCAACTGTCAAGTCGACACCACCATGCCCATTAAACTGTTTCCTGAAGTGCCTTGTCTACATAGAATCATAGAATCATAGAATGGTAAGGTTGGAAGGGACCTCAAGGATCATCTAGTTCCAACCCCCTGCCAGAGGCAGGGACACCTCCCACTAGTACAGCTCACTCAAGGCCTCATCCAATCTGGCCTTGAACCCCTCCAGGGAGGGAGCAGCCACAACTCCCTGGGCAACCTGTTCCAGTGCCTCACCACTCGCACTGTAAAGAACTTCCTCCTAACACCTAGTCTAAATCTCCCCTCTGCCAGTTTAAGCCCATTGCCCCTTGTCCTGTCATTGCAGGACCTTGTAAATAATCCTTCCCCAGCCTTCCTGTAGGCCCCCTTCAGATACTGGAAGGCTACTATCAGGTCCCCTCGAAGCCTTCTCTTCTCCAGGCTGAAGAGCCCCAACTCCCTCAGCCTGTCCTCATAGGAGAGCTGCT
>VWZE01017221.1:551109-563071 GCA_013396675.1 Eubucco bourcierii | reverse complement strand
CCCCCAAAAAAAAAAAAAAACAAACCAAAAAACAAACAAACAAACAAAAAAACCAGCAACAAAACCAAAGCCCACAACATATAACTCCACATAGATTTGGACAAAGATTCCTCTTTTTTTTTGTCACTGCCCATAGTGTGTTACAAACCTCATGGGAACATACTCTATCCAGCAGAGAGGAATAAATTTGCATTCCCAAAGCTGCCCACTATAAAAAGAAATGGTTCCCTATCAGTGGTTGTAAAGAAATAGAGGGGAAGGGAGGGAGGAGGAGGAAGGCAATTTTACTCCTTTTCATGACAAAAGACGCTAAGAATTGCCTTGCACATGTGTCCAGCTCCACCTACTCAAATATGCATCTGTCCAAGATTCAGCAGATCCCCAGTTCATTGAGCAGCCCTGCCTGCAGGTACTTTCTCAGTTAGCTCTACCCCTCTGATTGACCACCCTTGCTTTTGCCTCCCTACTGTGCTCTTCTCTTGCATGGGCCTGCTGTGAAAGAATCAATTGGCAGCAGTTCTCCTGTTCCCTAGTCACAGAGGATTCTTTTTAAAGTATTGCAAAAACATGGAGCATAGAGTTAAAACATATCCTGACTAGCTGATCTCCAGAGGTCTCTTCTAACCCCTACCATTCTGTGTGTCACCTTTCATGACACTGAACTATAAAGCAATGGCAGTAGCACACTGAAGCCCAGACTTTGCCAACAGGCTGAGCTTGAGGAGCCTTTCAATCTCTCTGTATAAACCTCTGCAATCCAGCACAGAAGAATGCAAGCCTCACTACCTAATATGTGATCAAATTCCAGAGCACTTCTGGCTAAGTTCTGGTCCTTCCAGCAGCAGAAAACTGAGTGCTGAAGGTTTTCAAAGCCCCAAAGCCACCTGCTTGCTTATATTCAGAAATGATGAACATGCTCAAATGATCTCCCTGATGGATAATGAAATACTCTGCTTGGGTCTCATCACATCTACAGCTTTGATCTGGAATCTGGGGGTGCTGATTGACACCTGCCTAAACATGAGCCAGTAGTGTGCCCAGGCGGCCAAGAAGGCCAATGGCATCCTGAACTGCATCAGCAATAGTGTGGCCAGCAGGAGCAGGGAGGTCATTCTCCCCCTGAACTCTGCACTAGTTAGGCCTTGAGTACTGTGTCCAGTTCTTAAGAAGGACATTGAGGTGCTTGAGCGTGTCCAGAGAAGGGCAATGAGGCTGGTGAGAGGCCTCGAGCACAAGCCCTATGAAGGGAGGCTGAGGGAGCTGGGATTGTTTAGCCTGGAGAAGAGGAGGCTCAGGGGGGACCTTCCTGCTGTCTACAACTACCTGAAAGGTGGTTGTAGCCAGGGGAGGTTACCTTCTTCTCTCAGGCAACCAGCACCAGAACAAGAGGACACAGTCTCAAGCTTCGCCAAGGGAAGCTTAGGCTGGAGGTGAGGAGAAAGTTGTTCACTGAGAGAGTCATTGGCTACTGGAATGGGCTGCCCAGGGAGGTGGTGGAGTCACCGTCCCTGGAGGTGTTCAAGGCGGGTTTGGACATAGAACTTGGTGCCATGGTCTAGTCTTGAGGTCTGTGGTATTGGGTTGGACTTGATGATCTTTGAGGTCTCTTCCAACCTTGGTGATACTGTGATACTGTGATGGTAGAGAATGGCTGATTGTTCAGGCTGCAGGATAAGGAGAAAGTCAGTCTGTGCTATCTGAGTTGAAATCCCAGATGCACACCATAAAGGCAGGATGAAACAAATTGTTCTTTGATATTCAAGCATCTTCCAAAGATGAGAACAGGTACCAGGAGAAAACAAACAAATCTGACTACAGTGCTGTATACAAAAATGAACTAATATCAAGCTTGACTGAAAAAGTTGATTAAATTAGTTTAATTTAAAAGCCCAAACAAACCCTGAAGGAGGTTCTTTGTTTATTGCTTTTTACCAACAGCACGCGATACTGAAGAAGCACCATGTGTGCATGAAATATTTATTCATTAAATCTTTCATAAAGCTCCCACACTATTGGTTTCACTCAGGATGTATTTATAACTTGTTGAAGTCCACAAAAATCACTGCTTTTCTTTCCCCCCACCTCCATCTCCCTCCAGACTGTTTATAAAAGGATTAGGCTTTCATTTTTCATCACGGTAAGTCTGATCCTCAGCTCCGCTGTTGCTTGTACACAAGGTGCTGCTTTTCTAATCCCACCAGGATAGTTGGAATTACAGAATCACAGAATGGTAGAGGTCGGAACGGACCATCTTGCCCAACCACTCTGCTACAGCAGGGTCACACAGTGCAGATTGGACAGGATCACATCCAGGCAGGTCTGCCTAGGCAGTGCTGTGTCTAGTGCTGTGACACCACAAAAAAAAAAAAAAAAAAAAAAGAGTTTCTACTTAAGTTTATGTGGAGCTTCCTGTGTTTCAGTTTATGTTTGCTGACCCTTGTCCTGTCACTTGGCACCAATGAAAAATGTCTAGCCCCACCTTCTTAACACCCATCCTTTAGATATCAATCAGCATTGATAAGATCCTCTTTCAGGCTGCTCTTCTCCAGGCTGAACAGTCCCAGATCTCTCAGCCTTTCCCCCTCAAAGAGATATGCCAGTCCCCTTAGCATCTTTGTGGCCTCCACTGGATTCTCTCCAGTAGTTCCTCGTCTGTCTTGAACTGGCAAGCCCAGAACTAGACCTAGTTAAAACCGTTCAGGCTTTCCTGTATCGCTCAAAATTGACTTTTTGCAATGTTGCAAACCATATGACTGCTCACAATGTTCCTGCTATGGAAATGGCAACAAAGCCATTTTGGAGGAAGGCACCATGCACCAGTAGAACAACATGGAAACAAGTCAGGACAGACAATTCCCCCCAAGCAAGGAAAAATCAGTCAGAAAGTGCTTTCATTTCAGTATCGGTATGTCTGAGTTAATTGCTGTCAAGCCTCACTCTACTGGTGAAACCCCTTCTTGAACTCTTCTTTGGCTGTCAGCCAGCCTACAGATTAAGCCCATGGTCCAAGGTGGGTTAATAACACACTAGCACAAACATTGCTGTATTATCCTCAGTGTCAGCTGGAGAACTGTGTAATATTGTTTCACTACACAGCTCAGTCCAGTCCAGGAATGACAATAAGTTATAATTAAAGTACTTTCCACCCTTAACCATGCAAAAATCCATTACTGGTATTAGGAACTGTGATGGGACAATTTAATTAGTGAAATAATCACCTCTAAGAAATTGCACTGATATCTCATCTGGGTACAACCCAAAATTTCCTTAAATAAAGCTGAGCAGTTCAAACCAAACCAAAACCAAGCAAACAAAAGCATCCCAAAAAGGATGCTGAGCAGGCAATTTAGGTGCACCGCAGGGTCCCACTGCAGTTTTGTTGGCCATGATCACTGTGTGCATCTCTGCCTCATTGGACCCCAGGCTGTCTGATCAGCTCTGCTCTTGCTTCCCTTGCTCCATTTGTTCTTGAGAATGAATAAATATAAATATAGAATAAGCAGATATCATTGTCCCTGGAAACTAGGCTTGCTGGGTGTGTTTCTGCTGAAATGGTTTCTAACTGGAAAATTGGGTTTTGATTAAAGTGTATTCTTTTCTAATAAACAGAGCCCATTTCACGTGCAAGCACTGGGCTTTGCCTTTTTTTTTTTTTTTTTTTCCCTGAACTGAGAACCTAAACCATCTTGTATAGCTTTGGTTTTTCAAATTCCTGATCCTCAGCAAGGGCTAGGCACAAAACTACCTCGTGGGGCACAGAGAAGATGACATCTCATGATGATGCCCAAGAAGAGACTAGACCCTCATGAGAAAAAGTTTCACCCAGGTAAAAGTGGAAGGAAGGGCCAGCACCCACATATGAAACTCCTAAGGCACTGCTGGAATGCAAGGTAACATTTTTGGGCATTTAATCCCAGAAACAACTTTTCTAACATTTGAAAGGAACAAAAATTACTTTTTTTCCAAAGGAAAATATTAACAAGCATAGGTCTTACATTTACGACTTTGCTGAAGGGGAAAACCACTTTTTTAAAGTCAGTTCCATCAAAATTTCAATAAGGAGGCACTAAGTGACCCCAACTAAAAAGGCTTCACTCCAAGGGAAATCTTGGTACCCCATCACCACTTACCTAAACCATGGAGTCATTGCAGAGTGGCAAGACTGGGAGCCTCATGGTGGATGTAATCCTTGAGGACCACCACTGCACTCCAGAAAAATAACAAAAAGACCTGATGTTTACCAGAGCATTGATTTCCTCTCTAATCACTTCCATCACTCATGGAGGTCCCAGCTAAATCCAGAGCAGCACACACTCACACAGTGTTTCTTTGTCCAAGCTACACACCAGAAACCCCAGGATAAATCATTTACTCCTAAGGCCACCTTACAAACCTGCCAGCTTCTCACCCCTGCAAGGTTCTCTGCAATTGTGCCTCTAGACCTGAAAAATTACATTAAAAGGAAAATCAAAAGGAAAAGCTGACCTCAAGCCCAGCAGACCTGGAGATGCTCAAAAACCTCTGCATTTGATAAAGTCTACAACTCAAATCTTTTGCAAATCCTATCCCACTGGCCAGGCTTTGCCATGTTTGCACAGCAGCACAAAAGACACGTGGAGGCCTGTCACACTCAGTTTACCCCAAAAAGGGCCTCACTTGGCAACATGAAGTCTTCTGAAAGTAACTAAAGCCAGCACCATACGTGAAAGATCTGCAGTTTCACCCAATAGTGAAAAAGACCATTTTCCCTATCAATACAACATTATCCAGATGCCACACAAGCAATAGGCTAACTTTTGAATTTTCATAACCCAGGCGGAGGGATCTGAGTCATGCCAAGGAAAGGAAGGAAAAAAAAAAAAAAAAACCCAACCCCCCCCAAAAAAAACCCTGTGGGTGCTGCAGTGAAAATATGTTCTTCTTGGGAGCAAGTCTGCGTGGGGCTGGCAGGCTGATGCCAAACCATGATACGCTTCAGTGATTTCCAGCTGCTGCAAGCTCCCAAGAGACAGAGTCAACTAATATGGCTTCTACCAGGGAGAAATCTCAGTTCAAACACCCCAGGCTCTACAGCCAAAGCTGGCATTATTTTCACTTCCTCTCTGCCATCATCAGGAAAGCAAAGAGAAAAATTTGCTTTTTTTTTTTTTTTTATATGCTCGTTAAGTATAATCTGCTAAATGTTCTAGGCCAATGCATAAAGCTGCCTGCTATGTTAATAGAATATTTAATTGACATTTATTTGCTGAATAGTTATTTATGCTAACGTCACCCCTGCATAATTAATAGCCTGCTAAAGTCGACTTGAAAAGCGCACACAAAACGCTGTACTAGGAGTCATTTGCAGTATTTACACAAAAAGAAATCCTGCAATCTATTGACATTAGGTTAGTCTAAATTTGAGGCTGATGGAATAGGAAGATAAGGGCAGGGGGCAAAGAAGGAAAAAATAAAAAGCAACTACATGGTACTTTAGGAATAGCCACAGACTTTGGCAGTACAACCTGCCAAAGAAGATTTCCGAGTTTCATTTTACGTGGCTCAAGGGCCCAGTTCTTAGCTGATGTAAAACAGCATAAGCTCACTGAATGCCTACTGATTTTCTCCAGCCTCAAGCTCTTAGGAAGTAATATTTCAGGTGAGCCTTCAATGAAAGAGCTAAACCACGGTCAGATCTACTCTGAATTATACCATCAGAAAAGCAAACTCATCTCAGGTAAGCTGGTGGAGGTGAGACAACTCCTCACAAAGATAAAAGGAGAAGTCCATTGTGCCCCTCAGATCCTTCTACCTGCAGTGTTACCACAGACCTGCAGGCATAGTTTAAGTTTTATTTCCATGATCACTTTTCCTCAGAGAGCAGCTCTGAAGGCCCTCATCTTTTTTTCAGAAACATTTTCTCTGAAGAACCTTTGGACAAGCATTGCAGACATAAGTGATCTCCAAGAATGATGCTGAAAGGCAAGTGTATGTGCCACATCACCACCAGCACCTGTAGCTGTGCCCCTCAAAAAAGCTTCCTGCACACCTAGAAAATCTTGAATGACACCAAATCAGTACCACGAGCAGAAAGCAGTGAGCTCAAGGTTTGCCAAATCCATCCCACAAGCAGAAAGTAGTGAACTCAGGTTTGCTCATCTCTTTGGTCTTCTTCTGCCCTTACTGGTCCCATTTCTGTGCCCACTCTCCATTTTTCTCAAACCCACAACTTCCTGCTGTAGTCCAGCCACAGCATCTGTTTTAACCAATACATCCAGCAGTGATTTCACCTGAGCACTAACAAAATGAAAAAAAATGGCTCAAAACTAACCTCTCCCTTCCCTTTGTCTATCTGACATCTTGCACACAATCAGTTGTGTAACACAGTCAGGACCTGTTGTCTACAAAGAAGCTGGTGAGACCTCGTGGCCTGAGTTTTGATATAGACAACCAAGTCTACTTCTCCCTTGTATCAGTGATCTCAGTAGGTTCAGATAAGGGTTAAAATAGAAAGAAAATTAAAAAAAAAAAAAAAAGCCAAAAAACAAACACACACACACAGAGAAAACCAGTTGCTACTTGACATTAAACCAATTTGCTGTGTCACAAGTTTTATCTCCTTTGCCATGCATACCCTGTCCAGAATTAGACCCAGCACTTGGAATAGGGGTGAAATTTCCCTCCTCTGGCCTGAATCTAGGATAGAAGTTAACCCAGCCTAAGTGAAACAAAAACCCACTTCAAAGAGTGACCAGATGATGACGTTCACAGACAGTCTGGGCAGGCAAAATGTTTTATGTCCATCAATCTTATTGGCATATTTCACTTGAAGAAGCTCACAAACATTCAAGAGGAACTCACTTCATGCTAGGATCAGGCTTTTCAGTTTTAAAACTATCTATATTGATGTAAGGAAGAGGCAAAGGCTGCTTTCCTGCATAATCACAGTACTATCAATCATCTTGATTACCAAACCCAGGCAAAGAAACACAAAATCATTAAGGTTGGAAAACACCTCTAAGATCATCAAGTCCAGCTGTCAACCCAACAACATCCAGAAGACAATTTTTCACCATGAGAACAGCTAGACATTGGAATTACCTCACAAGAGAAGTAGTCCTAAACTGGACAGTTTTAAGTCTCAGCTTAAGGTGGCAGGTATTGACAGGGTGCAAGGCCATCTCATTTAAACTGTACTATTGCCCAGAAAAGATGGACCAGAAGATCTTTTGTGTCCCTTCTAACCTGGCATTCTGTGATCATGCCCACTAAACTGTGTCCCAGAGTGCCATGTCTTTTTGAACATCCCCAGGGATGATGAGTCTTCTACTTCCCTGGGCAGCTTGTTCCAAAGCTTGACCAAAAGGTGGTGCTCAGAGGTTTTCCTCATCTGTACCAGTTCGTGTTTTTAAACTACAGCAGAGTAGATTTAGATAGGACATTTGGAAGAAGTTCTGTATTATGAAGGTGGTGAGACACTGGAATGGGTTGGCCAGAGAAGTTATGGACATCTCATCCCTGGAAGTGTTTAAGACCAGGTTGGGTAAGGTTTTGAGCAATCTGATTTAGTGGGAGGTGTCCCTGCCCATGGCAGAGAGATTAGAACTAGATGATCTTTAAGGTCCCTTCCAACTCAAACCATTCTATGATTCTATGATTGTAAAGCCAAAATATAGACCTGGTTCTCTCCCCACTGTATTTTTTTACCTCTCCAGTCTCCTTCATCTCCTGGTTTACACAGCAAGCAGAACTCAAGCTGACTGCACGGCTCTGCACAAAGAAATGCCCTATTTGAATTTCCATCTGTCAATAACATTAAAGCAGAACCATTGCGGCAATTACAAGTGTACACAATAATCTTGTCCTCCAGTGTCTTTAGCGCATCCCAGAATGCATTAAGATAGTGCCAGGAGAGATTCAGCTCTGTTGGCTCAGCTGTAAATCTGCAATCTGTACAAAAACACCCAAGTGTCAATCAAAAGACGTTCCTGCTCTCCGCGTGGTTCACAATGCATAATTTAGCTACTACGCTTGTCAGGTTCTCCACGCTGCTCTTCTACCCAATAGTAAATGTGTTCATGAACCCAACTGTCATCAACAAAGGAAAACAGCACATGGAAATAACAGGCTAAAGAAGGCAAAAGGCCTTTTTTTCTTTCACACTTAAAGGAATTGCAATAATGGAAAGTTTAGTTTGAATTCAGTTTTTAATGTTCGGTGGATAAAGCATCCCAAGGGACAAGAGAATGTTGAAAAACGACATCAGCTCTGTGTTGAGTAGGACAACATTCCCCTCACTGGAGGGGATAAAGGGCATAAGAGGATAAGACACAGGAGAACTTTTTGAAAGGGCATGTGGTGATAGGACAAGGGGCAATGGTTTTAAACTAGAGTAGGATAGATTTAGATTAGACATAAAGAATGAGCTCTTTACTATGAGAGTGGTGAAACACTGGAAGAGGTTGCCCAGTGTGATGGTTTGGGAGTTCCCTGCCCCCCACACACTTTGTAAAATCACCCAGACTAGACACAGCCAGCTGGAAGTTAAGGACTGAAGCTCTATTTACAGCTTTGCACAATATACAAGCAGATATATACAAAATACACAGGAGTATTTACAGAAACATACAAGTTAAAGGTAATACAGCAACACAACTCCCCTCCCAGAAATCAGAGACCCCAAGAGGGACTCCCAACCACCCTTCCACCTTCTCCCCACCCCTATAACTTACCCCAAGGTTTGCTTTACGTGCAAGGTGAGTTTGGAGGATTGGCATGGGGAGGTTAGAAGGAAAGTGGTTAGTGAGGTTACTCAGCAGAGAGAAGGCCAGAAACTGCTAGACAGCCTGAGAGTGTGCCCGAGTGTCTTATCTTTGTTTTGTATTCTTTTCTTATACATCTCAGCAAGCCTGAGTGACGTAGACATGATCATTTTTTCCTTTTCACAGCCTATAGTATAATTTTCTCCATTAAAATATTCCAATTAGACTCAAACCAGCACACCCAGAGAAACTGTGGATACCTCATCCCTGGAAGCACTTAAAACCAGGTTGGAGGGGCCCTTGACCACTCCCATCTAGTTGATGACCTTCCTGTCCACAGCACAGAGGATGGAATTAAATGATCTTTAAGGTCCCTGTCCATTCAAGTCACCCTATGATTCTATGATAAAGCCTGTCCCTGTTTCCATGCAGGCTAAAATAGTAGGGAAATTTAATTAACCGATTGTCAATGTTACATGCCTCCACAATGAAAAAACTGAATCCCGCTATACCACCACAGCCTTACCACAGCCATGGAACTTTGAAGCAGGTTAGCCTTCCTCATATGAATTACAATTGCTGAGGGGCCTTGTCAGAAGGGATGAAAATTTCACACTGAGCTACATCAGGCAGCATTTACTTACTAGACTACACCACAGTTAATATGCAATAAAACAGAAATCTCTGTCCCAGGACGTGACTTTAGAGCTGATCAATGCCAAAGCTACAGACCATAAGGACAGCTTCACACTTGCCTCAGCTAGTTCATGAATAAACATCCAATTCATTCAAATGAGTTCTATATTAACTAATTTAAATAATTTTCATTTTACTTTGAATGGTAAACAGATCTATTCTGCCAGGATAGTTGAGTTTGCAATTCAAATTACACACCGATTTGTAATGAGAAAAAATATAATTAATGGCAAAGCTTGAAGTAACTACAATTCTACTCCTTTGATTTCCTGCAGGGAATGAGGGGGTGGAGGGTGAAGCTCTGAGCCACACACACTCACAGCATCCTTTCATAAGCCAGTACGTTTCATTGAAGCTCAAGTATTTGGCTTGAGCTGTCCCATTCCAGTGTACTGCACCACAATGTCACAAGAGGACAAAACATGGCAGTATCACAGTATCACCAGGGTTGGAAGAGACCTCAAAGATCATCAAGCCCAACCCAATACCACAGACCTCAAGACTAGATCATGGCACCAAGTGCCACATCCAAACGCATCTTGAACACCTCCAGGGACGGTGACTCCACCACCTCCCTGGGCAGCCCATTCCAGTAGCCAATGACTCTCTCAGTGAACAACTTTCTCCTCACCTCCAGCCTAAAATTCCCCTGGCACAGCTTGAGACTGTGTCCTCTTGCTCTGGTGCTGGTTGCCTGAGAGAAGAAGGTAACCTCCCCCTGGCTACAACCACCCTTCAGGTAGCTGTAGACAGCAAGAAGGTCTCCCCTGAGCCTCCTCTTCTCCAGCCAAACAGTCCCAGCTCCCTCGGCCTCTCACCAGCCTCATTGCCCTTCTCTGGACACGTTCAAGCACCTCAATGTCCTTAAATTGAGGGGCCCAGAACTGGACACAATACTCAAGGTGTGGCCTAACCAGTGCAGAGTCCAGGGGGAGAATGACCTCCCTGCTCCTGCTGGCCACACTATTCCTGATGCAGGCCAGGATGCCATTGGCCTTCTTGGTCACCTGGGCACACCGCTGGCTCATGTTCAGTCGGGTGTCAATCAGCACCCCCAGATCCCTTTCTGTTTGGCTGCTCTCCAGCCACTCCCACCCCAGCCTGTAGCTCTGCATGGGGTTGTTGTGGCCAAAGTGCAGCACCTGGCACTTGGATTTGTTGAACGCCATCCTCATGGACTCTGCCCATCTGTGCAGGCGGTCGAGGTCCCGCTGCAGAGCCCTTCTGCCCTCCAAATTATACTCAGAGGCACCACGATGCAATACCACCGTCACCCAACAAATAATCACATCATCGTCTGTAAATTAAATGACTTCTTACTGTTGGGATCATAAACTAATTATTTGGCAGCTGCCCCCTTAAAGGTTCTGTGTGTGCTGAGCAATAAATCAAGCTCTATTGATTTGCTAAACTGAACTGGCCCATTTTTTGCACATCTCCCTCCTAATGAAGTTCTGCATCCTATTGCTCTGTACCGTTCTTCTCTGGCATCACCTTTATAAGATGAGTGCTGATCAGTTTGATCTGATTCATAAGCAGAACCAGAGCATTGTCCCAGTGCTGGTATTTTGCCCATTAAGTCCTTCTTAGCAGATCTGCTTTTTAACTAAAGTCTTCAGCTCCTAATTAAGATCAAACACTAATGACAGGTAATTGGCCTTGGCCCTGCTGTTTGCATGGTCTTGCCAACAGATATCCTCATTAAAAACAAAATGGGCAGCGTCAGGTCCATGCAATTTGAAGCTGTCTTTCATTTCTTCCAAAGGTTTGGCAACAAGAGAGCAAGCAATGCTAAAAAGGAAAAAAAAAAATGGAAAAAATATACCAATCTCCACAGAGTTCATAGACAGCATCACTTTGGAATCATAGAATGCTTAGGGTTGGAAGGGACCTTTAAAAGTCACCTAGTCCAACTCCCCACACACATTGAGCAGAGACATCATCAAGTAGATCTGGTTGCTCAGAGTCCCATCTAACCTGACCTGGAACATTTGAAGGGATGGGGCTGCTATCACCTCTCTGGGCAACCTGAGCCAGTGTTTCACCACTCTCAGTGTGAAAAATGTCCTCCCTAGATCTAGTCTGAATCTGCTTTCTTTTAGTTTGAAACCATCACTCCATGTCCTGTTGCAACAGACCCTTCTTCTAAAAAATTTAATTGTCCCCATCTTTCTTATAGGCCCTCTTTAAACACAAAAACATCACTATAAAGTCTCCCTGGAGCCCTCTCTTCTCCAGGCTGAACAACCCCAACTTCCTCCAGCACCAAGGGAAAGTCTGATCCTTCAGGCTCTACCAGCTAGAACTCTGCAATGCAATGAACTTTGGCTCATTAAGATACATTCACTGACCAGCACAGGGCAAACTCCAGACATAGAATCATAGAATCATAGAATCATAGAATGGTAAGGTTGGAAGGGACCTCAAGGATCATCTAGTTCCAACCCCCTGCCATAGGCAGGGACACCTCCCACTAGGACAGGGCACTCAAGGCCTAATCCAATCTGGCCTTCAACACATCCAGG
>VWZE01017221.1:529471-550401 GCA_013396675.1 Eubucco bourcierii | reverse complement strand
CCACTCTCTGGGTTCGACCATCCAGCCAATTCCTTATCCAGCGAGTGGTCCATCCATCAAGTCCATGCTTTTCCAGTTTGGTGACCAGGATGTCATGTGGGACAGAGTCAAATGCTTTACTCAGGTCCAGGTAGATGACATCAGCTGCCTTTCCCTTGTCCACTGTCGCTGTGACTTCATCATAGAAAGCCACTAAATTTGTCAGGCAAGATCTGCCCTTGGTGAAGCCATGCTGGTTCCCACCAATCACCTCTGCTTTGTTTTCCATTTGCCTTAGCAGGACTTTCAGCAGGATCTGCTCCATGATCTTGCCAGGCACAGAGGTGAGGCTGACTGGTCTGTAGTTTCCAGGGTCATTCTTTTTACCCTTCTTGAAGATGGGTGTTATGTTTGCCCTTCTCCAGTCAGCAGGAACTTCACCAGTCTGTACTCACAAGCTATTTTTGAAAGATGGTCATAGAATCATAGAATGGTTTGACCTGGATGTGATGGGAGTTGTAGGGTTGAATGTGATGGGAGAGGTGACTCTTGCCCCTCTGCTTTG
The DNA here is from genome assembly GCA_013396675.1 of Eubucco bourcierii. Taxonomy (NCBI): domain Eukaryota; kingdom Metazoa; phylum Chordata; class Aves; order Piciformes; family Ramphastidae; genus Eubucco; species Eubucco bourcierii. The sequence continues at coordinate 549,857 of VWZE01017221.1, read as the reverse complement.
CTCTCATGAGACTCCCACCACCACCCCCACCTGCAGTACTGCCTCCAGTTCTGGTGCCTTCAACACAAGAAGGATGTGGAGCTGCCGGAGAGGGTCCAGAGGAGACCACGAAGATGATCAGAGGGCTGGAGAACCTCCCCCATGGGGACAGACTGGGGGAGTTGGGGCTGTTCAACTCCAGGTAGACCTTACAGCAGCCTTCCAGTACCTGAAGTGGGCTACAGGAGTCCTGGGGAGGGAATCATCATTAAAGATCATCAACTTCCAGCTTTACTGCCATGGCCAGGGACACCTTCCACTAGACAAAATTACTCAAAGCTCCATCCAACCCTGGCCTTGAACACAACTTCTCTGGGCAACCTGTTGAGAACTCAGTTCTCCCTGTGGAAGGCAAAGGGCATCGCTGAAAATTCAGCATCTACCTGGTGGTGTTCCACTGGGAGCTACATACAGTCTTTTGAAAACCCACTTTTGATGACAGGCTGAACCCTGGGGACAAACATCCAGAGACTGACTCTGACTTATGAGCATACTTAGGACATCTCTCTTTCCAAGTGAGAGAAGTCTTGAAGGATCAAATCCTCCTGGGCATTTTATGTCTCATTCCAAAAATAAAACTCATGTTTTTAAACATTTAAGTCTCTTTTAAAATTGCAACCTCTGTATTTAAATTATTCTTCCTGAATAAAAGGAGTGGGAAAACAAAACAAAAACACAGGGCAGTTGCCCAGATTTAAGACCCTGGTATGTAGTTACATCACACAGCCAGAAAAGAAAGGAGATATGGTACACTGTGCCTTTCCAGTCATTCAAGAAAGACAGTTCTCACCAAACAGCCACAACCCAAAGAGGGAATTCTGACATTTCCATGAAAGGCATTTGCCTCTGGTTACCAGACAATCATTATTTTCTGTTGCAACAGCCAACAAGATCTCTTACCCCCTGACTCTTACATAGTTAGATTTAGTTTATGGAACCCTTCTGGTAAAACTGATTATAATCCACATAATAAAAGGTGGTTTAAGAAACCAATAAAGTATCTATCTCCTCTCATATCAGCTTGATTTACTAGAGCTAAGCCAACAAATGTCTCACACATTTGTCTTTCGAGTTTTGGTTTTTTTTTTTTCAAGCAATCAATCCTGTTAATTCAAAATACACAGATCAGAACAAAAAGATAAGGTTCTTAGAGTTTGGCATCCAGAAGGCAAGGATGTCAGCTCTGATTCAAAGACCACAGCTACAGCTCACTTCAGTCAGAAATCAGGCAACGACCACACCAGAGAAAGTCACACATGGCACACAACTGGCACATATTCTTTTTTCAATAGCTACATATAACAAAGTAAAAGAATAAATTTGGCACAGAAAATATTTAAATAAGACTTTCCTTAAATGAGTGCACAAGCTGGAAGCTAAACATTCACCCCTTCTTCTCTTGATCCAGAATAAATGGGTAATGGTAGGAATACATATGAGTAAGTATGACAAGGACAATTTTCCCTGGAGCTACATAGGAATGAGGATACACAGCTGTTGTCTTCATGTATATAGCCAAAAAAAATCCCACTTTTCTTACATCCTGGGGATCAAATTGTGATATTAACAAACTGTTCCACATGGGCCACTCAGTAACTCACAGCTCTTGCATTCAGCTTTTGTGTACCTAGGAGCTGCTAATAAGGACATCCCCTGCCCTATGATGATCAAATTTTGCTATCTTTAATCACGTGTCTCCACCATTGGAAATCAAAACTGTAAGGCACTGGAAGGCTTTAAACTTTCAGGGCAAAACACTTCAGTGTAGTCAGCTTCAGATTTTGGCTACATCCAAACTGATATTGATTATTCTATTTCATTCTTGCTCTGCATTTCACCTTTCCTTCCTACAAGAATGGGACAACTCTCTCCTCTAACTGAAAATCACAGCTTTACAACTCAGCAGCAAGTTTCCTTGTTAAAACAGCTTCCTACAGAAGTCCCTTCTGCTGTTACCATTTAGAGCAAAAAAGGTCTTAGCTAGAAGCTGACTGGCAAACTGAATCCCCCACTGACTCATGAGGACCTGACCCTGACTGCATCAGCCAACACCAGTTGAGGATCTCGAGTACCCATTCCAGATTGAGTGCAAGTCTGGAGTTTACCTACCAGACCAATACTGGAGCACGACCCTAACAAAACACACAGAACTCACCATCTGGAGGCATCAGGACCTTGTTATTCTGTGTACACCAGCCAACTGGGTGAAGATCTGCTGTCATCACATCACACCAGAAATCTGCCCTGCGGTCGTCTCCATAGCCACAGTAACGGAGCAGTAAGAGCTGTCCACACGTTGTAATGATCGTAGCCACCCAGTATGTGTCCGGATTGCTCTTGTTGGCCACTTCTAATTTCATCCCTGGCTGGAAGCTGCTTTGAAGGCTGATTTCAACCTTGCAGAATGAGAAAAGCAGAGTGTTACCTTTTCTTCTTTGCAGGAGACACCCCCCTCCCCCTTCCCAGATAAGCAGGATAATGCTGCCCTTAAAAAGCAGGTCTGAGTTAGGACATGGAGATGAGTGGGCTCCTTAATCAAATCACCTTCTTCACGGGCTGCCTGGGCAGGACCATTCCTGCTTCACTGGCATACACCCCACTATGGAAGTTCCTGAATGTTCTAGAGGTCCTCCAGCAGCAACCTCACCTGCACCACATCTGAGAGAGAACTGGTACCCATCTTAGTGTTATAAATCTCACTAATGCCTGAGAAAAGGAGGCATAGCTCAAGTAAAGTTGCATCTCGCATCACTGTGCTTCATCAAGCAAATCACAGAACACATGAAAGGTAGAAAAGCAGGTACCTCTAGGAGCTAAATCCAACTACAACAGTCAGTCATACAACAACACTGAAGCACCTCTTGAGGTTTGACAAGCACCAAAGACTGAATGCTACACCAGGCTGACCGAGGAGAGTGTTTCTACTAAATCTATACCCAGCAGCTGAAGCTTCAATTCACTCTCTCAGCACCAGATCACTTAGAGCTGCTCTTGGGTTTCAGGCCCAGATCAGAAACCTGGGGCAAGATGTCCTCCCCAGAAAAACTTGACAATAAATGCTGTCTTTTAATTCACCAGTATAGAGAATTATAGTCCTTCACCCTGCAACACTTCACTGCTATTAAAATGGAAACAAAATGGGCATGAAGGACTGGTTTATTTTTTTTTCAGTTGTAGATGGAAGAGAGGTTTTTCAGCACTGCAGCTCCTTGCCCCTTCAAAGCAAGCCAAGAAATCACCTGGAGACAAAGATGGTTTAAAGCCATAACAGCAGTGGTCCAAATACAAGTCTTCTCTCAGAGTAGCAACAGGTTCTTCAGGAAGATTTCTCACTGCAGCACAACTACACTGTTCCCAAAGGGCATCTCTACCAGTAAACAAACTCAGTGAAAGACAACCCAGAGCATCACAGCCAAAACACTTTGCTACTGCCAAAGATATCCACATCCTCCAAAGCACATAGACTATCCAAGTGAAGCTGGGAGAAGAGCCAACACAACAGATGAGCAGCTGTAACACAACAGTCTGCTACCTACATCTGATGGGTCAGGTAGGAGCATAAGCAGCACTGTCCTCATGGGACATGTAGCTGAGGATAGAGAACCACTATGACTTGTGGTTTGACACAGATGAAGGCATCACAACACCATCCCAGTAGGCCCTGACAGCAGTCTTGTGGTTGAAAGACAAAATACATCCCGGTAAAATCTACCAATATGGCCACACATGTGTGCCCATGACTATGATGAACTCATACATCAGCTTCATTTCCATCCCATGTCTTCATGTGACATCAAATACCTGGAGCTGAATAGAACTGCTGGAGAAGCAGGTCCCAAACAACAACATCCATGGCTGTGATGGGCTTTGTTTGGATAGAGTCCCTTCTTCAAAACATACTCAGATCTTCATCAGTCAATATTTCAGATATTTTAAATGCTACTTGCACTTACATGAACCAGAGCCACAGACCATTCTGTCACAACCATAGCTGTCTGTAAGAGCCACATTCACTCAGGAAGAGTATCACCTACCCAAGTACTTTGTTCTCATGCTCCTGAGACAGCATCTCCATGCTGAAGGTTGAAAGATGGTTTCTTATGGGCCATACTTGGCTCTAGTGTTGGGTGACCCTGCTAGTCAGTAAATTATGCATTAAGAGGACAACTTGGGAGAAATAAAGTACTCTTGTGAGATGAAATTCTACAGGGTGGGATGGATAGCAATAAAGAGAGGTTTTAAAAAATAAAAAAGCCCCACAGATTAAGAGGAGGAAAATAAAAGAAAAGCAATCAGAGTGCATTATAAGCAAAACAAGAAAATTTAAGTCCTGAAAAATGAAAAATCTGACTCCAATGCAGAGAACAAGCCATATACAGTGCTCTGAGCTCTGACTGCAGGTAATGCAAACACACCAGGTTCCCCTAACACCAGATGGAGGCCATTCCTAGACAGGTTGCTGCATGCACGGAGGGACAATTTCTCTCCAGAATGATCAGATCCCATCACAGTTCTCCAGGGACACCTCCCCCCCCCCCCAAAAAAAACCACAAGGAGGAACATGTGCAATGCTTGCAAGGCTCAGCTGAAGCACATACGTGTTTGAAGGAGGTGTGGGGAGCAGCACTCGCTCCTGTTTCCTCCAGGAACTCATCCCAGTTGAAGTCTGTGTCCTCAATACTGGAGCCATCATCTGTTCAAAGGAAAAAAAGTAATAATAAAATTAAATGGGGAGAAAAAAAAAAAAGTAAAAATGAAAGACAGCCTAAAACACATCTAAAAAGGCCAAAAGTTGTATCAAAGAGCTTAGGATGAGAATAGCAACCAGTATAAATATCAACACAAGGGAAACCAACACTTTGAGACCAGAAGTTACTCTGCCTTTGTGGCAGTGGGGGAATAAGACATCACACTGCAACAGGCACTTGTGCTCTTTTAATCTGTATTTGGTGACTCTCTTGCTGCAAAGGGGGTGGCTACCTGTCTATCTACACTATCACAAGGATGCAATGGCCTTGCTGGTGGCCCAAAAGCAGCTCATCCAGATCTGTTAGTTACAGCAGCATCCAAGAGAAGTTGCTTCTGTTGGCTGAGCAGTGTGTAGAGCAAGCACCCCAACCCCGGGGTCTGGGGAGTCCCTCTCCCAGTTCTGCCACCCTTTCTTTGCTTCATCAGCACCTCTCCACCCAGAAATCTCAGGCAAGTTCCACATGTCTTCCCAAAGATTGTAGCAGCTTTTCTCCAAATCCCCCAGCATCCCTCACCAGAACATTAATACCACCTTACTCCCTGCATTTGTCATTGGTCCATTACAGATTTCATAGAATCAGGATCTCAGAACTGTTGGGGTTGGAAAGAAACTTTAAAAGTCATCTAGTCCAATTCCCCTTCAGTGAGCAGGATCACCTTCAACTAGATGAGCTTGCTCAGAGCACCATCCAACCTCACCTGGAATGGGGGCTTTCTACTGCCACTCTGGGCAACCTGCAACAGAGTTTCACCATCCTCAGTATAAAAAATTTCTTCCTTAAGCTGCTGTGAGTATCGCAACTTTTAGTTTTAAATCATCACCCCTTGAGATGGTTTCAAGACTCTGCTAAAAATATCAGCCTCATCTTTCTTATAGACTCCTTTTAAGTACTGAAAGGCCCCAAGAAGGTTTCCTGGAGCCTTCTCTTTTTCTAGGCTGAACAAGCCCAACTCTCTCAGCCTGTCACAGACTTGGGGCTCCGCATCATGCCTCACTCAATCACACCACTGCCCTAGGAAATCCTTCCCTACAATCATAGAATCATAAAATGTTAAGGTTGGAAGGGACCTCAAAGATCATCTAGTTCCAACACCCTGCCAGAGGCAGGGACACCTCCCACTAGTACAGCTCACTCAAGGCCTTGTCCAACCTGGCCTTGAACACCTCCAGGGAGGGAGCATCCACGACCTCCCTGGGCAACCTGTGCCAGTGTCTCACTACCCTCACTGCAAAGAACTTCCTCCTAACATCCAGTCTAAATCTCCCCTCTGCCACTTTAAACCCATTGCCCCTTGTCCTGTTGTTGCAAGACCTTGTCGATAATCCCTCCCCAGCCTTCCTGTAGGCCCCCTTCAGATACTGGAAGGCTGCTATCAGGTCTCCTGGAAGCCTTCTCTTCTCCAGGCTGCAGAGCCCCAACTCTCTCAGCCTGTCCTCATAGCAGAGCTATTCAAGCCCTGAAGGACTTGACATCACTACTCTATTTTCTTTTACAACCCCACCGAGTAGAGCAGAGCCAAGGCCTCAAACCATCACTGAAACACACAGAGCAATAATTAAAAATAAATCTTCTTTCACTTACAGAAAGACCAGCCAAATCTGATTGTTTTCATTTTGTTCCCAAGCAATCTTGCAAACCCAGTTTCTTCCCCAGAGCAAAAATATTTACGGTCTAGCAATGAGCTACTTGCAATAATCATCTATCAGGCAAGCACTACAAGACCTTTACCTGCCCAAGCATTCATCAGCATGGTCATGATGTAATTAAAGTGACTCATGACAAACTGAATTAAGCAGCCTCCCCAGACAGTTTTATGAAGAAAACGGCAGGGTTAATTTATTGCAATTATTGCTACAGGTCTCCAGTTTTCGGGACCAGAAAATTATGTTGTGCAATGGGAATCTCTCATTATTAAAAGGGGAAGATAGAGAGTCTGTTTGCTGCCTATGGAGCCAGACATACCCAGGCAAGGGGAAAAAAGTGGAACAGAAGAGGGTTTTTGAGACACAGCTAGTGGAGGATAAAGATTTGTTTAGGAATTCAAAGAGAAGCACTGACATGTCAATGCTGTTAAATACTTTGCACACTGCTGCATCAAGTCTGAAGTCTGATTTCTTGCCCTAAACCCAAACTGCTTAAAGATGAAGATGTAAATTGACATTTACTCCCATGATACAGTGGCTATCAGATGACTTTCCAGCTTGGTAAGACAAGAAATAAACCAACCTCGTGGTTACCTGAAAATACACAAATTCAATGTTGAATTCAATGTTGAATTCAAAGGGACCTTGGAGTCTGGGTTGATGAAAAGCTCAACATGAGCCTGCAGTGTGCACATGCAGCCCAGACAGCAAACAAGTCCTGAGCTGCATCAAGAGCAGTGTGGGCAGCAGGGCAAGGGAGGGGATTCTGCCCCTTTACTCTGCTCTCGTCAGACCCCACCTGGAGTACTGTGTGCAGTTCTGGAGCCCTCAGCACAGGAAGGACATGGAAGTGTTGGAGTGGGTCCAGAGGAGGCCACGAAGATGATCAGAGGGCTGCAGCAGCTCTGGTACGAGGACAGGCTGAGAGAGTTGGGGCTCTGCAGCCTGGAGAAGAGAAGGCTTCGAGGGGACCTTAGAGTAGCCTTCCAGTATCTGAAGGGGGCCTACAGGAAGGCTGGGAAGGGATTATTGACAAGGTCTTGCAATGCCAGGACAAGAGGCAATGGGTTTAAACTGGCAGAGGGGAGATTTAGACTGGATGTCAGGAGGAAGTTCTTTCCAGTGAGGGTGGTGAGGCACTGGCACAGGTTGCCCAGGGAGTTGTGGCTGCTCCCTCCCTGGAGGTGTTCAAGGCCACGTTGGATGAGGCCTTGAGTGAGCTGTACTAGTGGGAGGTCTCCCTGCCTCTGGCAGGGGGTTGGAACTAGATGATCCTTGAGGTCCCTTCCAACCTTACCATTCTATGATTCTATAACTTGCTGAGTGAGCCAAGGTAAGTACCTCCTTTTCTTCATCCTTCATCAGTACCCTTATGGGAAAGAATAATTCTACAGAGCAGTGGAATCAGAGAATTTTAGCCAAGTAAATATATAACCTCCAACCCTTGCACTGAGCAATGTCTTCAGAGTGGAAAAAATTGCCAGAATTTGGTAACAGCACACTGTGTTAACACCACAAATCTTAGTGATGGTTGCATCAAGTCCTCCTGTACTGCAAAGTATTACAGGGTTTGATGTTCAGATTGCAACATGGGAAATTTCCCTTTCTGGTTGCTGCCTCTCGTTTCTGGGTTCTTGGGTATTGGCTCTTTTCTGTAGGCATAGTTGCCAAAAGAGTGGGAATCAGGTAGGTGCTGGCTTTGGTTTTCTGTTGGATGCTTTTTTCCTTTTTCCCTGTGTATTTTACTGTGCTGCTTCTGCACACAGGCTACGATAAAGTAACCAGGCAGTGTATTTTTAGATCAATTAGATTATTAGCTAAGGTGTTTACACATTGTGCTTATGGTATCTCACTTTATCTTAAATTCTGAGTCTCAGCCCTAAGTTTTGTGTGTTATTCTTCCCCTCCCTTTTGTGTTGGGGGAGCAGGCAGGTTAGCCCTTGCACTAAGCTGTTACACTGAGTAGCCCCAGAGTTCCCACAGCCCCATTGGCAGGTTCACCCAAATGCATTCCACAAAAGCATATTTAAATTAGTTATATATATGTATACACACACACACCCCACTATTATAATTAGTATATATATTATTTTATTTATAAAACAGAGATCTCTCCTTTCTAAACCAAAGAAGGTCTTGCAACGACAGGACTAGGGGCAATGGGTTTAAACTGGCAGAGGGGAGATTTAGACTGGATGTTAGGAGGAAGGTGGTGAGGCACTGGCACAGGTTGCCCAGGGAGTTGTGGCTGCTCCCTCCCTGGAAGTGCTTAAGGCCAGGTTGGACGAGGCCTTGAGTGAGCTGTACTAGTAGGAGGTGTCCCTGCCTCTGGCAGGGGGTTGGAACTGGATGATCTTTGAGGTCACTTCCAACCTTACCATTCTATGGTTATATAACACGAGAGTTTTTAAGACCCTGGGAGGAGGTACCATGAGAGCTGCAGCCTTCCCCCCCTGTCAGTTGATTTTGCTTGGACATATCACTATTCTGACTCCTCTACAGTATTTTATCTGCAGACTTCATCAGGAAATTACTTTTACACGGTCTGTAAAAATAATGTCAGTATACTCATTTGTCACAGTATCAAGTGTTTTATTTTGCTTCATTTTATCACAAGGAGTCTGAATGGACTGTTAAGTGGTTTTAGTTTCTTTAATGGACTTTGATCCCTTCTAGAAGTCTGGTAAAGGGAAAACCAGAGCGGAGACGACATGGCACAGGGATGAAACTAGTCAGCTCCATCCACACACATAACAAAAGCAAGCACAAATTTCCTCACCTGTCAAAAAAGACCTATGGCTGAGGAAGAGAGGACTTCTTCCCAACCTTTCTCAGTTGCCTGGAGATCCCACAATTAAAAGACAGACAGAGAAAAGCAAAGCCTCTTAATATATGGCAACAAAGACTGTGGCCACTTGAGAAGTGGTTATCACAAGGCTGACCTGTTTATTGGTCCTTGAGTCACACGCTCCAAGAACAAAGTCCTGGCTAGGATAGAAAGCTGCAAAGGCCCAGGTGCCAACATTTCATAGAGCACCCTCTGAGATGATGTATTTGGCATTAGGGCTGTTTTACATATCAGCTCCCTTTCCAATTACTGATACTTAGGCCCAGTGCTCTTTCTTGATGAAAGAGTCAAGGCTGACTAGGCTACAGTAAGAGGATGTATAAACAAGCCCAGCATGGCAAATAAAATCAACAAGTCATTATCTGTGAGCCTCTCAATGGCTTTAAAGTGCTCCTGCATTGACACTGCAAAAAATGCAACTGCTTCATCTGTTAACAGCCTCCCAGGATGCTTGGCTACAGGGTAAAAGGAAAAGAAGAAAAAAGAAAAGGAGAAAAGACCCAAAACCTGTGGCTCCAGAAACAGAATTTTTCCAGGCTTTGCTGAAGAAGCAAAGAAAGAGGATCAGGAAAAAGAGAAAAGATTCATGGATGAAATGAAAAGGGATTTAATGAAATAGTAAAGCTTCAACAAAATAAAAAAGCACAAGGAAACTGGGAAAAACACAATGTGATGTCCTGGGAAAGGCTTTCCACTACTTTCTGTTTGCATTTTACACAGCTGCTACATACTGTGGATGAGATCCAGAAAAAAAAGTGTTTAAACTTCCCAACCCATCAACCATGCAAAACAGACCAGGTCAGAAAACACCTTGAAGCTTGTACAATCATTTCAAATGCATCCCTAGCAACATAGCTGTCTGCACCCCTACCAGTGATCAGTTGGGTACCAATGAAGACAACCCATGATAGTGAAGGAGAGCTCACCTGAATCAAACTGTTCCATGTTGCCATTAGCTGGGCTTTGACCCTCCTCTGGGGAGAGATGCTGGGTCTCTTGCATGGTGGCAATGAAAGACGCCCTTGTCTCCATGGTTCAGAGGAAGAGGCCTTGCCTTCCTAATTCATCCTTCAGCAAAGAATGTCTGGAGCCAAGCTAAAACAAAAGAAAGGAAAAAAAAGCCCACAAACAATGATTGATTTGTTCTACCTACACCAACCCAGTTCTGCAGCCTCTCCTAACAGTTGCTGAGTTATCCCATGTTGATTGTAATCCTTCAGTCCTGCTCCCCCCTTCAATTTGAAGCTAAGGCTGGGTGATGAACAAAAACAAAGGGCATGTTCTCTTAGTGGCAACAATATCAAAGTCACAACAACATAAAAGATAATGAGGTAATAAACAGAACCCACAGGATTCACATCTTGAAGTTCAGTCCAGCTCCTTGTACCACCAACAAAAAGGGAAGGACCAGCCCATAAGGTGGTAAAACCCATCCCAAAACAAGTTGCCAAGGAAACATCGACTCCATCACATTCAAGCAAGCCCAGCTAATGACGTTCAACTTTTTGATGGCTAACACTGAGAAACATTTCACTTCATAAATACTGAAACTTCTGAAGGGGGAGATTTGTGATAACAAAACTGAGAACACACTGAAAGGAGGATACATAGGAGAGACTCCAGAAAACACAAGTTTGGTGTGCAAAATGAAGATACCCTAATGAAACAGTGCTGGCTGAAACTGTTTCTTGAATGAATCATAGAATCACAGAATGACAGAATGGTAAGGTTGGAAGGGACCTCAAAGATCATCCAGTTCCAACCCCCTGCCATAGGCAGGGACACCTCCCACTAGTACAGCTCACTCAAGGCCTCATCCAACCTGGTCTTGAACACCTCCAGGGAGGGAGCAGCCACAAACTCCCTGGGCAACCTGTGCCAGTGTCTCACCACCCTCACTCGAAAGAACTTCCTCCTAACATCCAGTCTAAATCTCCCCTCTGCCAGTTCAAACCCACTGCCCCTTGTCCTGGCATTGCAAGACCTTGTAAATAATCCCTCCCCAGCCTTCCTGTAGGCCCCCTTCAGATACTGGAAGGAAAACTGTGAAGGAAGAAAGTTTTCCTTCCAGCGAAAACTGTGAGGAAGAAATGGACTGACATGAGTGGTTATAAGAGGAACTGCAAAAAGATGAGGAGTGCATATATGATATCCACTAACAGAACCCTGGTGGGATTGTCTGCTAAGCAATCACAATAGCATCACAATGACTTCAGGACATTTAGGACAAGGCATCATGGTTTTAAATTAGAAGATGGGAGATTCAGATCAGATATAGGAAGAACTCTGAGCATGGTGAAACGCTGGCACAGGTTGCACAGAGAGGTGGTAAACACCCTATCCATGGAAACATTCAAAGCCAGACTTGTCAGGGCTCTGAGCTACACAATGTAGTTGAAGATTCCCTTGCTCACTGCAGGTGAGTTAAACTAGATAGGGAGGGATTATTTACAAGGTCTTGAAATGACAGGACAAGGGGCAATGGGTGTAAAATGGCAGAGGGGAGACTGAAACTGGATTTTAGGAGGAAGTTCTTTCCAGTGAGAGTGGTAAGACACTGTCACAGGTTGCCCAGGGAGGTTGTGGTTGCTCCCTGCCTGGAGGTGTTCAAGGCCACGTTGGATGAGGCCTTGAGTGAGCTGTCCTAGTGGGAGGTCTCCCTGCCTATGGCAGGGGATTGGAACTAGATGATCTATGAGGTCACTTCCAACCTTACTATTCTATGGTTCTATGACCTATAAAGGTCCCTTCCAACCCAAAGCATTAGGTGGTTCTGATTCTATGACTACAAATAAACCATACTAAAACTGTGGGTGTTTCACAAGCATCACTGTTAAAAGCAAATTACAGAGGCAGGTGATATAGCCCTTGGATGAAAATTATTTGGGCAAAGTTTAATCCCCATCAACTATTTATGTTCCACAGCACAAAGAAACCATAGAATGGTTGAGGTTGGAAGAGTCATCAAGTTCAACCAGTTGCTCACAATACCACAGCTACTGCTAAGCCACAACCACTAAACCATGTCCCTAAGCACCACATCCACACATCTTTTAAATGCTGAGCATCCTGTTCCAGTGCTTGATAACCCTTTCTGTGAGGGATTTTTTTCCTGATATCCAACCTAAACCTCCCATGGCACAACCTCAGGCCATTTCTTCTTGTCCTATCACTTGTTGCATGTGAGAAAAGATTGACCCCCACCTCACTCCAACCTCCTTTGAGGTAGTTGTAGAGGGGGAAGAAAGAGGACTCTCCTCAGTCTCTGAAGACTAAACGACCTTAGTTCCTCATAAGGCTTCAGTTTAAGGCTTTACATCAGCTTTGTTGCCCTTAAATGGACACACTCCAGCAACTCAAAGTCCTTCCTGCAGTGAGCAGCCTCAAACTGAACACATTATTCAAGGTGTAGGAAAATGCTAATGAAAGGGGAAAAGCATTTTTAAAAAAAAGGAGAGTCTAAACCAATTATAAGCAATATGCTTGTTGGTCTCTTTGCAAAGCACTTACAATACTTTGAGCACTCCACAAATAATAATGATCTCTTCTCCACTGTGATGGCCACTACAGCACTTCATCTTTATTCTGTGTTGACATGAGACTTGCTAATGAATTAGGTGTATTATAGACTATGAGTATTTTGAGTGCAGCTAACCTCAAAACATATCTATCGCTCATCCCCAGTGTATATTAAGTTTCAATTAACTACGAAACTAGAAGTAATCAGTCTCCTGAAAGTCAAAAAACACTTCTCCTTTGGTAGAGAATACTTCCATAAATATCATTAATAATAAATTGACTGAGTATCACAATTTTACATCAAGCTTGTTAAATGTGAGAGGAGGGGAGGTGTCAGCAGAAGATAAACCTTGACTGGATTCAGCTGGTTTCATTTTTGCCTATGACCAATGACTGAAGGTTATTTTTTGTTTAGCACAAAAAAAAAAAAAATTCAAGAAAAGAGGGAAACAGAGCAGTTTAAACACAGTAAGTTAATCATAGAATCATAGAATGGTAAGGTTGGAAGGAACCCCAAAGATCATCTAGTTCCAACTCCCTGCCAGAGGCAGGGACACCTCCCACTAGGACAGCTCACTCAAGGCCTCCTCCAACCTGGCCTTGAACCCCTCCAGGGAGGGAGCAGCCACAACATCCCTGGGCAACCTGTGCCAGTGCCTCACCACCCTCACTGCAAAGAACTTATTCCTAACATCTAGTTTGAATCTCCCCTCTGCCAGTTTAACCCCATTCCCCCTTGTCCTGTCATTGCAAGACTTTGTCAATAGTCCCTCCCCAGCCTTTCTGTAGGCCCCCTTCAGATACTGGAAGGCTGCTCTAAGGTCTTCTCGAAGCCTTCTCTTCTCCAGGCTGCAGAGCCCCAACTCTCTCACCCTGTCCTCGTACCAGAGCTGCTGCAGCCCTCTGAGCATCTTCGTGGCCTCCTCTGGACCCGCTCCAACACTTCCATGTCCTTCCTGTGCTGAGGGTTCCAAAACTGCACACAGTACTCCAGGTGGGGTCTGACGAGAGCAGAGTAAAGGGGCAGAATCCCCTCCCTTGCCCTGCTGCCCACACTGCTCTTGATGCAGCCCAGGACTCGGTTGCTGTCTGAGCTGTGCACACTGCAGGCTCATGTTGAGCTTTTCATCACCCCAGACCCCCAGGTCCTTTTCCTCAGGGCTGCTCTCCAGCCATTCACCACCCAGCCTATATCATCCGAAACAGAACTGAGGAATAACAATATAAATACCAAGAAGAAATATAAGTTACTTGGTAGTGTTGCTAAATCTTGTGACACTGCTATGGTGCTGATAAGCTGGTAAAAAGCTGAGGCTATCCAATCAGATGATGACATTATTCACTGTTTCTTATGCAATTGAGACCTGAATCTGACAGCAGATCCATGAGGAAGGCTCACACCGCTAAGTCAGGGAATTTCCCATCAGAAATGGGAAAAGGATGGGAAAACCTGCAGGAACCTGCCTGAGGTGTCCACAACATGACTGAGATCCACCCCACATCAGGGGCTCACTTTGATAAAAAGGAGGTGATGTAGCATCTCTTGGCCAGATTCAGCAGTGTCATCAGCATCTCTGTTGAAATCCATTTTAATGTGCTTTTTGCTTAAGATGTGGACAACTTAGTGGCTTTCGAAACGTTGTGTCAGGAGCATCTATACCCCAAGAAAAATGGATCTATCAGAAGCTACAGGTGATCTCCTTTTGGGGGGAATAACTAATTTACCATTTAGAGTAAGAGAATAATGAAGTGTTTTCCCAATACTACACAATGACAAGACCAAAGTCTTGTACAAACATAAGCTTCAAGACAGCTCAGAGCCTTGGTGTTGATATAACTAACTAGAAAAAAAAACCAACAACAAAAAAAAAATAAAAACCAAACCTGACATAGGGTATTAATTTTTCACTTCTTATTAATTGCTGCTAATTAACACTTCAAACAGAGTCCCCAGCCAGAGCGTTAACAGCAGCATGCTGACTGGCCTGCAATTAGCAGCATAAACCAAGCAGCACACGCAACTGCACTCATTTCTCCATCACTCTGAAGGAACTTGTGTCCACTGGAAACCAAATTAAGGACCATAAGCCACATCACCTGCCTGGAAACCAGGGGAAGGAAAACAACAGCAGAAGAGGCTCAAGGTCACACTACACTAGAAAGGAACACAGAAGGATGTATTAAATCCGTGTGATGGGGTAGGGAGTGGGGAAATATGAGGTGGTGGCCTCAAAGTCAGGTACTACCATTTGCAATTTCATGTAGCTTTTACCCACTTCAAGCCTTTTGCAGGACCATGAGTGAAAAAGCCACTGCAAAGTGATCAAATAAACCATTCTGAAAAAAAATCAGACCAGATCCACCTACCTAAATCAGCAGTAAACTGCAGCAACTTGTGCTGAGGCTGTCCGGGAGCAGGACAGGACTCTCCTGAGACCTGCCCTGCCTCAAACCAGACCTGAGAAGGTCACTCCAGTTGTCTCCACTTCTATCCAACTACCAGAAGACATCACTTTTATGCCCTAGCTTATGTTCCTCACATAGGCAAATGGCTTTATCATGGGGGAAACCTAGCCCAGAGCAGATGGAGCAAACGGACACAGAGTGATACCAGAGTTGGTCCTGATTCCAGTGTTGACTTTACCTTAGGGTTTTCCAGCAGAGAAAATTCCCCATGAAACAGGACTACAAGACATGCCCACCAGTACTACAGACCTCATATGGGATCTGCTTCATCTAGTCAATCATTTGCAGCTAGTCAAGAGAAAGCATCTAAAAAAGGGCAACTGCTGAGATCCAAGTCAGAGATGGAAAACTAAGATGAGGTGAACTACCCTTAGGGTACACCTATGCTTACACAGCATTTGCTGAGATTTTAGATATCCCAACTCACCAGCAAATGGAGAAGTGAGATGCTCAGATTCCACATGGTACTGGCCCCCCATGTGGATGAGGGTGAAGGAAGACTCAGCTCTGTGGGACTAGATCTACCATCTATGCAAGCTGGCTGTCATGAGACTGAACCTAAACCATGCTCTCACAAGACTGAACCTGTCACGCTCTCCCTCCTCAGGGAGATGCACCAAGGCAACTCCTCACCAGCAGGACTCAATGGAAGTCAACAAATGCAGTTTCCAGCTCCCCAAAAAAACTCATTCTTGGGCAGTGCTGCATGTCATCTCATTACATTTAACATGAGGATGCACAGGACTGACACTCAGAAGAAAGCCTGCTCCTCTAGGCAGAGATCCCTAAACAAAATCATTCCTCAGGCAGGATTGCTAGCGGCACACTGCCACAATATTTACACCCCCTGAGCATCTGCATAATGCAAATGGAGGCTCATTTAGAAGGGCTATTGCACACACCAAAGAACAGCTTTCACCTCCTAGAAAAAGAGCTTGTCTCTTTCCTCAGACAAAGCACCAGGTGGAAACCTTTTAAGGATCACTTCTTCCAAATTCCTGTCATTTTTAATTGATATTATTTATTTGAGGGCTTCTCTCACCACATGTTTTCACTTACATCAAGTGACAATTTCTCTTTCATACTGAAGACCCCACAACATTTTTTGAAGGGCAAATTACAGCTCAAAGCAGGGCTGTGTTGCTCCAGATGTACTCTGGGGTGGAAGAAACAAATCCCATCTAGTCTGGAGAACTAGGAACATTCACAATACTCAAATACATAACAAACAGCTGAATGGTAAAAGAGTGTAATCTATTTCCCATGGTCTTGGTGGATTGAAGAGGAAAGCTTTAGTTTTAAGCCACAGGAAAGGAGACTTGATTTGGGCATGAGAAGAAATCACTAATAAAGAATCTGGTGGAAAACAAAAATGGACAGACTGTGGGAAGGGCACAGAAACTTGCTTTATGGAGGGGTTAGGATGCTGATCTGTCCAGAAACGGATATTGGTACTCTTAATCTTGCCGTGGGGTAACGTTGGGCAATGAGGCTGGTGAGAGGCCTCGAGCACAGCCCTATGAAGAGAGGCTGAGGGAGCTGGGATTGTTTAGCCTGGAGAAGAGGAGGCTCAGGGGAGACCTTCTTGCTGTCTACAACTACCTGAAAGGTGGTTGTAGCCAGGAGGAGGTTACCTTCTTCTCTCAGGCAAGCAGCACCAGAACAAGAGGACAGAGTTTCAAGCTGTGCCAGGGGAAGTTTAGGTTGGAAGTGAGGAGAAAGTTGTTCACCGAGAGAGTCATTGGCTACTGGAATGGGCTGCCCAGGGAGGTGGTGGAGTCAGCGTCCCTGGAGGTGTTCAAAGTGTGTTTGGATGTGGCACTTGGTGCCATGATCTAGTCTTGAGGTCTGTGGTGATGGGTTGGACTTGATGATCTTTGAGGTCTCTTCCAACCCTGGTGATACTGTGATACTGTGTGATACTGTGATACTGTATAAGCCACAGAGGTCACTTACAGCCCTCCTGCTCCAGACAGTTAATAGGGCTAATATTTCTGCTCCTGAAGTCAAGCATCTGTATCATTTGTGCAGCAGGACAGAAAATAAATGACTAAGCCTGGAGGGGAAACATGTGAAAATGGGAAATCAGAGGAACCATCACAGCAGGAATGGTCTGGATTGTCCATCTTCAAGCAGAAGGACAGGAAGTAAACTTCTCTGAAGACATGTGGTGGAGAAGGGATCATGTGAGACAGCGACAACCCTCCATGATCCAGTAGGTCCCTGCTCTCCCCTCTCTTGCCCTGGTGAAAAACGTCTAATGCTTTTTCTGCCAACAGAGAGAAAACTGTTTCACAAAGCAATTTTCACATCCTCCATAGCTGGCACATCCCAGAGCCCAGGATGCACACAGGGATAAATAGCAGAAAGATAAGATAACAGAAAGTAAAATAAACCTAATTAGAGAAACTAAATTGTTTACAGCAAAAAACCCTGCCACATTAGGCAAACAAAAAAGAGACAGATGAGAGAGGGACATGTAGGCTTAGGTGTGCAGAGCTACCCTATGTGTAAAGATAAGCAAAGGACCTAGAGCTGGACTCTGATTTCATGTGTGACAGGTTTCAACCGAAATCTGTCACAAATTTCACTGAGGACTAGACCAAAGCTCTAACATTAAAAGTACTTTTTCACTGGATATAAGAAAAAATGTCTTTACTGAAAGAGTGGTCAGGCATTGGAACAGGGTGTACTGGGAGGTGGAGTCATCATCATCCCTGGGGGTGTTCAAAAAGCATGGAAGACATGGCACTAATCACAGAATCACCTGGTTGGAAAAGATCTTAAGGTCATCAACTCCAACCATACCCTAATGTCTCTCTGTACACAACTGTTAGACCATGTCTCTAAGCACCTTATCCAAACATCTCAATTTTAAACACCTCCAGGGATGGTGACTCCACCACTTCCCTAGGAAGCCTATTACAGTGCCTGATGAGTCTTTGAGTGAAGAAATCTTTCCCAATATCTAATTTAAACCTCCCCTGGTGCAACTTGAGGCCACTTCCTCTTGTTCTGTCACTTGCTGCCTGGGAAAAGAGGCCAGCCCCCACCTCACTATGACCTCCCTTTCACAAAGTTGCAGATAGCAATGAGGTCTCCACTCAGCCTGTTCTTCTTTTGGCTGAACCACCTCAGCTCCCTCAAGCTGTTCTTCATAGGACTTGTGTTCAAGACCACACACCAGCCTCACTGCCCTTAAATGGCTGTGATGGTATCGGGTTGACAGCTGGACTTGATGATCTTAAAGGATCTCTCCCATCAAAACAATTAGATGATTCTATGATGTTCTATAGCCAAGAGCTATAGGGCATTGCTGCCATACGTACACCCCTGCCATCACCCCTGCTAACTCTGGACATCCCCACCTTCAGCACATGTGCATGGCATGATTCTGTGCTCAGTGCCCATGTCAGCTGGCTGGGGGAGCTTCCCAGGCTAGTATGCCAACAGCAGGATCCAGCCCCAAACCACCCCCACACCGCTGCCACAAACAGCCAGGTGAAGCAAGTGGGTGCTTCCCCCCAGCCCTGTGTTCACATTACTGACCCCCATTTCCAAGCAGATGTAAAATCCCCTCCTGTCACAGCACTGATATCTTACAGCCTCTTTCCACAGATATAAAAACCAGTGTAAGGTGCCAGGCCAGGGAGAAGGATGTCACCATGTACTAATCCTTCTCATTTCCAGCTGTCCAGCTGCAGCCTCCTAGGCTCCATCATTCAACAGACAATTTCCATGATGCACTTATACTCATGCTAAGGACCCAACATAGAATCATAGAATGGTAAGGTTGGAAGGGACCTCAAGGATCATCCAGTTCCAACCCCCTGCCACAGGCAGGGACACCTCCCACTAGTACAGCTCACTCAAGGCCTCATCCAATCTGGCCTTCAACACCTCCAGGGAGGGAGCAGCCACAACCTCCCTGGGCAACCTGTGCCAGTGTCTCACTACCCTCACTGCAAAGAACTTCCTCCTAACATCCAGTCTAAATCTCCCCTCTGCCAGTTTAAACCCATTGCCCCTTGTCCTGTCATTGCAAGACCTTGTCAATAGTCCCTCCCCAGCCTTTCTGTAGGCCCCCTTCAGATACTGGAAGGCTACTATCTGGTCCCCTCGAAGCCTTCTCTTCTGCAGGCTGCAGAGCCCCAACCTCTCAGCCTGTCCTCACTTGCTCCAGCCCTCTGACCATCTTTGTGGCCCTCCTCTGGACCCGCTCCAACACTTCCATGTCCTTCCTGTGCTGGGGACTCCAGAACTGCACACAGGACTCCAGGTGGGGTCTGACAAGAGCAAAGTGGCAGAATCACCAACTAATTTGGGACGAGCACATTTTTAAGATTGAGTATCTTCTAAAGCTCTCATCCAAATCAGGGCCATGAAGAAGGAGGAATATCCCAATATCCCAAATGTCACTTACAACAGGCAAAAGAACTGCAGGGAAGAAGCACAACAGCAATATCAACCATCTGCAATGCCCAGTCTTTCCTGACTGCATGTTTTGAAATGAAGGTGAAACAAGGAAGCCTTTCAGATGAGTAACTTAAACACCCACAGCTGCTCATCACCCCAAAACATCCCATCTGAGGCTTATGTCAAAACACAGCCCACGTGTACACAAAAAAAAAAAAAATTGAAACAACATAAATCAGTCAGAGCCCTTGAATGGGATCAATCAGCCAAGTGACAGAAGTCATCTACCAGGGGGAAAAAAAATTAAAAAAAAAAAAACCAAACCCAAAACCACTGTTTCCATACACTTCATTTAGGGTTCAGTTCAGAAGTCACTCATCAGCCAAACCTCCCATCACCCTGAGCAATCAATTCTACCTTCTGTGCTGCACCACTGCTCTGGTGCTTTACAACAGCTGAGGACATTCTCCACAAATAAATAAATAAATAGAGAGATAGACAGATGGATGGACAGACAAACGGATAGGTGGACGAACGGATGGATAGGTGGATGGATGGATAGGTGGATGGATGGATAGGTGGATGGATAGGTGGATGGATGGATGGATAGGTGGATGGATGGATGGGTGGATGGATAGGTGGATGGATGGATAGGTGGATGGATAGGTGGATGGATAGGTGGATGGATAGGTGGATGGATGGAT
>VWZE01017221.1:490127-513753 GCA_013396675.1 Eubucco bourcierii | reverse complement strand
TGTCAGGCAAGATCTGCCCTTGGTGCAGCCATTGCTGGTTACCACCAATCACCTCTGCTTTGTTTTCCATTTGCCTTAGCAGAACTTTCAGCAGTATCTGCTCCATGCTCTTACCAGGCACAGAGGTGAGGCTGACTGGTCTGTAGTTCCCAGGGTCATCCTTTTTTCCCTTCTTGAAGATGGGTGTTATGTTTGCCCTTCTCCAGTCAACAGGAACTTCACCAGTCTGCCATCACCTTTCAAATATGATGCACAGTGGCTTGGCAACTTCATCTGCCAGTTCCCTCAGGACCTGTGGGTGGATCTCATCAGGCCCCATTGACTTGTGCACATTCAGGTTTCTTAGGAGCTCAATGTAGTTAGATCATATTAAAAAAAAAAAAAAAAAAAAAAAAAAAAGAAAAGAAAAGTTAAATGAGATATTTTCCTGCTTTCTTTTGAAGGTAGAGGACACACAGCATAGAGTGTAACATCCATTGCAGGTCTCTACGCACAGTTAGCAGTTTGGGATTTCCCTTTCATCATGCCCTGGAGCTCTTTATGGACTGTTGAGAAATCAAATGGGGACTTAGCTTCAATGACAAATACAGTAAAAATTCTTTGCACCAAAAGCCCGGTTCTGCTTCAGTGCTGCTTGGATCTAGATGACCCCAAAGAAGACTCCTTCTGGAAAGGAAGCACTGTACCTGTTGAAGACTGAAATCTAAGCAATTTAGAAACCAGCTCCATAGAGATATTTAAGACTTTAAATCATTCTTTGATTTTTTTTTTTTTTTCTTTTGTAAACAATAGGAGTCAGGAACGTAGGTTGGAACCAGCTGTGGACATGACCTCAGGATCTCACCTTCTAAGAAAGTATCTCTGCTCAAGTCAATTTCTCAAAGTCCTTGCTTTTATTATGATATTGATATCCTTTCCTCCACTTTTGGACTCTCAAAAGCCCAGGACATATCTGGTTAGATCAAAGCACCCTCAGGCTTGTATGGAGTCTTAGTAAGATTTGGTCCAATCTGCTCTGTTTGAAATTCACACTAACTCTGAAATCATGCAGAGGGACTCAGCTTCCACATTAGTCACAAACCTGCAGTCAAACCCAAAAAAATGCAAGCTTGAAAAAAAAATTCACTGCCACATATAAAGTCAGACAGCCAGAAAGTGCAAAAACCAGCAACACTCATCCTGACTGCTCAGAAATACGTATTAGGAGGAGCAACTCCCGAATGCAGGACTTTTTTCTGTGTACACCTCAGTAAAAAGTGAGTTGGGGTTTGATGGATCCCAGTGGATGAAATCCTAGAAGGATCATGGGGAAAAAAAAAAAAAAAACCAAGCTGCATTTTGGTTGTGTGCAGGCATCCTCACCCAAAGCCCACAGTTTCAGCAGAAGATACCCTTGGTCACTCAACCATGCTGTTCAAGTCAACCACTCTGATTTCTACAGTGTCACTAATCTGTGAGGACAAATGACACAGGACATGGTCAGTAAGAGTTGATGACATTTAAGTAAATAAGGATTTTGTGCAGTTCAATCTTGTTGCTACTTCCTTTTGGATATGTAAATTAGCATCGCAAGAGGCTGGGAACAGCAGTGAGATCTCCAAACAGCACTGTTTATCCAGGTGCTTTTCAGCTGGCCAATGTTCACAGCTGGCCATCTCCTAAATCCTATCTCAAAAGGAGAAGAAGGGCAGAAGCAACTTCTGAGGTTCATCCTAGTGCTACTTTTCCATGACTTCACCTGTCCTGTGAAATGAGCTACTTTGCTGATTCCCATTGCTCTCTATAATTTGCTGCTCACCATGAATCATCATAGATCATGGAATGGTTTGGGTTGTAAAGGACTTTAAAGATCATCTACTTCCAATCTTCTTGCTGAAAGAAGATCCCACTAGATCAGTTGCTCAAAGCCCCATCCAGCCTGGCTTTAAAGGCTTTGAAGGCTCCCAGGGATGGAGCACCCACAACCTCTCTGGATAACAGTAATTACAGAAGAGATTATGGCCAAATACAGATGCATGATGAACACAACCAGTGACCTTGGGAAGAGGCCAGCCATGAATTGTATGGATGTAACTTGGCCTGGAATGTGGAGATCTGCCCTGCAGCAAATAACACAAGCAAGGTAGCTGCAGCTAATATTTCACTGGCACTGGGATGGTGTTTTGGGATCTTCAGTGGGGAAGGTATGCTACCAATAGAATCATAGAATTACAGAATCATAGAATGGTAAGGTTGGAAGGGACCTCAAGGATCATCTAGTTCCAATCTCCTACCATAGGCAGGGACACCTCCCACTAGTACAGGTTACTCAAGGCCTCATCCAACCTGGCCTTGAACACCTCCAGGGAGGGAGCATCCACAACCTCCCTGGGCAACCTGTTCCAGTGCCTCACCACCCTCACTGCAAAGAACTTCCTCCTAACATCCAGTCTAAATCTCCCCTCTGCCAGTTTAAATCCATTGCACCTTGTCCTGTTGTTGCAAGACCTTGTCAATAGTCCCTCCCCAGGGATAGGTATGATGTTTTAACAAGTGTGATGGTTTGGGAGTTCCCTGCCCCCCACACTTTGTAAAATGACCCAGACTAGAACTCAGCCAGCTGGAAGTTAAGGACTGAAGCTCTATTTACAGCTCAGCACAATGTACAAGCAGAGATATACACTATAGACAGGAATAGTTACAGAAATAGACAAGTTGGAGGTAATACAGAAACACAACTCCCCTCCCAGAAATCAGAGACCCCAGGAGGGGCTCCCAACCACCCTTCCACCCTCTCTCCACCCCTAATACCTTACCCCAAGGTTTGCCTTATGCGAAAGCTGAGCTTGGGGGATTGGCCCGGAGGGGTTAGAAGGAAAGCGGTTAGTGAAGACTAATCAGCAGAGAGAAGCCAGAAGCTGGACTACCCGAGATGCTGTGCCCCAGAGAGAGACTGACTTATCTGTGTTTTGAGTTCCTTTCTTACTCATCTCAGCAAGCCTATGAGTGAAGTAGACATCACCATGTTTTCCTTACACAGCCTATAGTGTAATTTTCTCTATTAAAATATTCCAATTAGCCTCTAACCAGCACAACAAGAAAAAATTCTCCTCCCTTCCCATTTTTTTGGTCACTTCATGTTATAAAGGTGAGTTGTAAATATAAAACCTTCGTGATGGTGTTTCAAGAAAATAATAGGTTTTAATATTCTGGAGGGGAAAAAAAAGGTTGTTGTTTAAAGGGAAAAAAAGTTGTTTAAAAAAGGTTGTTTAAAAGTTGTTGCCTTCTTTACACAGGGCAAATCATATTTTAATTTGCTCAGCACAAACAACTTGTGTTCTCTTGTTCACATTTACAACTTCATATTGTAAAATGAGAGGTTTTACTCTGACAAATATTCTTATGCCTCATCTCAATGTCCTTTAATTGGCCTCTTTACAAACAAAAAGATGTTGCCCAGTCCTGTCAAGAGGAACCACTTGCTGGAAAGCACTGGATGTAGTGTTCATGCAAACAAATCACACTCAAACTCTGGTATTAATTGGTTATGCTACTGCCTATGAAATATCCAGGATCCACTAAAAGTAGCTCATTACATTGGCATAAACAGAGAGTGCAAAGCAGGAGCCATGGTAATGGGGAACTTTGGAAGAGATACCAACAAGACAGGGCCAGAGCAAGCATTTTCTGTTTGAAAAGCAAGATGTTAGAAATGTCAGGGGTGAAAGCTCATGTGGCAATGCTTTCTTAAACTGCCAAGTGTAATGTCATTGTGGCATATTTAGGATGTGTCAACTGATGTGCTTGAAAGGTTTCTTTGGGTGAGTTGCTCCTCCCTCCATCAGTACAACACAGACTTCACAGCCAGTACTCTTGACAACTTGTGATGGTTCGGGAGTTCCCTGCTGATCCTCCAAACTCATCTTACGCATGAGCC
Organism: Eubucco bourcierii; assembly: GCA_013396675.1. Taxonomy (NCBI): domain Eukaryota; kingdom Metazoa; phylum Chordata; class Aves; order Piciformes; family Ramphastidae; genus Eubucco; species Eubucco bourcierii. The sequence continues at coordinate 509,837 of VWZE01017221.1, read as the reverse complement.
AAACCCTGGGGTAAGGTATAGGGGTGGGAAGAAGGTGGAAGGGTGGTTGGGAGCCCCTCCTGGGGTCTCTGATTTCTGGGAGGGGAGTTGTGTTTCTGTATCACCTTTAACTTGTCTATTTCTGTAACTATTCCTGTCTATAGTGTATATCTCTGTTTGTACATTGTGCTGAGCTGTAAACAGAGCTTCAGTCCTTAACTTCCAGCTGGCTGAGTCTAGTCTGGGTCATTTTACAAAGTGTGGGGGGCAGGGAACTCCCAAACCATCACACCAGAGAAAAACAAATAACATCTATATGTTCATCTATACCTGTATCTGCTGGAATAGGTTTCCTGTTGAAAATGGAGTAAAATGAGCCTACAAGGGCATTTCTTCTGCTTACAGCAAAACTGGTCCATGTGACCGAGTTAGCTTGGATGCCTTTTCTCTAGGCTGAATGATGAGGATATATTTGGCAACTGTTGTCTTCACATCTTGTGATGTAAAGACTCCATAATTCTTTAGCACCATTTCACACATAAGCTTGCATCCTGAAGTCACCACTGCAGCCTTCCAGTAGTACAAAATCATCTGATCAAGGCTGCCTAGATGTCCATTGTTGTTAAAGAGTAATCTCCAGAGAATGATCCCAAGCACTTGAAGATATTTGACATTCTGCAGGTATCTATGTCTTTGCCTTGAAGAGCAATCTAGACAACAATCTTAAGGTAGAAGCCTAGCTTCTCTTGTGAACTCTCAGTAAGAGTCCTCCAAGGTATCTTGGATCCAGTAGAGGGAGATGATACTGCTGTAGAGCAATTCATCTCAGTGTTGCAGACAGCAGACAAGATGAATCTTCTTCAGAGAATTTTGTTTCCCTCTGTGGACTCTGGAGGGAGCTCAGACAGCTAACTTAGACTAGTGGTCAAACTTTGGACAGATGAAAAACTAGAACTGACTGAGAAAAATCTCACCCCACTGATACTGGTATCTGAGTGAGAGATAAATATTTAATGTTCATGGACATAAAAAAAACAAACAACCAAACAAACCCCAGACTGAAGGTTAAGCAGCTTCCTTAGGGGCAAAAAGTGAATGTGCTGAGCTCATAACCACCATCATTCTCTGTTATAACTCCCTCCACCTTAGGTCTGTCTCCTCTTAATTGCATTTTTTTCAACTTCACTTTGTCATCACATTTTCCAGCAGAATCAACTTTTTTACTTTTATCATAGTACATTCTTGATAATAATACTATTTTCACTGGGAAATTGATCTTTAGTAATTTCCATACCTAGAGTTTCACTTTCTCTATGTAGATGGAGTACTGTGTGCAGTTCTGGAACCCTCAGCACAGGAAGGACATGGAAGTGTTGGAGCGGGTCCAGAGGAGGGCCACAAAGATGCTCAGAGGGCTGGAGCAGCTCTCCTATGAGGACAGGCTGAGAGAGTTGGGGCTCTTCAGCCTGGAGAAGAGAAGACTTCAAGGGGACCTGATAGTAGCCTTCCAGTATCTGAAGGGGGCCTACAGGAAGGCTGGAGAAGGATTATTTACAAGGTCCTGCAATGACAGGACAAGGGGCAATGGGCTTAAACTGGCAGAGGGGAGATTTAGACTGGATGTTAGGAGGAAGTTCTTTACAGTGAGGGTGGTGAGGCACTGGAACAGGTTGCCCAGGGAGGTTGTGGCTGCTCCCTCCCTGGATGTGTTCAAGGCCAGATTGGCTGAGGCCTTGAGTGAGCTGTACTAGTGGGAGGTGTTGCTGCCTATGGCAGGGTGTTGGAACTAGATGATCCTTGAGGTCCCTTCCAACCTTACCATTCTATGATTCTATGATTCTATGATTCTATGTTATCTCGTTATCTACATCCCTCTAGGGATGTCCTTATGTTGTTTCAACTCCCTCAGTGAGAAATAGAGTAGGATTCAATCAATCAAATGCAGCTACCCAAGAATTATGACTTAAATTTAAGGTTGGGGCTCAGGTTTCATCAACGGTCAGCAGAGAGAGATGTACGTTGAGAGAAGGCATTTCAGATCACATCTGCCCCCAGGGTAGGTGGACTGCATGGTGAGAGTGCTCCTTTCTCCCCTTACAAGTCTAAGATGGTTTTCCACAGGTAAAGCTAGGTGAGATGGGTGCTACCTCTAACATTTGTGCATTACTGATCCAACTATGAGTCCTTATTGCCTGCAGAACTTCTGCTTTCCATGCTTCCTCATCTCCTCAGTGATGATAGTTTTTGATCTTAAGCTACTTTTATGCAGTTTTCTCTTCAAAGCTCATGGTCTTCTCTGGCTATGTTCAGCAGCCTATCAAATTCTGACTTTTGCTCAGTTTAAATCAGAGTATGTGACATCTTTCAGAAACTTCATTCCTTGTAGAAGTGCCAAACCCTGCAGCACAGTTTGCAACTCAGTTCCAGCATCTGAGAGTGCCACTTTCATTTGTAATCTTGAGCCCTGGTTGGAATGAAGTACGAAAGGCTGGCTGGAATCAAGTACAAAAGGCTGGAATGAACATTGCAGTGCCTGGAACAAGCTGAAGATCTGAAGTAGGTACTCCACTCATGAGCAACCACTCCAAAAACCATACAGATCCATTAAAAAAAAAAAAAAATTAAAATGCTGCATAGGAAAGAGGTGATTCTACCCCTCTGCTCCACTCTGCTGAGACCACACCTTAGTGCTTGGTCCAGTTCTGGAGTTCTCAGCACAGAGAAGACATAGACCTACTGGAGCAGGTCCTAAGCAGGGCCACAAAAATGATCACAAGGCTGGAATGCCTCTACTGTGAGGACAAGCTGAGGGAGTTGGGATTGTCCCACCTGAAGTTGGGTCCAAGGAGACCTTATTGTGAGTTTTTAGTACTTAAAGGGGGGCTGTAAGGAAAATCTTTTTACAGTGTGGGTGGTTAAACACTGGCACAGGTTGCCCCAAGAAGTGGTGGAAGCTGCATTCCTGGAAATGTTCTGGATGAGGTTGCACAAGGCTCTGAAGAACATGATCATATTTGAATACATCCCTGCTCACTGCAGGGAGGTTGGACTAAGTGAATTTTGAAGGTTCCTTCTAACCCAAACCATTCTGTGACATCAGGAAATCAGTCCATCCAATGCCCTACAGTGACAGCCTCTCCTCCAAAACTAAAAGAGATAGTGAGATCAGTATGCCTGTGTGTTTATACTACAATATTTGTGCTCCAAGAGACATTGAATGTTGGCCATTTGTGGCACAGGTTCAGTGTTTGGAAACTAGAATGTGGAAACACATCTTCAGTGAGCAGACTTATTCAACTGAGATTGTTTTGCATCAGATGTCATCTGAGACTGTGATTTACAGATTGGATCTAACTCCAACTGGAGCCAGGAAAGAAGATTCCACTCGAATTCAAAAAAACATAAGAATAACCTAAACAAGCCTGTCACTGTGTTCATTGATTTGGAAAACCAGTGGATACCATAATGGATGAAAAATAATAACACTAAGGTTACTATACTAAATACAGTTCGTATTTTGCAGGAACTTGTTTTACTAACTACCACCAGATTACAGGTTGCCTGTCACAAGAGAAACAAGTAATTCCTTCCTTGATATTTTCTTTGTGAGTTCTATTTCTTGCTTCAATAAAGTCACTGAGCAGGAATTGAACTCAAAACAGAGATCCCAGCATTCAGTCCTCCAGGAAGAATCATAGAATCATAGAATGGTAGAGTTGGAAGGGACCTCAAGGATCATTTAGTTCCAACCCCCTGCCGGAGGCAGGGACACCTGCCATTAGTACAGGTTGCTCAAAGTCTCATCAAACCTGGCCTTGAACACCTCCAGGGAGGGAGCAGCCACAACCTCCCTGGGCAACCTGTGCCAGTGCCTCACCACCCTCACTGCAAACAACTTCCTCCTAACATCCAGTCTAAATCTCCCCTCTACCAGTTTAAACCCATTGCCCCTTGTCCTGTCGTTGCAAGACCTTGTCAATAGTCCCTCCCCAGCCTTCCTGTAGGCCCCCTTCAGATACTGGAAGGCTACTCTAAGGTCTCCTTGAAGCCTTCTCTTCTCCAGGCTGCAGAGCCCCAACTCTCTCAGCCTGTCCTCGTACCAGAGCTGCTCCAGCCCTCTGATCATCTTTGTGGCCTCCTCTGGACCCGCTCCAGAAGAAGAACTGTCCTGAGCCAACTGGCTCTTCTGCCTCATGTAGTGTTTGCTGTCTATAGCACAAAATTAATATTTGCTTGTTGGATGATGCACAGGGACCCACACTGCCTGATTTCCTGGGTACAATCCTAAGGATGCTAAGAAAAAATAAAATACTTTTATTCCTACTTCCTTTAATTTCCAGTATGATCATTATGGACTATCTTGTGCTTCTCATATGACTACCAAGAAGTAGTCACTCTCCACACTTGATTTTTATCCTGGAGAAAGAGTGTGCTTGTTTCTCATCAGAGAAACATCATCAGCTAGGAAAGTAAAAAAGATATTATTAAGACAGTTGATGATTTTTATCAGTCCCTGGGAAGAAACACTGTAGTTTAGCACAGGGATAAATTTAACTGACTTTTCTTGGCTGAAGTCAGGTTTCTTCCTGAATCCTAAAAAAGCTTACTCATGGCAATATTTGTTGCATCATTTCTAATCCCAACACCATTAACATCCCTTTTTCTTCACACTCAGATGTTTTTTTCTGGAAGAAAACATCCCCATCAATTTAAAAAAAAAAAAAAAGAAAAGAAAAAAAGAAAAAGAAAAAGAAGAAGAAGAAGAAAAAGAAAAAGAGAAAAAGAAGAAGAAAAAGAAAAATAGGAAAAAAAAGAAACAGAAAAAGAAAAAGACAAAGAAAAAGACAAAGAAAAAGAAAAAGAAAAAAGAGAGACTTAGCTGGAGGGTCAAGTCCCCTTCTGAAAGCATTTTTGTACCTGTGAGGTTATATCATGCTCCTAACCAACTGTGCTGCACCTGAGATTGCAATGTAAATGAGAAGTAGAGACCTCGAGAAGGTTATTAGCTTAAAGTTAGGTACCATTTGCTGGTTTGGAAATATCCCAGGAGAGCTAACTTAGGCCTCTTTCAAGATGAGTGTCTGCAGCCTGAATGGAATATCTTTACTGCAACTGTAAAAAATGCATTAAAGGAAGTAAAGATGATGTCTGAGCTATAACATTTATAAAACATCAAGGATGGTTTGTGATGGAGCCCATGGTTTTCAAATGCTAATGGAAGAAAGGCTTGCAAGTGGTGAATATTTGCAGGTCTCAGTAAATCAGCATTTTAGTTCAAGGCTGTGGAAGAGCAATAGAAGTTGGGGGGAAATAATTAAGGTCCTCACTGGTTCATGCTACATGAATTTTGTGGATATGAAACATTTTGCCAGTTGAGTAGGTCTCCATCTCCTAACTGATCTTTCTGCATAAATAGACAGTCGAGAGCTCATGCCCAGCAAAAAATCTGACTCATCCTAACCCATGACTGTGCAGGCAAAAAGGTTTCCTTTTCCCTGGGGAAATCTCAGGTCTGTCAGAGAGAGAGAAGAGCTGTAGAAAACAAAACTATGGAGGAGTTTGGTGCCTATGAAGTGGAAGGCTGTGACACGGGCAGGCAGACAAGCACTGCTGCCTCAGTGGAATCCCTGCCTGGATTAAGTTCAGAGTCTGGCTTCGGAGAGGGGTGGCAGGATAGTGGTGTAATCACATCTCTTGATAACCACCAGAGACTGATTTATAAGCCAAACTATTCTTAGTAGTGCCTCCAAGGAGTTTGATTCAAGATTGCAGGACTAGGACATTACTTGTCTGTCCAATAAGTAACAGTGCATCACAAGGAGAGGATAGAGACACAGCCTGGCTTGGAACAAAAAAAAACAAAAAAAAAAACCCAGAAAATGCAGTTAATGGAGAGCTTAGGAGATCAACTGTTCTGAATGAAGGGAGGGGAAAAGGAAGGTTGAGACCTGCCTCTATCTGCATATCAGCAGAGCTTGGCACAGAGCTGAAAACCAGTGTCATCTGCCCCACTGGCTTGCATGGCCAAGGTGAGCTGTGCAAATGTTGGTTGACACTCTCAGCTCCAAGCCAAACACAGCATGCCAACAATATCACAATATCACCAGGGTTGGAAGAGACCTCAAAGATCATCAAGTCCAACCCGTTACCGCAGACCTCAAGACCACACCATGGCACCAAGTGCCACGTCCAAACCCGCCTTGAACACCTCCAGGGACGCTGACTCCACCACCTCCCTGGGCAGCCCATTCCAGCAGTCAATGACTCTCTCAGTGAACAACTTTCTCCTCACCTCCAGCCTAAACTTCCCCTGGCACAGCTTGAGACTGTGTCCTCTTGTTCTGGTGCTGGTTGCCTGAGAGAAGAAAGCAATCTCCTGCTGGCTACAACCACCCTTCAGGTAGTTGTAGACAGCAAGAAGGTCTCCCCTGAGCCTCCTCTTCTCCAGGCTAAACAATCCCAGCTCCCTCAGCCTCTCTTCACAGGGCTTGTGCTCGAGGCCTCTCCCCAGCCTCGTTGCCCTTCTCTGTACATGCTCAAGCACCTCAATGTCCAACTTAAATTGAGGTGCCCAGAACTGGACACAGTACTCAGGGTGTGACCTAACCAGTGCAGAGTCCAGGGGGAGAATGACCTCCCTGCTCCTGCTGGCCAGACTATTCCTGATGCAGGCCAGGATGCCATTGGCCTTCTTGGCCATCTGAGCACACTGCTGGCTCATGTTTAGGCAGGTGTCAATCAGCATCCCACAGGCCCTGGCAGGTGTGAAAAGATTCTCATTCATTCATAGCAAGACACTGAACATCTTGTAATAACATAGCTAAAGCACTTACTGCAAATACAAAAGAATTATCTTGACAATTACTCCTTGGAGTATCCTGCAATAGAAAGTCTTGGCTGATGTAGAAATTGGTGTTGGTCTCTTGCTTATGAATGTAGCCTAGAACTGATTGTTATATGTGCCAGACCTTGTAAAAAATGGGTAATTCAGCAAGAATAAGGTCTATCTGCTATTTAATCATCAGGGATCATTGCTGCTGGTAGCATGACTAAAGTCTGTTTCAAGTACTGGTTAAAGCAAGTTTCCTCAAGAGACCTTGTTTTCAGAAGCATTTTCTCCATCAAGATCAGAAATAAAGTCAAATAAATAATTTAGATGAGTGTGATCCTGGAAAGTGTAGTTTCCTGTGCCCCACTCCAACTTAACCTCAGTAACCATCTGCAGGCATCAACTGCCTTCTCATTCCTATCATCACACTGGGAACTTTGAGGGTTTGAACTCTTGAGTGCTTATGGGACAAGAGCGTTGAAGGAAACAATGTTTTGTTGTTGCAAAAAGATCAGCACCGGTGTTTTGGTGATTCTTCTGACACGTGGGGCTGGCCCTGAACTGCTTGCAGATGGAGCAGGCTTCCTTCATCTGAGAGCTGACCAGAATGGGTCAAAGGAAGACGTCCTTCAAGAGGCTATTTTTCTCCACTGGTTATGAAAGGAGCCAAGAGACATCAGGACAAGAGGCACCTAAAGTAAGGTGAGATGCATCCCTCTCAAGAGTAGCTTGTACAGAAAAGGGATTGGCATTTTTGCCCTGTAAACTATCAGGACTGTTACAAAGGCATTCAAGACCATGACAACATTACAAAAGAGTAATGCAAAACAAACAAACAAAACAAAACAAAACAAAACAAAAAGGAAAAAAGAAAAAAAAAATTAAAGGGAAAAAAAAAAGAAAAAAAAGGGGGAAAAAAGGCAAAAAAATTTTTAAAAAGAGCAGGGTTTTGAACACAGAGGGAATAGCATGTGTTGCACTCTTCCTTCCTTCTCAGCTCTGTGTAAGAAGCAGCAAATGCAAATAAGCTGGAGCCCCTGGCTCAGTTCCGAGTATCCTGCCTGATCTCAAGCCAGCAGCTTTTCACAGCTAAGTGTCCTTGAAGTGAGGAAGCCTTGAAAAATGTGTCCTCCCCTCAGATTTGCTTTGAAATCAAAGCCCAGCCACGCTGAGGGCTCTGAGTGTAAGCTGGTACCTGTGTTGCATGTTAGAAATCCCAGCCAGCTGTGCATGGGCAGGGATGATATGCTGTTGGTTGCCATTAGCCATTGCAATGGTCTAGACAATTCCCAGTGCTCCAAAACACCCTTTCTTATAGCAGAAAAACAAAGCTGGTTTGTCTTTTACAAGGATAAGGAAAAAACCTTAAGGAGTATGGGCAACCCTTTGCAAAGGAAGATGAGTATTGACAGTCAGCTGAAGGTCAGTTAGAAAATGTATGATGTTTCAACACTCTTGAGGCAAAAAAAGAGCAGAATTACTGGGGGAGGTGTGGGGGGAGGGGAAATGCTCTCTGATCTAGCTCAGCACCATGCATTTCATTTTACATGTTTTCTGGCAACCCCACAGTATGAGATGGCAATCTCTACTCACAGCCCAGAAGCCAATTATATCCTGGACTGTGTCACAAGCAGTGATCAAGGGAAATAACTCAGCTCCTCTACTCTGCTGTGATGAATCATGGAATCATAGAATGGTAAGGTTGGAAGGGACCTCAAGGAGCATCTAGTTCCAACCCCCTGCCATAGGCAGGGACACCTCCCACTAGTGAGAGATCCCACCTGGAATACTGTGTCCAGCCCTGGAGTATTCAGGACATGAAAAACATGAAGCCTATCCAGGGAAGATCTACAAAGATAATCAAGAGACTAGAGCACTTCTCCTGTTAGGAAAAGTTGAGAATCATATAGTGGTAGGGGATGGGAAGAACCTCTGGAGATCATCTAGTCCAAACCCCTGCTAATGTACACCTGGATCAGGTCACACAGCAATGTGCCCAGGCATAGAATGGTAGAATCATAGAATGGTAAGGTTGGAAAGGACCTCAAGGATCATCTAGTTCCAACCCTCTGCCATAGGCAGGGATACCTCCCACTAGTACAGATTACTCAAGGCCTCATCCAACCTGGCCTTGAACACCTCCAGGCAGGGAGGATCCACAACATGTTCTGAAAGTCTCCAGGGAAGTAGACTTCACAGCCTTTCTGGGCAGCCTGCTCCACCACCCCCAACGTGTCCTGGATTGAGACTCCTGGCTTTAAGAACCATGGAGTACAGACCTCCAAGGGGTCCAGAAGTGGACAGGAAATTGTAATATTTTGGTCTTTCATTCCAATAATTCTATTATCTTTTTCTATGTAAACTGGCAGCAAAGCTCTCTCTCTTCCCTTCACTCTTTTCTTCTGGGGAGGAACACTCTTATGGGGCCCTTATGTGGCTTCTTTGGCATGACTAATTTTTATTTCCTGTGCAGTCTTGGCCTGTTTAGGCCTAATGCCAGGGAGCAGTGTGTGTGTGGGGGGGGGGGGGGCGGGGTAACTCCCAAACCATCACACTTCAGTTTAGCCNCATGGGGAAGGGGCAGTTTGGTCCTGACCTGCCTGAGCTAGCCTAGCAATGAGGGGGAAAAAAGAGCACTGGGGCTTATGGTAATCTTCAGGTGGAAGAAGAAAAGGAGTGCTGGAGGTCTGGTTTTCATCTGATTGGAAGGAGGTTTGGAGAAGGATTCTGTGTTAAAACCTAGATTATAGAATTTTGTGTATTTCACATGCTTTTGCACTGCGGTTTTTGTCGTGGTTTGTAGTTAGTAGTAGCACCTTGCATTTAACCTTGCAATAAATTCTGTATTTCTACCCAATCCTGTGGGAGGTGTCTTTCTTTAATTACTGTTAAAGTCATTTTAGAACCTCTCTTCCCCCACTGCCCAGAAAGAAGTTCCTCACTAAATTCAAGTGAAACTTCCTGTCTTCTGGTTTGTGTCTTTTGCCCCTTGTTCTATCACTGTGCACCACTCAGAAGAGACCAGCCCCCTCCTCATGACCTCCCTTCTCAGTCTTCTCTTTTTCCAGGCTTTACTCAGCCTCTCCTCATAAAACAGATGCTCCAGTCCCCTAATCATTCTCGTGAGAGAGTAAGCAGGCAGGGATACAATAACAGAGAGCACCCTTGTGCTACCTGCTGATCCTTTTATATCCATTTAGCCCAAGACTGATGGGCCTTTGAACATAGATTAGGCAATCAGGATGGCAGTTTGCCCAGTTTGCCCATATTAGGTGAAGCTGGGGCTTTTGTCCCATCACCCCCAGCACAGAGGGAAGGGGAGCAGAAGAGCATGCCCGGGCAAGCCAGGACATGTACAAGACCACTTGGCCTATTTAGGCCTACCACAACACTTGTTTACCACAGGGTTCAAAAGAGGTCTGGGCAAGCCACAGTCCTCAGATTCAGAAGCTCCAAGTTCTTTGTCTTATTTCCCACAGTTGTTTCTCCCCAGAACAGAAGAAGGGGGAGCAGTGGAACATGGCTAGGCAAGCCAGTACATGTATAAATTTTGGCCTGCTTAGGCCTACCATGACAACCTTCCTGCCCACAAGGAGACATTGCTAGTTGCTGGTGAACTTGTGGTCCAGCAGCATTCTCAAGTTCTCCTCCAGAGATGTCCTTTCCACCAGGTCAACCCCTAATCTGTACTGATGGAGGGGGCTACTGCTACCTAGGTGCAGGAGTCTACACTTGCCCTTGCTGAACTTCATGAGGTTCACCTCTGCCCAACTCTTCAGCCTGTCCAGGTCATGCAGGATGGCAGCTCAGCCTTCTGGTGCATCAGCCATTCCTCCCAGTTTGGTATAGAATCATAAAATCATAGAATGGTTTAGGTTGGAAGATCATCTAGTTCCAACCCCCTGCCATAGGCAGGGACACCTCCCACTAGCACAGCTCACTCAAGGCCTCATCCAACCTGGCCTTCAACACCTCCAGGGAGGGAGCAGCCACAACCTCCCTGGGCAACCTGTGCCAGTGTCTGAACACTCTCACTGCAAAGAACTTCCTCCTAGCATCCACTCTAAATCTTCCCTCTGCCAGTTTAAACCCATTGCCCCTTGTCCTGTCCTTGCAAGACCTTGTAAATACTCCCTCCCCAGCCTTCCTGTAGGCCCCCTTCAGATACTGGAAGGCTACTGTCAGGTCTCCTTGAAGCCTTCTCTTCTCCAGGCTGCAGAGTCCCAACTCTCATAGCCTGTTCTCATAGGAGAGCTGCTCCAGCCCTCTGATCATCCTCGTGGCCCTTCTCAGCAAACCCACTGAGAGTACACTCTGTTCCATCATCCAGGTCATTGATGAATATGTTGCACAGGGCTGGACCCAGTGCCGACCCCTGGGGAACATCACTAGCCACAGGTCTCCAACTAGACCCTGAACTATAGATCACAACCCTCTGTCTTCTGTCATTCAGCCAGTTATCAATCCACCTCGCTGTCCACTTGTCTGGCCCACACTTCCCTGAAGACATTCCTTTCCTGGAGACATTCAAGGTCAACCTTGATGGGACCCTAAGCAAGTTGATCTAGTTGGAGTTGTCCCTGCTCACTGCAGGGGTGTTGGACAAGGTAAACTTCAAGGGTCCCTTCCAACCTAACGAATTCTATGATTCTAAGATTCCTAAGCTTGCCGATGAGGATGTTATTTGAGGCAGTGCTAAAAACCTTGCCAAAGCTGAGATAAACAACATCTACTCTTCTCCTCACCCTCTATCCATCTGCTCATACCAGCCTAGAAGGCTATTAGGTTGGTCAAACATGATCTCCCCTTTGTGAATGCATGCTGAGTGAGTTGGAGTTGTATAGCCTAGATAAAAGAAGGCTCTGGGGAGTCTTTACTGTAGTCATGCAATGTTTAAAGGGGGTTTATAAGAAAGACAAGGTGGGATTCTTCAGTCTAGATGACCTTTAAAGGTCCAATCCAAACCATTCTATGAGTCTGCAACAATTTATTAGCCAGAGCTCCCAGACTCCACCTCATATACAGCTGATTCTTAAGGGATTTTAACATGTACTCAGAAAAATCCAAATATTTTGAAATGCAAACCATGCTCTTGAAGCAAAGCTGTGGTTTCACAGATGGGTGTGGAGCAGCAATAGCCACTAAAGGGTATCTACCTCTTTCTGCAACATTCAGCGGAACTGAGGGCTTTTCTATTTGTTGCCCTCTTAAAACTGGGGTATTTTCACACGTGCAAGGTACTGTCCTCTCTTGTATAGATATCACCACTTGAAAACAAGGCCTCTCACAACTTTTCACTGCTGAATGCAGCGTCAGAGAGAAATCACTGTCAACTGGGTAGCAAGAAAAGGGAGGACACACAAGAGGTTGTGAGAAGTGTCTTAGGAAGACTTTCTCCTTATGCATACTTGTGCAATCCAATGATCTCATCTCTCACAGATACTCTGCAGGTTATTCACAGATAATTAAATTTTGCTTAAGAAATATCAATCTATTTTAAGCGTCTTCTTTCTTTTTTCTTTTTTTTTTTTTTTCCCCTATGTATTTGTCAACTGCTGTGCTGTTCCCAGGCAAATAGAGCCTGAGGCAATTCCCACGTGAAAAATTGTCATCCAGCAAACAGTTCTTCTTGTGAAACCTCACCTGGAATAGTCTGTCTAGATCTGGGGCCCCCAACAAAAGAGAGACATGGGCCTGCTGGAGTAGGTCCAAAGTGGGGTCACAAAGATGACCAGAGGATTGGAGCACCTCCCCTGTGAAGACTGGCTGAAAGAATTGGGGCTGTTCAGCCTGGAGAAGAGAAGACTTTCGGTTGACCTTATGTTTGAATATCTGAAGGGGTGTGGCAGTAAATCTGGTGAAGGACAGTCTAGACAGGCTTGTAGTGTAAGACAAGCGGCAACAGTTTTAAACTGCAGCAGGGTCAATTTAGGTCGGACATAGGCTGCATCAAGAACAGCGTGGCCAGCAGGGTAAGGAAGGGGATTCTGCCACTTTGTTCTGCTCTTGTCAGACCCCACCTGGAGTACTGTGTGCAGTTCTGGAACCCTCAGCACAGGAAGGACATGGAAGTGTTGGAGTGGGTCCAGAGGAGGGCCACAAAGATGATCAGAGGGCTGGAGCAGCTCTGCTATGAGGACAGACTGAGAGAGTTGGGGCTCTGCTGCCTGGAGAAGAGAAGGTTTCGAGGGGACCAGATAGTAGCCTTCCAGTATCTGAAGGGGGCCTACAGTAAGGCTGGGGAGGGATTATTTACAAGGTCTTGCAACGACAGGACAAGGGGCAATGGGTTTAAACTGGCAGAGGGGAGATTTAGACTGGATGTTAGGAGGAAGTTCTTTCCAGTGAGGGTGGTGAGACACTGGCACAGGTTGCCCAGGGAGGTTGTGGCTGCTCCCTCCCTGGAGTTGTTGAAGGCCAGGCTGGACAAGGCCTTGAGAGAGCTGTACTAGTGGGAGGTGTCCCTGCCTATGGCAGGGGGTTGGAACTAGATGATCCTTGAGGTCCCTTCCAACCTTACCATGCAGTGATTCTATGATAAGGAGGAAATTCTTTACAATGAAAGTGGTCAATTACTGCAACAGACTGCCCAGGGATGTGGTTGAGACCGTATCCATGAAGACATTCAAGATCAGACCTGATGTGGCCCTGGGCAGCCTAATGTAGTTGAAGGTGTCACTTCTCACTGCAAGGGAATTGGATGATATGACCTTTGAGGGTTCCTCCCAACCCAATGCAATCTGTGTGAATCAATCTATGTGAAAATGATTCCTTAGCAGCAGCCCAGGAAATCTGAGAAAATGCAAAATGTTAGAGTCTGAGGAAATGTGTGTTAAGATGTGTGTTTACTTAATAGATGCTTCCAAATACAGTGTGTTCAACTGGCTTACACAAGTATATGAACTTTAATATTTGATTTAGAATTTCATATAAAGGCGACCAATTGCCAAACACAATCAGATTTGCCAGCTCAGGGGAATAAGCCTTTTTATGAAACTAACAATTACACGTATAAAATCAACTGAAAATGAGTTAGCAAGATCAAACTTCCAGCTTGCTCACTGAACTCATGATTAAAACAAGATTAAAGATGGTGAGCTAGATGAAAACCCATCAATCCAAAATTCAATTTGACCTTGAAGAAAAGGAGGGGCTCTTTCTGACAGGGGTTATTTCAGCTGTGGTCTCAGCATGTTGGTACTAGGAGATGTGTTATCTCAGTTGAAGAGCTGGGAAAATTCAGTGCAGGCAGCAGGAGGCAGCTAGAGGAGGGACAAGCCCAGGCTAGCCTCTGGCCTAACTGCCTGGTGCTGCTGATGTCACCAGGACAGGGGATTCCCAAGCCCAAGTGTCACACAATTCCCTCCTGTATTGTAAACAAAACCCACCTGAGAAAGAGGACAGTTCCCTGGACTTTCTTGTCTCATAAGCTTTCCCACGGGTTTTAATGCCATTACTCAGTCATATGATATGATGAAATCTGCAGCCTGTTTGGATCTGTAATTAAACACAAGGTCCTACCTCTCAAAGTCAGGGAGGAAAACTCAGGCATGTGACATGTCAGTGCTTCCTAAAGATGGACTCAAGTATTTTGAAAAGAAAGAGAAAATGAATCTTAGCTCTGAGAAGGCTCTAAAGGCTGGTGTCAATATTACAGAGAGTAGCTGAAAAACAGGATTGAGGTTGCAGTTTGAGATTCTGACTCCATCAACAGACTCTGGTATTTCTCAGATCATCTTGCCACGGACCACAAGAACAGGAACATAAGATAGTTCAGGTTTGAAAGGACCTGGGGAGGGTCTGGTTCAATGTTCTACTTAAACCAGAATCAGCTCTGAGATCAGACTGGGAAGCTCAGATATGAAAGCCTTCAAGGGCAGATCCTGTTCTGCCTTGCTAAGCAGCCTCTGTCACTGCTGTCCTGGAGAAAAAAAATTGCCTTGTATCCATCCAGATTCTCTTTTGTTTCAGTTGATTCTCATTGTTCCTGTCCTCCCACCACGTGTCACTATGAAGCACCTACACTTGTCTTCCTGAAGTCCCCCTCCTAAGGATGAGCAGGCTGCTATATGCTGTCCCCAAAGCTGTCTCATCTCCAGCTCTTTCAGCCTGTGTAACAAGCACAAGTGCTCCAGGCCTGATCACACTGAGATCTCCCAGCCCAGCACCATCAAACCCTTGACTAGCACCATCCTGCTCCTCTCCCAGGACAGCATGCCCAAAGCCTTGCTGAGACAATTCATATCCACACTTGATGTATGCATCCCTGACCCTACTGCCCAGACCTGTGCCCATACTCTATCATCCCCAAAGTCCTGTTAGGCCACTTTCATTCTCTACCCTTCCATTTCCTACAAGCCCTACTGGGACTCATTCTGTCTTCCTCAGTCCAGAACCCCCAGTTCCCTTGGCAACCTTCCCAACATGCCCGGACTAGTACCCAAAATCTCACTGGAACTCCTCCCAGCCCAGCACTCCCCACCTGAGAGCCTCTCCAGCCTGTTACCCCAGACTCTGCTAGGCTAGTCACACATCCACTCCATCCTGGCATACCAAAACCTGCAAGAACCCCTGAGAAACCAGCATCCCAAACCCGCCACCCCAACCCTGCTGGGACTCCTCAGCTCAGCACCCCAATCTCCATCAGGATCCCCACTGACCCTATTGGCCCAGTATCCCAGTTTCTACCAGCGCCTTTCCAGCAAGGCACCCAAGAACCAGCTTGAACCCCCAAAATTAGCACCCTAAAGACCACCAGTATTCCCTCAGCTCATCATTCCAAACCCTGAAGGGACTCTCACTCACCTAGCCCAGCACCTCCATCTGCACTGAGACTCCTCAAACCTAGTACACCAAACCTCACCACAATTTCCTCAGCCAGGCACCCTAGTCCTTACACAGACCCTCCATCCACATCCTCATTTCCATCCCCATCACTATTCCTATTCTCATATTCACTCTCTTTATTATTTTTGAGGCACTGGAATGGGCTGCCCATGGAAGTGGATGTGTTTAAAGGTCGTTTGGATGTAATGCTTGGGGATACATTAAGGGGTGAACCTCACAGAGTAGGGTTATCAGTCGGGCTTGGTGATTTTGAGGGTCTTTTCCAACTTGGACATTTCCATGACTTTGTGATTCTGTGATCATTTGCATTCCCATCTCCATCCCCATCCTCATCCCCAACCCCATCTTCACCCACATCTTGATCTCCATCCATATCCTCATCCCCACCTCCATCCGCATTCCCATCCCCAACCCAACCTGCATTTGCATTCCCCCTCCTATCTCCATCACTATTCTCATTCTCATCCCTGTTCTCATTCCCACCTCCGTCCTCATTCTTATTCCCATTCCTATTGTCATTCCCACTTCCATCTTCATTCTCATCCTTATCTCCATTCCCATCCCCAACCTCATGTTCATCTCATCCCCAGCCTCGTATTCATCCCATGCCCAGCCTCATATTCATTCCATCCCCAACCTCATATTCATTCCATCCCCAGCCTCATACTCATTCCATCCCCAGCCATTCCTACCCCTACCCCTCCCGCCCGGGGTGTGGCCGCCGCGGGCAGGGGCCGGCCGGGGGGCGGGGGCTGATGCGGTTCGGGGCTGCCTTTGTGCGTGGCTCGGGGCCGTTTCATTCCGCAGCCGTTCTCCTGCGGACCGGCCATGGCTGACCCTTTCCCCGCGCACGGTTGCGACAGCGGCGCCCTGCTGGGAGGTTCAGGGGTCTTGCTGCAGGCGCTGCTGGCCTTCTGCGTCTGCTGCACCCTCATGCGTGAGTACTGGGGAGGGGCGGATGCTCGGTGCCGGGCTGGCAGCACCCTGCCCCGCCTGGGGGGCCGCTCTGGACCCCCTTTACCATCACCGGAGAGATCTGGCCAGGGCTCCCCGGCGCGGGGCGTGTGGGGGTGGTTAAGGTGGTTTCTAAGCAGCACCAAGTTAAGCGATTTCTACCTGTAGGCTTCAGAGCGAAGTGCGAGGCTTTGTTGCTGCCGCGCTACCGACCTGGCAGTTCAGGTGCCAAGTGCTGGCTCTTAAAACTCTTGTTTCCAGCCCCCATTTGATAGTAGCGAAACCCCAAGCACTTGCAGCTCCGATCTGTTAAAACTGACTCCGCTCCTACGAGCCGTGGTTCAGTCACTTAGAAAACGTAAAGATGCGTGAAAACTACTGGTGGAACCCGGTACTGGAAAGGAGCTACCGAAACTCTGCCCAGTTAGAGTGATGGGGCCCGACGTGGGACTGTGATGGTGTTCTGTTTAACTTGGTTTAAAGTGTCACGTCTGAGGGCTGGGGAAAATGTTTTGTTGGTCTCTGAGAGAGGGTGGTGGTGAGAGGGAGCAGCTGACTGGTGAGAAAAGCTGGGCACACCAGTATCCAAAGAAAATTTGGCTGTTACTCTGTGCTGCAGTTGCCTTCTGCTCGGAGCGATGTGCTTCACTCCTCATAAGGATTAAGTGGTTTAACGCAAGTTGGTTAACATACCAGGACTCGATCCGTGTTCCTTATTTAAGGCCTGTGGTGTCAATGAACAAATGAACATAAACTTAGACGTTTTTCAGATAAGCAGCAGCAGCAGATTCTGAGCAGCAGCTCACCCCTCTGTGCCCTCTGCAGACTCTCTTGAAAGGCTCCAGCTCTGCGGTTAACACCAAGCTGCCAGGGAAAGATGCACCAAGTTTTTTTTTCCTGTGATAGCAGATGGCTTTTCCCAGTCCCAGCACTTCACAGCTTGTGTTTCACCAAATACAGTGAAACTAGATGGATTTCATGCGACATCCCCTTGGTGCTGCATGCATTGCATGCATAGGGGTGTTAATTGTCCCCTAAACTCCATGGAGCGTCCCATAAAATCTAAGACTAAAGTTAATAATTTTAGAATACTTTTGTGGCTATGTAATCCCTGTTAGCAAATCATCATCTCTGAGCATATTTTGTCATCCTCGTGGTGCTCCTCCTCCTTCAACATTAACAATCTCTTGGTGAAATGAAACTGAAAGCTGATGCTGTGCGGTTTGTTGTGAGTCTGCTCAATGACTAAAGCTGCTGAAGAAACTGCTGGCTGGGACCCCAAAAGCAGATGTGTTTATGGCTCTGGGATATCCAGGGCAGCAGCTCCTCAGGCTTGCAGCTGGGCTGAGACTGGTGGTCCCCAACTCAACCCAGCTGTTCTGTATCTGTGCCCCATTCACTCACACTGTGATGGAGGCTTTCTCAGATCTGCTGTTGGGGCTGTTTGCATGCAGAGTTGGAACCCAGGAAGGCTGTAATGGGCTTACTAACAACTTGACATTAGGTAATAACTTGCTTTGAAGCAGCTTTTTTTGGCTATTCAGGTAACCAGCTCCCTTGGCAGCCTCCTGGGGAGGAAAATGTTCCAGTAATTGGAGGCATAGAAGCCTTCTGAGCTGGTGATGATGTCTGTGAAGAGTCAAGAAAGTTTCTGGTGATGTTGATTTGCATCTTCATCCAGCCCAACATGGAGTTGGGCAGTCCCAGCTGAATACTTATCTCATCTAGATCACAGGACACTGCTGTCACTGGAGTCAGCATCAGCACTTTTTTGATACTCTATCCTTCAGTGCTGTGATATTCCTGGATGTGTAGGTCTATGAGATCTGCTTTAATGGGATGTTGCAAGCTACCTTGCTTGGTCATGGAGTGGAAATTCAGTTCATAACTGAACCCAAGTCAGTGCCTTTTTACATTCCTTCTTCTTTAAAGTACCATTTCAGTTATAGGAGCACCTGAATATAAACAGATAGCATTTTCAAGCTCATTAGCTACTTCTCAGAGCACTTGAAAACATCTAGAGGAACTCAGACTATCAGTGATGGGGTGTTCTACAAATTTTGCAGGTGAGTGTGCATGGGATATGCTCACAGAGTAGACCTCTCCAGTAGGTGGGTCCTAAGTATGGCCCGTTGCAGGAAGGATAAATTTATATGTTATCAGAAGAGGTTGTGTCCTTCAATTTCTATCTCTAGGGACTGTGGAAGGGCTCTTAGCAGCCTGGTAGGACAACTCAAGAGAGGAGGAATTCAGTCTTGCTTTCTTCTCTGAATTGATGCTCTTGTGTCCAGAGCTGAGAAAACAGCTTGTCTGTAGAATGGAACTGTGACTTATGATTTCAAATTTTATTGCAGCAACACATTAGGTTTCTTGAGACCAGTGTAGCCTGTTGCAAATGCTAATGAAAAAAGGTCAGCTTAGGACAAAAGGTGTTGGGCAGCAGAGAGAATAGTTTCCCTGTGATGGGATGAGTGGTGTGGTTGCACATTTCTGTGGAGCACATGAAATGGATCCTTCATGTAAATGGGACCCAGCAGTAAATTATTCCCAGCTTTGGTAGGGAATCGGGAAACCTGTTCAGTCTGGTTTGTCTGTCAACTATCATAAGCATTACTGGTGACAGAGTTCCTGTAAGCCTACAAACAATCTCTTGCTTTCTCAGCAAGAAGGTCCTTAGGACTGTAGTAAAGCATGTTTCCAACATGATTGAGGGCTATATCTGGTTGCAACTTTGTCCCATTTGGTAAATAATTGAAAAGGAGTTGTTAGCCTTCCCACTTGCTGAAGGTGGCTTTGGAGGCACTTTAGCTGTAAAGACATTTGCTGCAAGAACAAAAAACCAAACACCTGAAAAAGGAGGCAATGAAGCCTAGCAGCTGTGTGTGTGACAATCCAGTTTTTTATGCTAGAACTTTCACTTGGGAAGATCGTGACACAGAGGAGTGTGGGTAGTTGTGCAATCCCATCTGACGTAGTTCTTCATGTTCTGTCTTAATCATCACTCGGCTGAGTGGAGAAAACCTGTTGCAAGTATCTCAGTTGCAGATGCTTGGTATGATTTAGGGCTTAGGCTCCTGAACTTGCTTCTATGCAAAACTTTT
>VWZE01017221.1:460903-483970 GCA_013396675.1 Eubucco bourcierii | reverse complement strand
TCCAGAACTGCACACAGTACTCCAGGTGGGGTCTGACGAGAGCAGAGTAAAGGGGCAGAATCCCCTCCCTTGCCCTGCTGACCACGCTTCTCTTGATGCAGCCTAGGACTCGGTTGGCTGTCATCTCCCATCCAAACATCATTTTTTAAAATCTTTTGTTTGAATGTAGTAAAACTTATCAAGGAAATAGTCTCACAGCCAAGCACACCTAAGCTTTTCCTCAGAAAGTAAGTTTCCCACTTTGATTTTTTAGAAACTCAACTTAGAATTTTGTTTGCTAATCAGCAGCAAATTTCTACTGCAGCTAATTCTGTCTAAATTATGGAGGCTTATATCCAAGAGGAATAAAAGGCACCTGTGCTGATGCACACATCTGTAGCAGAGCTGTCTGAATGCAACATGGGGTCAAGGATGCGGAGAGGATACTGCGTGCAGGAGTCCTCCACCCTGTATGGGATGAAGAACAGTACAATGAAATTGGGCAATTGCTGCTGTCCTCAATTGAAATAAAGAGACAATTTGTTTAAAAACAAAAGTAGACTGGGGCAGATTTTTGGAACAGGTTACCCAGTAAAGTGATGGAGTCACCATCCCTGGAGGTGTTTAAAAAAATATGTAGATGTGTGGTGCTGAGGGACATAATTTAGTGTTGACTTGGCAGTGCTGGGTTAATAGTTGGACTTGATGGTCTTAAAGGTATTTTCCAACCTAAACAGTTCTAAGATGATTACAGACTCTCATAACTTCAGAGGACTATGTGTCTAGGGCAGGCAAAGCTGTCGTCCCCTTCCTGCTGCATTAAGTAAACATCATGCTAAATGTCTACTTCATACTACTCTGGAAAAAGTGAGGATAGCTGTAACTGAACTTTTCTCTTCTAGTTTTCTGACTATTTACAGGTCTACAACTAAAGACTCAACTCCCAGATTTCAGGTTCTTACTCAGATGTCCAGTGTCTACCCAGCCTGGTGAACCTCAGGGAATTTCAAGAGTGTTTGATCTTTGTTGTCCTTGGCTGAAGACAAGAGCCTTGGAAGTGTTTTGTTTCCTGTCCTGCAGTGTATGTCTTTCAAATTGTCACACATCTTCCTTTCCTTTTGTTTAACTTTATGTCTTTATCTGCAGTAACTGAAGCCAAGTAGGGGGAGAGTAGTAACTTCTAAGGACACCAACTCAGGAAAGCAGTCTGTCACCACAGTGATGCTTTATACCTGTTTAATGGGATATACTGGTCCATTTCACACAGTATCACAGTATCACCAGGGTTGGAAGAGACCTCAAAGATCATCAAGCCCAACCCATCACCACAGACCTCAAGACCAGACCATGGCACCAAGTGCCACGTCCAAACCTGCCTTGAACACCTCCAGGGATGCTGACTCCACCACCTCCCTGGGCAGCCCATTCCAGTAGCCAATGACTCTCTCAGGGAACAACTTTCTCCTCACCTCCAGCCTAAACTTCCCCTGGCATAGCTTGAGACTGTGTCCTCTTGTTCTGGTTGCCTGAGAGAAGAAGGTATCCTCCCTCTGGCTACAACCACCCTTCAGGTAGCTGTAGACAGCAATAAGTTCCCCCCTGAGCCTCCTCTTCTCCAGGCTAAACAATCCCAGCTCCCTCAGCCTCTCTTCATAGGGTCTGTGCTCGAGGCCTCTCCCCAGCCTCGTTGCCCTTCTCTGGACATGTTCAAGCACCTCAATGTCCTTCTTAAATTGAGGTGCCCAGAACTGGACACAGTACTCAAGGTGTGGCCTAAACAGTGCAGAGTCCAGGGGGAGAATGACCTCCCTGCTCCTGCTGGCCACACTATTCCTGATGCAGGCCAGGATGCCATTGGCCTTCTTGGCCACCTGGGCACACTGCTGGCTCATGTTCAGGCAGGTGTCAATCAGCACCCCCAGATCCCTTTCTGTTTGGCTACTCTCCAGTCACTCCCACCCCAACCTGTAGCTCTGCATGGGGTTGTTGTGGCCAAAGTGCAGCACCCAGCACTTGGATTTATTGAATTTTCTAGGATCACCTTTTCCCAGATTCTTTGGACTGTGTGGCAAGTCTAAATGACCACACAGCACCCTACCCCCATTCTGCAGCAGGGCTGTATGCCTTGGAGCAACCAGTGTGCTTCAGGTTGGGACATCATGAGGCTTCCTTTTGTTGTCCTTCAGGATTGTCTTTGAAACCTGTCTGAAGGAAGTGCTTGTCTACAGTGGAACCATTTTACCTTCACTCACTCTGCTGTTAATTGAAATGGAAATGGATCAGATTAAAATAGGTTCAGAGTGGGGTTGGTTTCTGCTGGAAGAACCTGGGTGAACAATCTTCATCTTCCTTGGTTTAGCAGCTTGGGGTTTTGTTTGTTTTTTTTTTTCAAATGGTGCTTGCTGTAGCATCGTGCTCTGTTACAGGGACCTTCAACCGTGAACATTGGCCTTCAGCCTTATTTCACTTAGCATCTCCTACCAATCTGTGGAGTCTCTGCATCAGCAGTATGCACCTGTGGGTGGTTTTGTGCTGTCAGGTAGTCGAGGTACCAAAATGTAGTTCTTCAGAACTGAAGTAGCTCAGCTCTGTGGTAAAAGGGGCAGCTCAGTAGGCCTGTGGACATTGGCTATGACTTACCTTAAACATGCTGCAAGCATCTAGACTTTACATCACCAGTGGAAACGTGAATTGAGGTTGACTTCTTAAGCTTCACCACTTTAACTCAACCCTGGAGCAGTTGTTCCTGATGTGGGTTGAGTTCTGAGGTTCATTGCTGCTTTTGGGCTTCAAAGATTTGTCTGAGAGCTTGCCTCTACTTCCACTGCTGTCTTCTTCCCCTTAAAATTGGGGTGGGGGAGCAGGGGAGCAGAACTTAAAGGTTCACATGAATTTTCACCTGCTTCAGACTTTATTAGGACCAGTTTCCTGCTAAGTGATGATGTGAACAGCCTCCAAATGAGATCAGGAGGATGTGTGTGTATAGCACACTTGCAAATACTTAGAAAGCAGTGACCAGCATATGGGTCTGCAAGGAATGAATGTATTCCAGAAATTTTGGGAGTCCTGTCCTTTCCTGGCCTGTGGTATGGTCCAAACCACTGTCCAGACTGGGCTTGCAGACATCTGTCAGCTTGAGAGGACCACATAGGTGTAGAGGTGTGCAGTAACATTGAATCAGGATCATAGAATCGTTTTGATTGGAAAAAACCTCTAAGACTGAGTCCAACCATTAGGTAACTCTACCATGTTTGGTACTCAGCAGTCCCCCTTAGCACCACATCTCTGTGTCTTTTAAACATCTCCAGAGTTTTTAAACCTCTGGGGATTTGACCACCTCCCTGGTGAGCCTATTCCAGTGTTTGAGAATCCAAATTGCTCACAGAATGTTAGGGGTTGGAAGGGATCACTGAAGATCACTTAGTCTAAATTCCCTGCCACAGCAGATTATCCTGGCATCCAGGTGAGGTTTGAATGACTCCAGAGACATCTTTGGCAAAACCAGGTGGCTTTTCAAATGGACAAAGTTGAGAAGAGAAACAGTTAAAATAATCAGCGCTGTGGCTGGTGGCACTGTAGGGAATACAAATTCTTGATGTCTTCTGGTGTTGACCCAGAACATGCTAGTATCATAATCTGGTTGGTTGGGACTTGTATCTTGTGTGGTTCTGTGTGCACTGAAGTAATTTTTGATTGGTTGTGCATGCTAAAACTTAAACATCACACATCTCTTATTTGCTTGCTGCATTCATAAGCGTGCATAACTATTTCTGAAATCTCAGGAGTGTACTGATGTGAGCAATGGGAGCAAATCCATGCCTAAAGCTGGTGGAAAACTGAGTTGACCTCAGTGAGTGGAGAGATGGTTTTTCAGAAGAACAAAGCAGATTTCAAATTTCCTCCTTACTTCATCCAGCTGAGCCTGTGGCTCTGCACACAGTGCTTGGCTCTCTGCAGGGTGTGGAGGAGGAGAGGGACATTTTGCAGTTGCCCCTCAGCCTGTCTGTGGTGCCCCCAAAGCACAAATGCAGCAGTGCTGCTTCAAAGACAACTTCATCAGTTGCCTGAGTTTTCAAAGACCTGGTGCTGCTATTATGTGGATTTACTATCACCCGTAACCTCTGGGTCACAGCTACCAAAGGACTCTGATCCAGTGAGCTTGGCTGAATTTCTGCTTTAATTTGGAGACAGCCTGCTGCAGCTCTGGACAGTAAATGCCCTATTAAGCAGTTAATTATTTCTCTATAATACTAGCTTTTATCTTTAATACAACAGTTTTACTGTCTCTGATAATTACACAGTCTCAGATAACTCTCTTAAATCTAATGAGGCATGACAAGCTGTGTTCAACAAGGCACCACACCATTAACTTCTTACCTCTTGCTTGTCATCTTATCAGACTGAATTACTGTATTTCCAGCCTGAGTGGCTGTGGATACATAAGATGTCACTTCTCATTAAGAAAATAATGAAAATTGTCCCTAGTGCTGTCACAATTGGGCTAGTGGTCAGCTGGCTGGCCTGCAGACCCCTCCAACAGCTTCTCTGCAGCATCATGCTCTTTGCCCCATGAGCTGAGCAACCTTTTTGGGTTTTCTTTAAATACCTCTGTCTGCTCAAAACGTCTTAGTTTCTCCACAGGTCTCTTGCTTGTGGGTGAGTGCAATTCTAAAAGCCCTTTGAAGGACATTACTGATTATAATTGTTTGTGCTGTTGGAAGTCATTGCTGCAGGGATACTCAGCTGGAAAAGGGAAACCATGTGGCATTTTTCATGGATGGGGACAGGACACAAACAGCTGCAGCAATGCCTGGTGTAACTTGAGGCGACTGCTGCTTTGTTATTAATGACAATAGTAGATCAGATCATTGAAGTTGTTGGTTGTGTGGTTTTGACAGTGGCAGTGAAACCCCTGCGTGTGCCTGACCAATGTCCTGGGGTTAGGGGGGTTGTCTGCTATTACCCTGTCACCTTGCCAGTAAGAGTACAAAGTTGTACTTTTGAAATGTTGAAGCTCCTGGCAGACAAGTTCTGCAACCTTCCAGGCTGGACCAGGAAGGCACTGAGGCAGATAGTAGGGTCCAGCTGGCAGACTTGTCATGGAGGCAGGGAATTAACATGGCAGAATCAGGAATTATAAAAATAGAATTATTTTATTTTCCTGAAAGCTCTGCCCCCAAACTATTTACAAAACTAGTTTAGGCTTATTTACAGGTTTTAACTCATAGAATCATAGAATGGTAAGGTTGGAAGGGACCTCAAGGATCATCTAGTTCCAACCCCCTGCCATAGGCAGGGACACCTCCCACTAGTACAGCTCACTCAAGGCCTCAGATCAGGAATTCTTCTACAGGATGTTATGGACAAATTTAGAGATTTAGGAAGTCAGGAAATGGAAAAGGTTAGGTTATAAACATAACTTCACCCTACTGTCAATCAGGCTGAGCAGAGAATTCAGGGACCAGCAGGCTTTACTCACAGAGGTGAGATAGGTATTGGGTGATGATCCCTTGGTGGATTTCTCTGCGGCTTGGCTGCCTTCTGACACTGCAAGCAATATCCAATAGTCTGGATCCATGCAGCAGGAGTTCAAGGCAGGTGGAAAAGCTGCCAAAGTCAGAAGTGTCTTAAAACAGGACTGCTACAAGGGACAGGGGTTCGTGGAAGCTACGCTGCCTCAGCAGCAGCAGGGGAAAGCCAAACTGCTCAGGTCTCCCCAGTTCAAAATAGCAGGCAGGAAATTTGCTGTAGTAAGGTCTGAGAGCAGCTGGGTCCAGGTGCCACCATCAGCTCTCAAAAGGACCCCAGGGCTTGCCAAGCCTGTCAGTTTGCACAGAGCGGTGCAAAAGTGGGGAGAGGAGTCCCAAAGCATCCAAAGTGGGATGGTGCAGAACCGAGAGCTGTGTAAAAAGGTAGGAGCTGTCCAAATGTGAGGACAGTCCGAAATGGGAGCTCTGTCAAGGCGGGAACTCTTCTAAAGTGGGAACCCTGCACCTTTTCCCTTGCTCTATTTATCCTTTTCTAGGCAAAGCGTCCATGTGCCAATTTATACTGGGTGTGAAGGCTCAGCCGACCACCAGCCTGATTCCCAGCGTGGGCTTCCACACGAGTCAGCACACATGTGGGGAAAGGCACCTGCTGCTGTTCCCCCTTCAAGCCTG
Source organism: Eubucco bourcierii (assembly GCA_013396675.1). Classification (NCBI taxonomy): domain Eukaryota; kingdom Metazoa; phylum Chordata; class Aves; order Piciformes; family Ramphastidae; genus Eubucco; species Eubucco bourcierii. Next base: position 477,830 of record VWZE01017221.1, on the reverse strand, counting down.
AAGGGTGGGTGGGGGAAAGCAGTTTTGGTGCCTTCTCCCCATTCAAACCCATGGGGTGGGGGGGTGGAAAGAAGGAATTTGGAGCACTCTGGAACGAGACTGAGTGCTGAAGTACCACTTGATTCACCGGTTAATTGCCATCTAGATGCAGAACAACTATCCCCCCAGACCAATCCTCCAAACACATCTTGTGCATAAGACAAACCCTGGGGTAAGGTATAGGGGTGTGGAGAAGGTGGAAGGGTGGTTGGGAACCCTTCCTGGGGACTTTGATTTCTGGGAGGGGAGTTGTGTTTCTGTATTACCTTTAACTTGTGTATTTCTGTAGATATTCCTGTCTATAGTGTATATCTCTGCTTGTACATTGTGCTGAGCTGTAAATAGAGCTTCAGTCCTTAATTTCCAGCTGGCTGAGTCTAGCCTGGGTGATTTTATAAACTAGGGAGAGGGGGGGGGGGAACTCCCAAACCATCACAGACAGTAAGGAAACTAGTCAGTTAAAGTGCATCTGCTTTCCCCACTGGAGAGCAGACAGAAGCATGTAGTTCTGATGTCCTTGCTTACATCTGTGGCACTCTGGGTTCCTGTATTCATAGTATCATAGAATGGTAAGGTCGGAAGGGACCTCAAAGATCATGCAGTTCCAACCTCCTGACATAGGCAGGGACACCTTCCGCTAGCACAGGTCACTCAAGGCCTCATCNTAATCCTTCCCCAGCCTTCCTGTAGGCCCCCTTCAGATACTGGAAGGCTACTGTAAGGTCTCCTCGAAGCCTTCTGTTCTCCGGGCTGAAGAGCCCCAACTCTCTCAGTCTGTCCTCATAGCAGAGCTGCTCCAGCCCTCTGATCAACTTTGTGGCCCTCCTCTGGACCCACTCCAACACTTCCATGTCCTTCCTGTGCTGAGGGCAGCAGAACTGCACACAGTACTCCAGGTGGGGTCTGAGGAGAGCAGAGTAAAGGGGCAGAATCCCCTCCCTCTCCCTGCTGGCCATGCTGCTCTTGATGCATCCTAGGACTCGGTTGCTGTCTGGGCTGCATGCACACACTGCAGGCTCATGTTGAGCTTTTCATCACCCCAGACCCCCAGGTCCTTTTCCTCAGGGCTGCTCTCCAACCATAGACCACTCAGCCTGGATTTGTGCCTATCCCAGGGGAATGGACCTGCTCATCCCAAGATACTGTAATATTGTTATTCTGTTCCACCTTCTGGTGTCACAGCTTAAAAGACAGTGCCTGACTTGCTCTCCCTCACTTCTCTTCCCTTTCTTTCTCTCCTTTGCTTGTCTCTCAGAACAGCACGCATTCTTCCTACCTCATGGTTCATGGGGGAGATGGCTGGTAGGGAGTTGAGTACTGAGGACTTGTAGGCCCAGCTGGGGAGGGCACTTTCAGCCTACTGTCAGGCTGATTGAGGGTGGAAGGGGTGGAGTATTCTAGAAGGCCAGTTTGTACCTATTTTACCTGATTGACTTGTGTATATATGCTCTTGTATATAGAATTTCTCTTAAAACTTCCTATTAGTGTGCAGTATCTTCATTCTTACTCCTGTAAAGGAGTAAGAGTAATTTCTGTCTTACAGTATTGGGTAAGCTCATGGCCCAAACTGGGAGAGATGTGCAGAAGAATTTGGTGATTGTTTATGATATGTACTCTTAGAGTGCATTTTTTTTATCATAGAATACAAGGTAGGAGGAGATCTTGAGAATCATCTGGTCCAACCTTTCTGTGTGAAAACACGGTCTAAATAAGACAGCTCAGCATCCTGTTGGGAACTTCCAGGGGAGACTACTGTAGTGTAGTTTAGCATAGCTTTGTGTTGCACGCTGATTCATACCCATGTATCCTGCTGCCTTCAGGCTCCTGGTTTCTCTATGTTATGCTGTTGGAGAGGATGCACTAAATATGGTTTTCAAGTTTGTTTGTCTATTTGTTTCCCCGTTCCCCTCAAAAATGCTGCTGCTCATTGTTTTGTAACTTTGAATCCTGTTCAAGCTGACTGTGTGCTTTGGATTTGATTATGGTAGATGCAACTTGCCATCCATCTTGAGCTCCTTAGCAGTGGTGAAGAGGGAGAGTGGCTCCAGCAGCCAAGGTGAGGTCAGGGATCTGCACCTTCCCTATCTGCCTGAGGTTTGGAGGAAGCATGCCTGGGGCAGCAGCTCTAACGATGGTGTCTTCAGATGCAGATGGAGCCATCGGCAGCTCTCTAACAAAGCAAGATGGTGCTGCTGAATACCCTTCTGGCTTTTTGTTTGGTTTTGTAGGGGTTTTTTTGGTTTTGTTTTTGGTTTGTTTGTTTGGATTTTCATGTGGTTGGTTGGTTTGGGGTGTTTTGGTTTGGCTTTTTTTCCATTCTAATTAGCAAATCTAACATAGTGGGAAAGCCTTTTCTAGGTCTGCTTGTTCCAGAGCATTGGTACTTGTGGGTTTAAGGAGGGAAGAGTTGGCCTGGTAGGTGGTGCTTTCTAAAATGGGCTCCCCTCTGAGCAAAACTAGGTAAAAATCCAGCTAGCTATTGTCTTCAAGTAATAACTGGAGAAAGCTCAGAGAAGCAACTGCAATAGATGACATCATAGGACTCCTTGGAGTACAGATGTGAAGGGCTGAGGGAGCAAACTCCTCTATGGCCAGAGGGACATCATTTAAGGAATCGTAGAATGGCTTGGACTGGAAGAGACCTTCTAAAGGTCATCTAGTCCAAACCTACTGCAGTGAGCAGGGACTTCTTCAGCAGAGCCCCATCCAACCTGACCTGGAATGTTTTCAAGGAAGAGAGAGTTCTTATCTTTTTCTGGGCATGTGGTTGGTGATGCCAAAGTCATATGTGGACCACTGCTTCACAGTGGTAGCCATCAGGCATGAAAAACGTTGTTTAAAGGAATAGTATTTAAATACTAGTTCGGAGCTTGCATGGTTTTGGGAGTTGGAACTGGTACCTATATGCTGGAGATGTCTGTCAGGTCCTGCTTCTTCAAAGGTCTTCAAGTCCTCTTGGCTTCAAGGAGGAGATAGCTTTATTACACTTCTGTGACTCAAAAGCTTAACAGGCTCTTGAGATAGGTGATTTCTCTGTTGCTACTGTAATTTCAGTTTGTCTGGAAGAATTGTTAGGGCTGATAGACAGTGAAGAATCCTCCCTAGCTTCCCTTAGGTCACTCCCCATGGCATAAAAGTGACACTGCTGAAGGATGCCAGATACACCTCTGTTTTTCATCGCTATGACCTGTGGGTTCATACATTGTCCGCTTAGTTTGGATCCAGGTCTTTTGGCTTTGCTCAGCTTTAGGCTGGAAAATGCTGAGGATTTTTCATGGTTTGTGGAGGTTTTGGTTTTGTTTTTTACTCCATTTGCACTGAAGATTGGCACAGTGTGCACATCTATGGATTCAGTTCTGCTGGTTAATGTAACCTCTCTGATTTTCTTTGCAGTGAAACGAGTTAAGGAACCAAAGGAACAGAGGCGTCCTTGGAAGATATGGTGAGAGTCTTGGTTTTGTTTGTTTGCTTTTAATTTGGAGCCTGAAAAGGTCATGTATGTATGAAATTATTTCCCTTGTGCTAACAATTTTCAGCTTTTCTGAAAATCTAGTACAGCTCACTCAAGGCCTCATCCAATCTGGCCTTGAACCCCTCCAGGGAGGGAGCAGCCACAACCTCCCTGGGCAACCTGTTCCAGTGCCTCACCACCCTCACTGCAAAGAACTTCCTCCTAACATCCAGTCTAAATCTCCCCTCTGCCAGTTTAAACCCATTGCCCCTTGTCCTGTCGTTACAGGACCTTGTAAATAATCTTTCCCCAGCCTTCCTGTAGGCCCCCTTCAGATACTGGAAGGCTGCTATCAGGTCCCCTCGAAGCCTTCTCTTCTCCAGGCTGCAGAGCCCCAACTCTCTCAGCCTGTCCTCATAGCAGAGCTGCTCCAGCCCTCTGAGCATCTTTGTGGCCTCCTCTGGACCCGCTCCAACACTTCCATGTCCTTCCTGTGCTGAGGGCTCCAGAACTGCACACAGTACTCCAGATGGGGTCTGACAAGAGCAAAGAGGCAGAATCACCTCCCTTGCCCTGCTGGCCACGCTTCTCTTTATGCATCCTAGGACTCGGTTGCTGTCTGGGCTGCATGTGCACACTACAGGCTCATGTTGAGCCACCCTTTGCTACAGGCTAGAACTGGACTCTAGATCTGTGAGGCTAAGCCACTATGTAGTATTTGGAGTTGACCAAACCGCTTCCTTTTGACAACATACAACTTCTTGGGAATGCATCTTGGAGGAAAGCAGACCTACACAAGCCTTTTGCTCTGGTGACTGCTCTGCTGCTGGCGTCGCAGGGTGCAACTGCATGGTTTTACCTTTTTCTCTCCAGGTTTTATGATACCTCCAAGCAAGCTGTAGGTGCCCTCTTCATCCACTTTTACAATATTTTTCTGTCAAGTCACACAGAAGGGGACCCTTGCTTTCTGTAAGTACAATATGTGCTTGTATTCATGTCCTACATCTGTAAAAGGAAGAAGCAAGTCTGTTGGAAAATGTCATGTATGGTGAAAATGTCCATTTTAAGTACTACATGGGGATAAACAATACTGAGCTTATTTTCAGAGGCTGGGTTGTCTTCTGGCTCTTTGCAGTCTGATGGAGGTGAAATAATGCAACCATGCTTTGCTGATGACTTAATAGCACCTAGAAATACTGTGACAAGAAACCACAGTAATAATGCAGTGGTGCCCTGTGCACTTGGAGCTGTTAAAATTGCCATTTGTGGGCATGCCAGACTTTGCAGTTTGGCTGCTCTCACAGCAGTATTGAGAGTGCTTTTCTAAGTGTATAGGTGAAAGCTTTTGCCCAAAGCAGGGAGTTGGTGTTTCATTTTTTTCTGGCATTCAGTTGCACCTACACCAGGTATTACTATAGTCCTGTTTGAAGACTTTCTAAGCCAGACTTTGGAGTTAGAAATGCTACCTTTACTTCAGATCAGCTGCTTCACAACTACAAATCTAGTTTCAGAATTTAACTTCTAAAAAATTCTGCAGTTCTGTATGTTGATTCTCCCCCCTGTACTCTGCATTGGTTAGGCCACACCTTGAGTCCTGTGTCCAGTTCTGGACCCCTCAATTTAAGAAGGGCATTGAGGTGCTTGAGCGTGTCCAGAGAAGGGCAACGAGGTTGGTGAGAGGCCTCGAGCACAGCCCTATGAAGAGAGGCTGAGGGAGCTGGGATTGTCTAGCCTGGAGAAGAGGAGGCTCAGGGGAGACCTTGATGTCTGCAACTACCTGAAGGGTGGTTGTAGCCAAGAGGAGGTTACCTTCTTCTCTCAGGCAACCAGCACCAGAACAAGAGGACACAGTCTCAAGCTGTGCCAGGGGAAGTTTAGGCTGGAGGTGAGGAGAAAGTTGTTCACTGAGAGAGTCACTGACTGCTGGAATGGGCTGCCCAGGGAGGTGGTGGAGTCACCGTCCCTGGAGGTGTTCAAGGCAGGTTTGGACGTGGCACTTGGTGCCATGGTTTAGTCTTGAGGTCTGTGGTATTGGGTTGGACTTGATGATCTTTGAGGTCTCTTCCAACCTTGGTGATACTGTGAAAAAGACCAACTGTTATCCTGGCACTGCCAAATCCTTCTCTAAACCATGTAGCTCAGCACCATGTCTACACATAATCCCTCCAGGGGTGGTTACTCTTTCACTTCCCTGGGTAGCCTGCTCCAGGGCTTGGCAACCCTTTCTGTGAATAAATTTTTCCTAATGGCCAACCTAAACTTCCAGTGGTGCAACTTGAGGCCATTTCCTCTGGATCTGTCACTTGCTACTTAGAAGAGACTGACTCCCATCTTGGTAAAATCTCCTTTCGGGTAGCTGTAGAGAATGAGAAGATCTGCACTTTCTATCCTGTTTTGAGAAACTTTTCAACAGCAATTTGAAACCTAGAGGACTTTCTGGCCCATCTTCTTTTTAGTTATTGAAGTGTTGCACCTGGATATATTCACTTAGACACACTGTGGTGGGGACTAAATACAACTTCTAAAGTGGTCTGTTGTTGGTTTTTTATAAATGGGCACCATTTTGGACAGGAAAAGGACCTGAGAATGTTGATTGATGGTTGGCTGAGTATGAGGCAGCAGTGTGCTCAAGTCGCCAAGAAGACTAATGGCACCCTGGCTTGTATTGGGAGTAGTGCAGGCTGCAGATCTAGGGATGTGATTGTCTCCTTCTACTCAGTATTGATGAGGCTACACCTCCAAATACTGTGTTCAGTTTTGGGCACCTCACTCAAAGAAGGACATTGAGGTCCATGTGTCAAAAGAAGAGCACCTACACTGGTGAAAGTCCTTGAAAACAAGTCCTGTGAGGAATGTCTGAGGAAACTGGGGTCGATTAGTCTTCAGAAGAAGAGGCTGAGGTGAGACCTTATTACCCTATACAACTATCTCAAAGGAGGGTGGAGCAAGGTGTGGGTTAGTCTCTTCTGGCTTGCAGCAAGTGGCAGGACAAGAGGAAAACAGCCTCAAGTTGTGCCAGTGGAGGTTCAAGTTGAGTGCTAGGGAAAATAATGTATTCACAGAAAGGATTATCAGGCATTGAAACAGACTCCACAGGGAGATGGTGAAGAAGATATCTCTGGAGATATTTAAAAGACATGGATGTGGTGCTTAGGGGTGTGCATTAGTGATAGTAACTTACAAATACTGGTGGGATTGTGTGCTCCAGGCAACCAGTTGGACTTGATTTCAAAGGTCTGTTCCAACCTCAACAATTCTGTGATTCTGTTTTGTGCTTATGTTGTTTTTTGGCTTGGTTTGCTTGCTTGTTTGTTTGTTTTTCTTATGTGTTTCACATTTCCCTCTGCTGCCTGACCTGGCTTGTCGTCCCGAACTAGGCAGCTTAAACTCTGCAGACCCACCCCTGGTCTTTGAGGCTCACATACTGTGTCCTGCCCAGTATAAACCACCAGAGCCTGGTCTTTGTATCAGAGTGCTCTAATTTCAGCAGCTGGAAATTGTAATAAGCTAGTCTAAGCCTTTGGATGTAGAAAAACTTAATGTCATGTTTTCAAAGTGGATATCAAAAGCAGATTGCTATTTTCAGTGTCTTTATTCAGAGGCAGTATCATGTTCTGGAGAAGAAAATGTGCCTGGTACTTTATTTTTGTAATGCAGAAATCTGACCTGATCTGTCAAAAACATATTCCAATACTGGAAAACTGACCAGAAAATAGTAGTCTGAGTGATTTTTTTTTTAATTTTTTTTTTTAAATTTATTTTAATTCTGGAATTCATTAAAATACCAAACCCTGGATTACAGGCTGGATCCTGCAATTCCCAGAAGGTTCCTGCAGGTCTCCTCCTCCTGGCACTCTGTCCAGCAAGGCTTAAACATCCAGAGCTGCAGAGCAAACCCATTGAGCCCAAGCTTTGTGGTAGGGATTGGTTCAACTCCTGGACAGGTAGTGAGGACCCTGAAATGAAGGCTTTGGGGGATCCCAGGAAGCCATCTCTTGAGCCAGGGCTTGTCATTTCTCCCAAGACTTACTGTCTCTCAGTCTGTCTCTGCTTGTAGAAGCCTTTAGCAACTGCTCCATATAAAATAGACTTTTTGCCTCTTCTGTCTGCACAGTTTTCAAAGCAACTGTGATGTCCAAGAAACTTCATTTTCTCATATGAAATTTCAAAACTGCTTGGTTCTGTTTCCCTGAAACTTGAGATTTCATCCTAATGGGAAAAGACATGGCAAATGGAAAGCTGCTTTGGTTTAGGGTAGCTCATAAGCAAGGCTTGCCCAGGAATTATTTAATGCTGGATGAATAAGTGAACAATGCCAGAGACTTGGTGGAGCCGGTTCAATTCTCTGCAGAACAGGCTTTTAAACTGAGAAATTGCTGGCTGAGCTACAGGAAAAACCAATAAAAGAGAAAGGAGGTGAACTTGGACTGTTCAGTGGGCATTTTTTTTTAATATTTGGCTTTTTTATAGATACTTACATTGAAATATGATATCTTGAATGAGACCTGAGAACACAACTGAGACCTCTGTTTTCCTCTACTCTTAGCTACCTCCTTAATTTCATCCTTGATACCACACTGGGGATGCTGCTGATCTGGCTTGGCCTGAAAGCTGTCTCCCGAATTGTGCAGTGCAAGAAGTACAAGTACCTGATCTTTGGAGAATATGGTAGGTGTCAACTGCTCCACACAAAGGTGGATGGTTTGTTCTCAACTATGAAAGGGGAGAAGAAAATGGCAGAAACCACAGCTTAGACATAAAATACGGCAGCAACTTCCTCCTGTTATCCCTTCCGCAGGTTGCTCAGAGTGTGGTAGTGATGGTCATGGTTAGTTTATAGGTAACTCTGCTACCTGGGCCCCTCAATTTAAGAAGGACATCGAGGTGCTTGAGCGTGTCCAGAGAAGGGCAACGAGGCTGGGGAGAGGTCTTGAGCATAAACCCTATGAAGAGAGGCTGAGGGAGCTGGGATTGTTTAACCTGGAGAAGAGGAGGCTCAGGGTGGACCTTCTTGCTGTCTACAACTACTTGAAGGGTGGTTGTAGCCAGAGGGAGGTTACTTTCTTCTCTCAGGCAACCAGCACCAGAACAAGAGGACACAGTCTCAAGCTGCACCAGGGGAAGTTTAAGCTGGAGGTGAGGAGAAAGTTGTTCACTGAGAGAGTCATTGACTACTGGAATGGGCTGCCCAGGAAGGTGGTGGAGTCAGCGTCCCTGGAGGTGTTCAAGGCAGGTTTGGCCGTGGCACTTGGTGCCATGGTCTGGTCTTGAGGTCTGTGGTGATGGGTTGGACTTGATGATCTTTGAGGTCTCTTCCAACCCTGGTGATACTGAGATACTGTGATACCTTGCCAAACACCTGAGTGTAGCAGGCTGCTGGTGAAAGGTTGAATGCTTCCCTGGGCAGAGACTATACCTCGGGAGATGCATATGAAAATCTTAAGGCGTTTGGGTGTGATGGTGTTGAAAGATGTGGACCTGTTGAACTAAGTCCAGGGGGCACCACAAAAATTGTCAGAGGACTGGAACACCTCTTCTGTGAAGAAAAACTGAGAGAGCTGGTGTTGCTCAACCTGGAGAAGAGAAAGCTCTGGGGAGACCTTATGGCATTTCAGTGCTTAAAGAAGATCTTTAAGAAAGATGGAGACAGACATTTTAGCAGGATGTGTTGTGACAGGAAAAAGGATAATGGGGTTAAAATGAGAGGGGAGATTTAGACTATGCCTAAGTAAGGAATTTTATACAATGAGGGTGGTGAAACACTGGCAACAGGTTACCCAGAGGTGGAAGATACTACATCCCTGGACAAGATGAGGTTGAACAGGGCTCCAAACAACCTGATTTATTTGAATATGTCCCTGCTCAGTACAGGGTGTTTGGACTAAATGACATTTAATGATCCATTCCAACCCAAAACGTTCTGTGATTCCTTCAGGTCATTTTTCCCATCCTCTCTGTTCAAAATGTGGAGTTCTTGTGTATGTCTTGATCTGTAGTATCACAGAATTGTCATGGTTGGAATAGACTTTAAGGATCATCTAGTTTCAACCCCCCTGCCATGGGAAGGGACACTTTCCACTAGATCAGGTTGTCTGGCCTTAAAAACTTCTAGGGATGGGACTTCCACTTTCCAGCACAACCTGTTCCAGTGTCTCACCACCCTCATGGTGAAGAATGTCTTGCTAATATCTAATCTAAATCTACCTTCCTCCAGCTTGGATCCATTTCCCCTAATCATTTCACTACCTGACTTCCTAAAAAGTCTCTCACCAGCTTGCTTTTAGGCCCCCTTCAGATATTGGAAGGTCACAATAAGATCTCCTGGAAGCCTTCTCTTCTCCAAACGGAACCACCTCAACTCTCTCAGCCTGTTCTGATAGGAGAGGTGCTCCAGCCCTCTGGACATGTATCCCTACATTCCAATCCTGGGAATCGTCCCACCAAGTTTCAGTAATAGCCACTATGTTATGGCCTTGCAGTGGCCCTTAATTCATTCTGTTTATTATTTGCATAGAGGCACTTCAACTGAGCTGGCCTTGTCACTTTCTTAGGCAAATCCCCCTTGATTCCCTTGGGGTATCTTCATACATTGTCCCTGGCTCACCTCAGGGCAACGAGATGAGAGCCCTTACTAGAACTCTACCCCGCTGCCCGTGCTGTGCTGCCCGTGCTGTGCTGCCCGTGCTGTGCTGCCCGTGCTGTGCTGCCCGTGCTGTGCTGCCCGTGCTGTGCTGCCCGTGCTGTGCTGCCCGTGCTGTGCTGCCCGTGCTGTGCCACAGGCAGACATGAGATGATTAACCCATTCCTCCTTCAAATCGATTTTAAAGCCCTGTTAATGAGCCCGGCCAACTCCTAACCCATGTTCCTTATTCCCATCTGGGACTAGTAGGCACTAGTAGGACAAAATGTGGCCTCAAAACTGAATTTTCAGACGACTTGTCGATTTGTCTAGTTGCGGGTTTTTTGCCAATTGATGTTAAGCAATTTTAAATATGCCCTAGCCTGGCCTCTCCTTTGATTCCTGCTTTGAGACGGTTTCAGAGAAGCCTTTCTCATCCAGTCCCACTAGAGGGCAGCACCTCTCTGTATAAAGAGCACAGAGCCAGCTGTGATGCTCTGTCGGCAGGCAAGAGAACCGTTAACCCTTTGCCTGTTTTGCATTCTATCCAATATAAAGACAAAATCAGTCTTCCTTTAGAATATACTCATCATAACTCTTCAGCCTGGAGAAGAGAAGGCTTCCAGGAGACCTGACAGTAGCCTTCCAGTATCTGAAGGGGGCCTACAGGAAGGCTGGGGAGAGATCATTGACAAGGTCTTGCAATGACAGGACAAGGGGCAATGGGCTTAAACTGGCAGAGGGGAGATTTAGACTGGATGTCAGGAGGAAGTTGTTTCCAGTGATGGTGGTGAGGCACTGGCACAGGCTGCCCAGGGAGGTTGTGGCTGCTCCCTCCCTGGAGGTGTTCAAGGCCAGATTGGATGAGGCCTTGAGTGAGCTGTGCTAGTGGGAGTTGTCCCTGCCTCTGGCAGGGGGTTGGAACTGGATGATCCTTGAGATCCCTTCCAACCTTACCATTCTATGATTCTATTTTAAGACCTTAATCGTTAAGCCTGTCCTGAAGGTAATTTTGCTCTTTTGTATTTTTAGTAACTGATATCATAACTGACCTGGTGAAACTTGGACCAAACTAGGATTGTTGTGGAGACCCCACTGACATGTGAGCTCTTAGTCAGGTTCACGTTCAGCATGTGCAAATGGGTCATGTTTTGGTGGTTTGTGTTTTTTCCTCCTCCTCTAATGGCTTTATTTCAAAGAGCTTTTGAGCAATGTATAGAGTGATAAAGCCATTCAGATGAGACAGCATAGGAATCCAGAGGTTCTTGGTTCAGGGACTAGCATTTTTCCCATTCTGAGCAGTAAGGACTTGAAGCCTAACCACAGTCATCCCAGGGGCATCCCAAAGCACAGTTTCAGCTTCCCATGCCACGTCTGCAGTTGAGCAGAAGCAAGGAAATTACTGAAGTATATTGTCAGCTTGCTTTAACCTGGCAGAACAGCAATGAACTTCCATTGAGCTGCAGCTGGCCCCCTCATGAAGACTGCCTTACATTATAGAAAGAGAACACTCCTCTAAGGAAATCTTGCTTTCATTAATAAAAATAAAGTTTCTGGTGTTGCTTGAATTTAACTCTTGAACTAGGGTATAGTATCTCATCCACTGAGCACCACTCTTGGTGTAGGTCTCTGGTCAGAGTAACCACAATGGAAAAGTTAGGTAGGAGCCAAGTGGCATGTCCAGTGCAGTCCTGCTGTAGGGTTACAGAAGGAAAATATTGCTGTCCTCATCTTGGATGTTAAGTAGCTTCAAACATTTTTTGGAAGATGCTAGTGAACTTTGTACAGTTTGATACAAGCTCCAAAAATATGATTAATTTTCTGGTCTAATTGCTGTACCAGACTTCATGTTGTTTTTTTCAATTCTCCTGAGAAGCAGAAGCATCTTGCAGTCCTGCAGGGGAAGAATGGCAGACTACAAGGGAAACATCAAATCCATGTTGCAGACAGTGATGAGTACCATTGTTTCAGCCACTGGGAAAGGACAATTGTGTCTTTGTCTGGTACAACCAATCCCCATCTACCTGCATGGCCTTAAAGATTTTTAAAAGAGAAAAGAGAGAGAGAGGTGTTTCAGGAGAGAGGTGTTTCAGTTGTTTTGTTTCTGAGCCTGCAGTTCTTTATTGTATTCATCTACTGTGTGCAGTTCTGGAACCCTCAGCACAGGAAGGACATGGAACTGTTGGAACGGGTCCAGAGGAGGGCCATGAGGATGATCAGAGGGCTGGAGCAGCTCTGCTATGAGGACAGACTGAGAGAGTTGGGGCTCTGCAGCCTGGAGAAGAGAAGGCTTCAAGGAGACCTGACAGTAGCCTTCCAGTATCTGAAGGGGGCCTACAGGAAGGCTGGGGAGGGACTATTGACAAGGTCTTGCAATGACAGGACAAGGGGCAATGGGTTTAAACTGGCAGAGGGGAGATTTAAACTGGATGTTAGGAGGAAGTTCTTTGCAGTGAGGATGGTGAGACGCTGGCACAGGTTGCCCAGGGAGGTTGCAGCTGGTCCCTCCCTGGAGGTGTTGAAGGCCAGGCTGGAGGAGACCTTGAGTGACCTGTGCTAGTGGGAGGTGTCCCTGCCTATGGCAGGGTGTTGGAACTAGAAGATCCTTGAGGTCCCCTCCAACCTTACCATTTTATGATTCTATAAACTGCAGCTGCCTTTTGCTTTGGGTTCCAGGAGTCCCTTCAGCTTTGCTGTTGTGGGCCTACCTCCAAAGCCTTGGGTATTTCTCCCTGTGTGACTGCACTAGCTGCATTGCATGGAGAAGCAAAGAACGGAGAAGGGGAAGCATTTACATCTACACTGCTATTTTAAGCATTCAGCTATGCAGAACCACTTTTAAAAAATTAATTGCTTGTGTATTTCCAAAAACAAGGAAGCAGTCATTCTGACATCATCCTCTCTTGTGCCTGAGCTCTAGCCAATGATCACTGCAGCCAGGAATGACCTGGTTTTTTAGCTAGTGGAGAGTCAGAGCCTCCTGTACGCTTATGTTCCTCCATCTTTGACCAACAGCTCAATTACTCTTTGAGCTGCCTCTAAGCACAGGAAAATAATGTTTGATAGGCTGCTATCTCTTTTGAAATTGCTTGATTTCTAATATCTAAGATTGGAGAGGTTTATTCTCCATCTTGGTGCAAAGAAGTTTTGGAGAATGGTGCTTGCCTTACAGATGCTCAAACCTAATAAACTGCACAAATATTCTGCACCATTGCTCTATCAGGGTAGCAGCAGGACATATATCTAGATATTTTCCCTGAAGGGGACTTCTGCAGGGAGGAGAAGAAAACAGATTTTAAGCTTCAGAGGACTCAAGAGGTGGATACTCATAGAATCATAGAATGGTAAGGTTGGAAGGGACCTCAAGGATCATCTAGTTCCAACCCCCTGCCATAGGCAGAGACACCTCCCACTAATACAGCTCACTCAAGGCCTCATCCAACCTGGCCTTGAACACCTCCAGGGAGGGAGCAGCCGCAACCTCCCTGGGCAGCCTGTGCCAGTGTCTCACCAGCCTCACTGCAAAGAACTTCCACCTAACATCCAGTCTAAATCTCTCCTCTGCCAGTTTAAACCCATTGCCCCTTGTCCTGTTGTTGCAAAACCTTGTCAATAATCCTTCCCCAGCCTTCCTGTAGACCCCCTTCAGATACTGGAAGGCTACTATCAGGTCCCCTCGAAGCCTCCTCATCTCCAGGCTGAAGAGCCCCAACTCTCTCAGCCTGTCCTCATAGCAGAGCTGCTCCAGCCCTCTGATCATCTTTGTGGCCCTCCTCTGGACCTGCTCCAACACTTCCACGTCCACTCAAAGTCTTAGAGGTGTTGCTGCAGCTACACAAACTGACAAGGGGAGATGCTCTCTGGAGTCACAGCTCATAGATGGAACCTCTTTCAGTTTTGTATGCCTCACCTCCAACTGTTTCAGTCCTCTTCTCTTTCCCCCCTTTCCACGGTAATGGGCAGCTCCCTAGAGGGAACCTTCTGTATGGCTGTAGTGTCCTGATGTTGTCATTGTGTCCAATAACTAAAGCTCAGAAATACTGGAATGCTACTTCTAGGTGAGCAGGCACTGTGAATTTTCATCAAGAAGCAGTTGCTGCAATGCGTGAGTAAAATGCAGAAGAGAAGCATGAAGAAATGAGAGGGGGGAGGGAGGGGAAAGAGGATACCTTTGCTTGAAAATGCTTCTCTGGATGCCCATCCAGATTCTGACTCATGTGTGACTGTGGTTGCTGTCCTTGCCTAATCTAAGCTTGTTGCGTTGCGCTCATTCTCTAGCTGGAAATGGAAAGGCATGTTGCTTGGAGGCCTTTAATGTCTCTTCAGTGGTCTGCTGAACTCTGATGGTCAAATTTAGTTAGAAGAATACGCTCTGTGCCAGCTGCTGAGTTTAACTGAGGACCTGTGTAGGCTGCTTTTGGCTCTGTTGTGATGATGTACAAAATTTCCATAACAAATATTCCCACATCCTGAAGTAGCCAAGGGAGCTGGCTGCTAGTGTTTGAGGAAACACTGCTGAAAATAGCTCTAACCTGAGGGGCTGTCCTGTCCTTAGCACACTTGGCCTTTCTACCCCTAAATTGGGGAGGGGAAAATCTAGGAGTGAACTGAGGATCATCCTCTAATGGTTGTGTGCTCAGGATTAGGAAGGACATGGAAGTGTTGGAGCGGGTCCAGAGGAGGGACACGAGGATGATCAGAGGGCTGGAGCAGCTCTGCTATGAGGGCAGACTGAGAGAGTTGGGGCTCTGCAGCCTGGAGAAGAGAAGGCTTCCAGGAGACCTGATAGTAACCTTCCAGTATCTGAAGGGGGCCTACAGGAAGGCTGGGGAGGGACTATTGACAAGGTCTTGCAACGACAGGACAAGGGGCAATGGGTTTAAACTGGCAGAGGGGAGATTTAGACTGGATGTTAGGAGGAAGTTCTTTGCAGTGAGGGTGGTGAGGCACTGGCACAGGTTGCCCAGGGAGGTTGTGGCTGCTCCCTCCCTGGNAAAAAAAAAAAAAAAAAGCAACCTTACTCAGAGCAAGAAACCTTTGAACCTCCTGAGTCAGACTGGTAGCAACAGTGCACCTTCAGGAATCAAAGGCTCAGGAGCAGTGGTGTACACCGGGGACTGATTCTAGCTGCACACTCATTCTTAGTTCAGAATTAGATCATGCCAGAGGCAGTCTGGGACGTCCCCTAAACCCATTTGGCTGCTCTGATGCATTGGGTCCCAATCTCTGAAAACTTGTTCCTGCCCTCCAAGTGAACACTTCTCTACAATTCAGATGCTTTACTGCTCTTTCATAGAATTGTTTCAGTTGAAAAAATCATCTAAGATTAAGTCTTAGGTGTTTTCATCACCCCAGTGCCACCGTGGCCATTAAACCATGCCTCGAAGTGCCACATCCACATAGTTTTTGAAGATCCTCCTCTGTACTTGGGACTGATAATTAGATACTTCCATTTTGGAGGTACCATTTTAGTATCTCTTAAGAGTTCGGGGTTTTTTTGTTGTGGGTTTGTTTTGGTTTTTTCCTATCCCCACCATATCTCCCAGTACACCAATACTTTTGTATATTTACTTTTCCCCAACTCTCCTACACCCTCTGTTTCAAGAGTGGTTAAGCTTTTTCCTACCTGCATACCCAGTCCCCAGAAGACTGTAAATAGAGCTGTCTGGCAGTAACACGTGGACTACACTGACAGCTTGGTGCATTAGACAGCCTGGATTAAAACTAATCCTGTTGTGTGGTAACAACTCAAATACCTCCAGAGCAGTGCTGCTTTTGCTGAGTGAGCAGTTAGGCTCCCACGCACCAGTGGAATATGTGAGATGTGTGATTGTGTGGGGTTACTGCAGGCACCACTTGTCCTAAGGAGGTTTGGCTGCTGGTGAGGAGCAGCAGCAGTGCTGCTGATGGAGAACAGTCTGAATGCAGTGTGTGTATCCTTAAAGGTGAAGTAAGATGTTCGTTTTATCAGTGGGAAATGGTTGTAAGAAGGTTTGATGAAAGGGTGTTCATATTGTGCTAATAGGAGAGGTTGGTGGTAGAATTGATGTGCAGAGCAGAGATGTCCTGTGTTACCTTCCAATTGGGACTGGGGACAAGAGCTGGAAGTATTCAGAGGAGCATAATATGTATAATCTCCTAACAGACGTGGTGTGGAGGCTGGAAAGCTGCTTTGGATCAGTCTCCCACTTTTACAAGGAAAGGGAAGCTCTGAACACAAAGAGGAGGATATCTTGGGGGTTTTGTTGTTTGGGTTTGGGGTTGGTTTTAAACCTTCATGTAGCAGATTGGGTTTTGCTCACTGATATTCTCATGTGGCAGAAGCAGTCTTGTAGGATTTCACCAAGATGTATGTAATGGAAGCACCTCATATAAGAAGAATCCTTGCCCATCCATGGTGCAAAGCATCTCTGCATGACACTTGATTCTTTAAAGACATTAAGTTGCATCTAAAGATACTTCTGACGATCTTGATGAGGGAATCCAGCACCTAAATGAGGTGCATGGTTAGCTGGAATCAGCTCAAGTTTTCCAGACTTGCCTCCTAACCGTGGAAGTAGACTATATGACTGATCTGTATTATGGACTTGTCCAGGGACCACACCAAAGGCTTCCTCTTATCTGAAAAAATACCAATATATACCTTCCAAGTGTAAGGTCCTGCACCTGGGTAGGCACAATCCCATGCACAACTCCAGGCTGGGTGGTGAATGGCTGGAGAGCAGCCCTGAGGAAAAGGACCTGGGGGTCTGGGGTGATGAAAAGCTCAACATGAGCCTGCAGTGTGCACATGCAGCCCAGACAGCAACCGAGTGCTG
>VWZE01017221.1:419482-451560 GCA_013396675.1 Eubucco bourcierii | reverse complement strand
TGGAACTAGATGATCCTTGAGGTCCCTTCCAACCTTACCATTCTATGATTCTGCACAATCTTTTTAATTGTAATTAATCTTGACTTAGAAGAGCTTAGTTTCTCCATCATAATTAGTAACATCCTCTCCAGAGGATGAGGGCTAGCTGGGAATCCTGATTTTTGTAACGTTTTGGTGGTTTTTTCAGCCAGATGAAGGTCTCTTAGATGTAGGAAGCTGTATTTCTATGTAGTCAGAGCTTGACACTACATTTTTGGGGAGAAGGAAGCACTTCAGTCCCAGCAGACTTTATTGTTCTTAGTGACAGGTAGTTTTCTGAGCAGGTGGTATCTGTGCTTCTCATCTGCTTTTGGGCAGAGACCACAACCTGAGCTTCTGTGTTAAATTCCCTTCCTTCCGCTAGCACCCAGACCATTTCAAAGTGCTCTGTGTATGACTGCTGATATCCTGCAGTTCACTGCCAAGACTTGCTGGAATAAGATAGCTTCTGGCAGTCACAGGCTGGCTCCTGGAGTAGCTTCTGCTGAGACATTGAGGATAAACAGGAAAAAAAACCTCCTGCTTTCTGAGAGCTCTGTATGAAAGAGTAACTCTGCTCTTTTGCTGATGAGTAGGACAGCAAACTACTGGTGACATTGCAACACACATAGAGGTAATGGTGTTTAACAGTGTGCTTGGCAGTCTGCACAGCAGCTCAAGGGTGCAAAGAAGCAGTCACTGCTCGTGGGGATGCAGTGCTGGAAGCACACTCTCTCTGGAAGGATGAGCAGGCAGATGTGAGCAGCTGTTGAGACTAGTGAGTCACTCCTTCTGCCCCAGCCTCCAGATGAGCAGTTGTAGTTGGCAATGTCACTAGGAACACACAGAGTCTGCCCCAGGGAGTGTCCTGAGTGGTTTATGTGGCAAGGGCATCCTCAAGAAATCTGTTTTGGAAAGAGGCCTGAGCTAGGCAGTACCAGTGTGCCTTGATAGTTGGACACTCAAACTAAGAATCCATACCTAGGATGTGAAGGTGGATTAATTCTGGGCAGGAGCATCTCCCTGGTTATGGCGCAGTCCCATTTTCTTAGTGTTGAGAGATGTTCAGGAGAGGAGTTCAGGAGAGATGTTCAGTCTCATTTTGTTGAGAGTGCTAGGTTGCATCCAAATGTGAAAGCAACAGTGAAGATCTGCCTTAGTGACTGGATGTGCCAGTGTGTTCCTGAAAGCTTGAGATTGGTTAAAATTACAGCAGTCCAGAAATGAGGGTAAGGAGATGGCATCTCTAGCTGGGATGTCAATCTCCTTTCCAACCATACAAACCTACATTTGGAGCACCTGGTGTTCTAGATGGCTTGCTACTGCAGATACGCAGATGGCATTGCACATACTGGTTTTCCACAGAAAAGAAGCTGATCCTCTGCCTTGCTGCACTGAAGGTGGGGCAAGAATTTTGTGGCTTCTAGCTCAGATTTGACTAAGCTAAAGGAAATGTGTCTGTTGTTCTGTAGACGCTAGGACAGACTCTTTTGGTAGCTCGACTAGACAGGTGATTTCGAGTAGTAGAAAATGGATTCCCAGGTTCTCCTCTTGTCAAAAGCTGCTTCACTCTTCCAAGTACCTGATTCTGTTTCTTAGACAAATGTATCAAAGAATGGTAAGGTTGGAAGGGACCTCAAGGATCATCTAGTTCCAACCCCCTGCCATAGGCAGGGACACCTCCCACTAGTACAGCTCACTCAAGGCCTCATCCAACCTGGCCTTGAACACCTCCAGGGAGGGAGCAGACACAACCTCCCTGGGCAACCTGTTCCAGTGCCTCACCACCCTCACTGCAAACAACTTCCTCCTAACATCCAGTTTAAATCTCCCCTCTGCTAGTTTAAACCCATTGCCCCTTGTCCTGTCGTTGCAAGACCTTGTCAATAATCCCTCCCCAGCCTTCCTGTAGGCCCCCTTCAGATATTGGAAGGCTGCTGTCAGGTCTCCTTGAAGCCTTCTCTTCTCCAGGCTGCAGAGCCCCAACTCTCTCAGCCTGTCCTCACAGCAGCGGCACATTGCATACACTGCAGGCTCATGTTGAGCTTTTCATCACCCCAGACCCCAAGGTTCCTTCAGGGCTACTCTCCAACCATTCACCACCCAGCCTGGATTTGTGCTTGGGATTGTGCCTATCCAGGTGCAGGAGGTTGTTGAGTTTGAGACCTTCAATGTGCAGGTCATCTGTCTGTCTTGAAACCCTCCGATCCATCAGTCTGGTGGAACTGCCACTGATTTGTACTGTTTTGTACCTGGAGCAGTCTACAGGGACTGTCTCCTTCCTCCTTAGACATGTTACTATGTCTCTGGCCTAATGAATGGTTTGGGTAGAGAAGGCAGATAATGAAGAAATACAGAAAGGGGTAACCTGACCTGCTTTTCCAAGTGTTTCTTGGCATTGGTTCTTGAGGCATAGCCATAGGCTCCCACTCAACTTTTAAGGGTAGGAATTAAAGATTATGTTGGCTTAACTGGGCTTTACAGCTGGATTGGTTGGCATTCAGGCTTGAAAGCAGAAAATGGGGATTTGCTGAGCTCATTGCTGCCAATAGCCTGTTCAAGTAGGGGAGTTTCTTCCCTTTCTGCTGCCCCATGGAGAGGGAGGGAGGCTGAGAAGGATCTCTGCACAGGGCAGAGCTGGCTGAGGCTAATGTGTCCTGCAGTTTATCAGGGTTCATCAGGGCTGTCTAGCAGCAGGCGCCAACTGCTCCCCATCATACTGCCTTCTTGAATTTCAAACTTCTGCCTATCTCACCCATAGAGAGTGTCATTATTTTCACTTTGTGATTAGAAAAGGAGAGGAGAACAGAAAGGGGCAGCCTGGAGTTAACCTGTTAAAAATTCACACTTGGTATTTTCTATATGAGTAGCAGGAAAAAACAGCTTTGTCCTTGATTTGGTAGACCAGCTGTGCAGCAAGAAGAAACCCCAACAACCAGCACCCCTGCTACTGGTGTCACTTCAGGACTCTGTGGGCTGCAATGCAGACTGAAAAAATGGCAGGCTGTTGTGGGCTTTAAAGCTCTTTTGGTGAACCATGAATGTTACAGCAGGCTTGTGGAGCAACTGCTGAACTTTTTTACTCTGAAAAGAACAAACTCACTGTTACACACAGAATGGGCTGGGTTGGGAGGGACCTTAAAGATCAGCTAGTTGCAACCTCCTTGTCATTGGCAGTGGCAGCCTCCACTAGAACAGATTGCTCAAAGCCTCATCCTACCTGCCCTTGAACGTCTCTTCAGGGAGGGGGCATCCACAACCTCCCTGTGCAACCTGTTCCAGTATCTCACTACCTTCACTGTAAATAATTTCTGTCTAATATTCAGTTGAAATCTACCCTCTTCAATCTTCAATCCATTCCTTCTCATCCTATCACTACAAGCTCCTGTAAAAAGTTCCTTCCCAGCTTTCTTGTAGACTCCCTTCAGGTACTGGAGGCCACTGTGAGGTCTTTGTGGAACTGTCTTTTCTCCATGCTGAACAACTTCAACTGTCATGGCTGGAAGAATTTCACCATTCCTTCCAAGTCAGTCTCAAAGCTTTCTGTTGACCCAGACTTGATACATCTTCATACAGTTAGGGAAGTTATGCCTTCTCATGGGATGGAAAGAGATCTCAAGAGTTAGGGAAGTTTTGCCTTCTCATGGGATGGAAAGAGATCTCAAGAGTTAGGGAAGTTATGCCTTCTCATGGGATGGAAAGAGATCTCAAGAGTGCCAGTCTGAGTCTAGTGCTGCTGAGGTTGGGGAAATGTGTTCATTTGCATGGCCCTTATTTCTGATTTGTGTGTCCTGTCCTTGACCTGACTTTCTTTTCCCTTGCCCTTGCAAGTGCCAATAAACTACAGATCTTATCACTGATTTCTTTTGTTTCTTCTGCTTAAGAAAAATAAAGTTTTATTTATTTTTTTAATTTTTTTTTTTTCCCCCCAGAAGTAGTGTTTGAGTTTCTGCTCCTTTTCTGGAGGTTTAGTTTTCAGAGATGAACCTTAAAGCAAAACTCAGTCTAATAAGAGGAGTAGTTGTGAAAAACTAGAGGCTAGTTTAAGGTAAGAGGGAAGCTAATATAGTATATGGAGTACTGGTGTGTGTTGTGTATATACTGTATGCCTTTGGTCAGCATGGAGCACCTGTCCCAGTTCCCTTCATGGGAGCTGTGGCTTTTGGTGAATCCCTATACTGAAGGTGCTGATAAAAACAAACAACATAGGTACTGGCATTCAAGTATTGAAGACTCTTCCAAGAGTGAGTTTGACTTGATGGTTGCTTAACTGAGCTGTTTTTTAAATAGCTCAAGGTGAACTAAGGTACACTGAAAACAGGTAATAGTATACCTATGGAAGAAGGCTCCCACCTCTCAGCCTTACTGATTCAGGGGAACTCATCTAAGCTCAGGTGCAGGAGGACAGTGGGATAGTTTCTACCTCTGCACCAAGCTGGTGGAGCTTGAGGCAAACATTTCCATTGCTAACAGGGAGATATCCCCAAAACTGCTTTGGCTTGCAACCTGTGTCATTGCTCTCATCTTTCTGTGCAATCTCTGCCCCTGAGGTGGTTTGGGTCTGCTTGGATGAAGTACCAAACCAGCAGGCAGCCTTTTTCCCCAGACAGGAGGAGTTAGCAAGCAGCACATGGGCAGCCCTGTGCTGGTGGCATGACCCATGTTGTTTAGCAAATTGCTGGCCTCCTTGTGTAGGGAGGAATGCATGAAGTATTTGAGCACTGCAGAGTGGGACAGTAGCACATTGTCCTGGGACTGGGAAATTATCTTGCGCTTCCAGCTGTGCCACTGACCTGCTGTGATCCTGACCTGGATGCATCTGCAGGAGAGCTGCCTCGTCCAAGTTGTGCTGAAAACTCCCACACTGGAGTTTGGTTTAAAAACCATGTCTAAGGGTATGGTGCTGTCTCATAATGAACCTCCCTGAGGAGCTGTGGAAAGGTTACTGAGGGAGTTGTTGGCTTGAGCAGCTTCATGTAAGTTGTGTGGTGGGCATACAGCAGCCTAAATAGGCTTGGATGCACAACACTTGGTGCCTACTCAGTTGTGCTTGGCTGCAAGGGGATTTTAGCTTGCAGCTGGAACTACCAGTTCCTTAGGCCCCCCACATTAGCCTGCTGCAGCCTGTCAGAGTTCAGAGAGTTTATAATGCTGCATGTGACTAATTACCCACCCAGTATTCCAGGTTCAAAAGTATCACAATATTAATGATAAACAGAGGAAATCCTCATAGGAAAAGTACAGACTTTTCAGTGGGTGTTCTACCAGAAAGTATCCCTTAACTTCTGTTGGGGGTACGTGAGAGCTTAATCTGATCTACTGCTGTCCTTAAAGAGTCTGACATGCTGCTGTGAAGATAACATCAGATGGAGGGGCTGGAGTGTGCATGAGGGTGGGGAGGAAATCTTCCCCTGCGGCTCTTCTGCGCCTTTGAAGTCACTGAGTCATTGTGGTTTGTTTTTCCTGTTTAGTCATTTTGTTGCTGTGGTGACTGACCCTGTCGTGCAGCCTGAGTGCTAACAAAGTGGAGGGCATGTTCATTCACAACTGTGCACTGAGATAGCTACAGATGAGACAATTCTCCCATACTCCTGGTTTTGCCCAAGCTCTGGCACTGGCCAGGCTGTTGGTGACACTGTCTGGGTGAACCTGTGTGGCTCCATCCTTTGGCTTGTGTCTTTCAAATGAAAGGTTGCTCTGGGTCAGGCATAGCAAGGCTTCATAGTGTGTTAGTTCAGTCTTTGGAGCAAAGTGGGGCCAGATAGGCTTCAGTAGGTCGTCTACACTGCCTTGCTGGAGGAAGCTATGTTTATGGGGTGGTTGTGGTACCTGCATCTCATCACTGTAGTAGCCATGTATTAGTGATTCTGTTCAGGGTCTGTGATAGACAAGTGAAAGAAGAGGAAATGGCTCTCAGCATTGGTCATAGAATCATAGACTGGTAAGGTTGGAAGGGACCTCAAGGATCATCTAGTTCCAACCCCCTGCCATAGGCAGGGACACCTCCCACTAGGACAGCTCACTCAAGGCCTCCTCCAACCTGACCTTGAACACCTCCAGGGAGGGAGCAGCCACAACCTCCCTGGGCAACCTGTACCAGTGCCTCACCACCCACACTGTAAAGAACTTCCTCCTAACATCCAGTCCAAATCTCCCTTCTGCCAGTTTAAACCCATTGTCCTTTGTCCTGGCATTGCAAGACCTTGTAAATAATCCCTCCCCAGACTTCCTGTAGGCCCCCTTCAGATACCGGAAGGCTACTATTAGATCCCCTCGAAGCCTTCTCTTCTCCAGGCTGCAGAGCCCCAACTCTCTCAGCCTGTCCTCATAGCAGAGCTGCTCCAGTCCTCTGAGCATCCTCATGGCCTCCTCTGGACCCACTCCAACACTTCCATGTCCTTCCTGTGCTGGGGACTCCAGAACTGCACACAGTACTCCAGATAGGGTCTGATGAGAGCAAAGGGGCAGAATCTCCTCCCTTGCCCTGCTGCTCACACTGCTTTTGATGCAGCCCAGCACTCAGTTGCTGTCTGGGCTGCATGTGCACACTGCAGGCTCATGTTGAGCTTTTCATCAACCCAGACTCCAAGATCCTTTTCCTCAGGGCTGCTCTCCAGCCATTCACCACCCAACCTGTATTTGTGCTTGGAATTGTAGGAGAACATCACTGGAGGCCCTTGGTTGTAGTGTTAGGCTTGTGCCTCTCTGTGGAGTTGGATGGTGAGGTGCCAAGGAACTGGCCACTCTTCTGATGTCTTGACTAGTGTTAACCAGAAATCCCATTACTTAACTGCATTCCCAAGTTCTGGGCACGATACAGGATATAGCATGAGGGTTGACTGCCCTGCAGCTGCACTTAGAGCTAGCTGCTGTCAGGGTCAGTGAAAGCAGGGCTTCTCTTGCCCAAAGATGGGTTTTTCAGGTATGAAGGAAGAATAGTATGGGGTTGGGAAAACAATCTGTCAAGCTGTGCCTGTTAGCCGTGCAGCCTGCTGACTGGCTGACATTGGGTTTCAGCTCTTCTGCAGTTACTGTAGCCACAGGCTGGGTGAAGCACGACCTTTTTCCTCTTCCAGCTGATGTGGCTGGGGAATATCCTACAGGTGGCTCTGTCTGCATTGTGCAAATGCTCCCGGGTGGTGGCAGCCAATTAGCTTAAAACAACCTGTTGATAACTTCAAGTCTGAAATTAGCTACTGAGAACAGAGGTGTTCCTGGTGATAACAGGCATCCTTTTGATCATGCAGCAAAGCTTTCTTACCTGGAAAGGTACTGGTCAGAGGTCAGTGCTCTATTTTGGCTCACACAACCCAGATCAAGCCAGGAGCTGCTCTGTCAGGTAGAAGTAAAATGCTACCAGGCTAGGACACCATTCCTGAGCCTGATGGCCCAAGCTCAAGCTAATGCTGTAGCTCTGCTTGCTGTCCTGGCTGAGCTCTGAAGATGGCAAGTAGCTGGGGATTTGGGAAAAGGTCCAAATTTGATACAGCTGTTAAAGATATGTAACCTAGTTTTTATACATCCCTACTGAGGCTGCTGCCTGCCCTGAACATGCATGTTTATGTGTGTGTCCTGTCCCGTGATGAGCAAAGCTTTTAGCTTCCCATTCCTCTCTCAAGGAGGAGGAGTGGTGGCTGGAACACTGAATCATCATGGTGTCTGCTGTTGCATCATGGTGTCTGCTGTTGTTGGAGAGATGGCCAAGGTGACCTTTTGCACTTGCCAGAGAGAATTACATCTTGCATCAGACCCCTGTAGGGCTGCTTGACCTCTCCTGTGAGAATTATCAAGAAGAGCTGAGAACTTTTCACTCCATCAGCATGTGTCTGTTCTCCTTTCTAGGCATTAATGTCTCCAGATGTGGATTTTGATCAGTCTGAAAGCGACCACGATATTTCAGGACCCCTGGGAACAAGCCAGAAGATGAAGCAGCCCAGCTATCAAGTGGTCGTCTGACAGCACCAAGACAAAGGAGGTGGAGCAAACAGAAGCAGCACTGTGATTCTTGAGCTGGCCAAGGAAGGGCAGACTAGGGAATGTAAATTGATCCCCACGGATCTGCAGAGATCTTTTTTGCCTGTCTCATCTAGATCTGTCTGCAGTTGTCTCTCTTTTGGGATGGTGTCTGTGCATCCTGTACAGGCTTGAGCAGTATCTGCTTTATCTGTCTGACCCTAGCCTTATACATGCAGGCATGTTGATGTTGGGGTGTGGATGGGTACTTCCCCTGGCTGGGCAGCTGGGTGTAACTTCTTGTCAGGGTTAGAGACTGAAATCAAAGGAGTGTCTGTTTTGGTCTGGGTTTGGTTTTTTTAATAGAAAAAAAAAAATCTATTCTGTACCACTTGAGATGTGTCATTTCTACATTCAGAATATTCATAAGAATTGGTTTGCAATGGGTATTTAAATATCTTTAATTGGGAAGGTCATATTTTGATGCTTTTTACTGTTTTATAATGGATGCAATAAATATTTGGTCTAGAACTGATTCCTAAGTGAAATGCCTTCATGTGCTTAATGTTTTGCAAGACTCTAACACTGTAAAGGGGAGGAGTGACATGTTGAAATCTTTCCTGGTGAGTTCCCCACGTGGCAAGCTCTTTCTGCAGCAAGGCTATCACCCCACAGGAAAGCTGAACCATAGTGCTTAGTTACTGCAGGTGGGTTGTATGAGCTATGTCACAGCAAATACCTTGTGATGCATTATCAGCCTGTGCTGGACTCCAGACTGGAACAGACTTGGAGGTTAGTCCCAATTGCCATCTTACAAATGAGTGTTTACTGGGAAACAGAAGTTGGATGTTTTCCTTTTACATAGTTTAAAATAAATATATAAAAATCTCTACAGGACCTGACTAAAAACCTAGATTTGAAGGGTCAGCTGAAGCCCTATTAACCACTCATGATCTTCTGAGGAGAAGGGAATAGCCTCAGGTAGGGTTGTTGCAGTAGAAGACCCCTGGGTCACCCCAGATCTGGCACTTTGGGCTCCAAGTGTGAGGCACAGGGCTTTGCCCTTGCACGCCTGTTAACATCTTGTGTGTTCATCTCTAAACACACAAAAATGCAAAACACTTTGGAGCTCTTCTGGGAAGTGAGCACACAGCAGCTGCACAAGGAACTCCTGGTCTGGGTGCAGATACACAGCTGGGAGGAGATCTGTACAGAGTTCAGATGATGGGTAGACTTCGGAGCAGGACCTGATCCAGGATCCAGTGAAGAGAAAAGATAGACCTGCTTAAGCCATAGGCAGGCTGCTTATTGCACAACAGTCTCCAGAAGCTGGGTATGAGTTGTTGGGTTTTTGTGAGGCTTTTTTCCCCCTTCTCTCCCTTGTAGTTTTCTGATGAAAACATGTCTTATTAAGGAGTGAAAAAATAAAGGATTTGGATTTTCTATCATATGCAGCTTTAGACTATTTAAAAGCCAAGCATGAGAGCATGTGAAGATTTCTGTTGCTGGGTTTTTTTCCCAGCTTCAAAGTACTTTGGAAGCATTAGACACCAAAGTCCTCCATGTGCCTTAGTGAACCAGACACACTTGGCTGCACTTAACAGCTCTGCAGTCTTATACTGTATTTCTGGAAATTAACTCCATTTTTATTTCTTAATGAAAGGTCAAAATCCTGCTTGTGCTGGCACATCAAATGGGTTTTGGGGACACGTCACACAGCTCTCTGAATAGATCATTTATGTTGCTTAGTGAAATCAGCTTCACAATGCAACTTCTGCTCATCTGGTGGAGTTCATAGTATCACCAGGGTTGGAAGAGACCTCAAAGATCATGAAGTCCAACCCATCACCACAGACCTCAAGACCAGACCATGGCACCAAGTGCCACAGCCAACCCTGCCTTGAACACCTCCAGGGACCCTGACTCCACCACCTCCCTGGGCAGCCCATTCCAGTAGCCAATGACTCTCTCCGTGAACAACTTTCTCCTCACCTCCAGCCTAAACTTCCCCTGGCACAGCTTGAGACTGTGTCCTCTTGTTCTGGTGCTGGTTGCCTGAGAGAAGAAGGTAACCTCTCCCTGGCTACAACCACCCTTCAGGTAGCTGTAGACAGCAAGAAGTTCCCCCCTGAGCCTCCTCTTCTCCAGGCTAAACAATCCCAGCTCCCTCAGCCTCTCTTCATAGGGCTGTGCTCGAGGCCTCTCCCCAGCCTCGTTGCCCTTCTCTGGACATGCTCAAGCACCTCAATGTCCTTCTTAAATTGAGGGGCCCAGAACTGGACACAGTACTCAAGGTGTGTCCTAAGCAGTGCAGAGTCTGGGGGGAGAATGACCTCCCTGCTCCTGCTGGCCACACTATTCCTGATGCATTCTGTGTTGGTAAGGGCTGGAGTAACTCCTGTGTTGTTTAAAGTCTTACCTGAAAATAGATTAATACAGCTTTCCTGTTAGAAACCTACTCCCTGTTTAAAATTGTGCTGGTATTTTGGGGGTCATTCTTGCTAGAGAGCTGCACAGTGCAGTGCTGCAGTATGCAATGAGTGCAGATTTATCCACAGAAATGTCTTCATCCTAAGTTGAAAGATAAGTGACATGATCCTTATCTTAGTCCTGAGTTGAGACTGTCTGAGAAAGCTCAAAGCAGACTCAGAATAGGTGTGGGGGAAGGTTGTTCCTCTCAAGCATTTCATAGTGCTGTTTCAGTAGCCCTTGTCTGAAACGGTCACGTACAATTATGTCCATTGCACGCTGATTGCTCAGCCTTCATTCCTGAGCTGTTTGAGCAGCTTGCAATATTTAAATGAATCACTGCAAATGAAAGTGCTCTGTGACCGTCTTGGAGATGAGAACAAATGTGCCTGTGTGTGCAGTTGTCCCAGTTCTCTTCCTGGGATCTCTGTGCTACAGCAAAAGGATATGAGGAAAGAACCTGGATGCAGTCTCCTTCTGAGGGCAAAGTGTTGTAATGTCCTCTTTATAGATGAGGGAATGCTGAAGTTTATAGCAAGACCAAAGGCAGTAACTGCTTTTGGGGAAACAGAAACACAGAATCCAGTGTCTGGTTCTACTGTATTTAAAGGCTGAATCAGTTTTCTCTATGGGATTAAATTGTCCATTTAATGTGGTAGTTAGAATCCTAGGGTCTATTCACCAAACACACTTCTTGGTTCCTGCCAGGTACATAGAGGCTTGAAGAACATAGAAACACAAAATGATAAGGTTGGAAGGGACCTCAAGGATCACCTAGTTCCAAACCCCTGCCATAGGCAGGGACACCTCCCACTAGTACAGCTCACTCAAGGCCTCCTCCATCCTGGCCTTGAAACACCTCCAGGGAGGGAGCAGCCACAACCTTCTTGGGCAACCTGTT
Organism: Eubucco bourcierii; assembly: GCA_013396675.1. NCBI lineage: Eukaryota > Metazoa > Chordata > Aves > Piciformes > Ramphastidae > Eubucco > Eubucco bourcierii. The sequence continues at coordinate 440,219 of VWZE01017221.1, read as the reverse complement.
CCAGTGCCTCACCACCCTCACTGTAAAGAACTTCCTCATAACATCCACTTTCAATCTCCCCTCTGCCAGTTTAAACCCATTGCCCCTTGTCCTTGCATTGCAAGACCTTGTCAATAGTCCCTCCCCAACCTTCCTGTAGGCCTTCTTCAGATACTGGAAGGCTACTATCAGGTCTCCTGGAAGCCTTCTCTTCTCCAGGCTGCAGACCCCCAACTCTCTCAGCCTGTCCTCAATATCATTGACCTTCATATCTCTGCTGAAATTACTTTGGTTCCAATTTTTTTGCAAACTTGTGAGGAGTACTTTAAGCCATCGGGTAACAGAGCTTGTCCAGCAGCATGAAACATACATAACCTTCACTTCAAAGCTCATTTTGTCTTCACCAAATGAAAGCTTCACCACAGTGTTCACTGTAAAATATTTATTGTGAAATGGGTAACTGGAGCTTTAATGGGAGGTTGGGTATATTGCTCCAGGTGCTTTGTATGGCTTGAAAGTTGGACTTGATCATTATTCTTTTCAGGCCCTGAAAGAAATACACTTTCTTGGCTAGAGGAAGAGGACCGATGGTGCACCTGAACAACCAGCAGTGTGCCTGTGTGCACATATATATATGTGCACATATCTACATACAGGAGAGATGAGAGCTGAAGCCATTTGCTCCCCTTACACTACACTCGAACAGCAAAATGTGGGAGAAGATTTCAAAGAAATCTTTTTTAGTAAGGGTAGTATGAAGAAGAGACTTGCCAAACTCAGAACTGTCTAGAAGTTCACTGCCACCCTCTGCTCCTGAAAGGGGAGGTTATTTGTAAATGGGCTGAGATCTTCCCATTATCTTCTTGAGTGGAAAAGCCAACTTCCCAGATACTCTTTCTCATCTAACTTCTGGGCCATGACCCTGCTTCAGAGCATTAACCTTTCTGGTTATTGCATGCTCAGGACTCTGCTGAAGGCCTTGCCTTTCATTCTCCCTTGCAGGAGAGCCCTTTCTCAAGTTTGCTGGGCCCAAAGCAATTCTTTCCTCTTTGTTCCTAAGTGTGAGCTTTGGCACGAGTTTCACACTATCTTAGCTCTCTTTATGGATCTTCCAGAGTGCAGTTAAATCTAGCTGGTTGCTTTTGGCTGTTGTCTTCTTCCCCACAGTAAATAAGTGTGAATAAGCAGTGATGCTTGTTACCCTCTCTGCTGCCACAGTGCGAGCAGTGCTAGCCAGATGATCAAGCAACTGGAAAACCACACCCCACCCCAGCAGCTGGATCTCCTACAGCAACAATACAATTTATTTAAGTATGAGAAAAATCAGTCATGATTTCTGTAGGTCTCTGGCAACTCTGTTTTGTCCTAACAGATGGATATCATTTAGCTCCTGGAGATGCTTCCACACCCACCCTCCTTCCAGTTCTGGAAAGGCAGTGTATACATGAGCTCAACTTGGCCTTGCCATTGTCTTTATTGCAGTCCTCTTTGGCCAGGTTCACTACTGAGCAAACTCCCTTGTGACTGATCTATAGCATTAGTCAGTGATGCCTCACTATAAAACAGACCACAGCCTTGAGGAGGTTTCTTTGCAGAGGAGCACCACCTGCAGTGGGGGCTGCTGGCGAGCCCTTCTGTGACCTCCTGCTGCCAAATTCCTGTTGTGTACAAATTCCTGCAGCATACAGAAAGAGAAGGAGCCAGGGGAAACTGGGATGAAAAAATAATTGACAATTTGGAGTAAATAACAACTTCTCCTCGATTAGAAAAGCAGTGAGAAATGTCTAAATTCAAGCTGCTGTTTTTCAGGGTCATAAAAGTTGCTAAGGGTGCTGGTTCATCATTGCCAGTTGGAGAATTAGATCTCTGCTGAGCAGAAGTTATGCTCTGCTGAAGGAGATGACAGATCTGTTGGAAGCTCACAGTGGGAATGTGGTTTTCTCAGATGGAGTCAAGACTCAAATCACTACCTGCAATGTTGTTTAAATGTAGTGCTCCATGGAATGGGAGCCTGTACCACTTCTCTCACTGCTCAGAGGTGCAGCCTATGCACACTGACAGCAATAAACCACACAAAGGTGTTCACCACTGTTTTAAGGGTCCATAGTGATTTAGGGAACATCCTGTTTAGTGGTAAATCCAAATCCCAGCTCAACAACCAAGAAAACAATTTCCTCTTATGTAGCCTGTTTACTCAAGGTTTTGATTTGTTATCCCTTTGATGCTAATGGGTCACTGAAGATGAATATTCACCCACCTGTCTCTCTCTCCCTTCCCCAGGGACGGTGGCTGAAGCAGGTGTTCCAAGGCATTTCTTGGCAAGGCATATCTCCCAAGGCTGTCTCTCTAGCTAGGCACTGTGCTGTTATGAGCTGCACCTTTCCCTGGGTGACTCACCAGTCCCTGGGGCTATTGCACAGAGCCCTGCACGGGTTTATTTTGAAGGCCAGCATCTCTCTGTCCCATTTGATATTAGTGTTGGCTCGTTTCTCCCTCCCTTCCCGCTGGGAGAGCACATTAAACATGTCCTCAGACCTTCCCTCCCCATCCTCCTTTTCTCCAGGAATTTGATGAACAGCATTCATCCAGCATGGAAGAGAGACAGATGATTTCCAAGGGCAGAAAGCCTTGATTTCTTTGGCACCAAAAAATAAAGGAATAGTCAGAAGTTGCCTAGCTCTAGAGGCTTCAGAAATAGTCAGAAGTTGCCTAGCTCTAGAGGCTTCAGAAATACTCAGAAGATGCCTAGCTCTAGAGGCTTCAGAAGGGAACCACTGTCACATGCTGCTGTAATGCAGCCTTAAAGGCTGTTAATTGTCCCAAAGCTGGTCCCTGTGTCAAAAGGATGAGAAGCCAAATAATCTTTATAGCTTCCATCAATCAGTTTGTCTGCGTTGTTTTTGGCAAACCAGCAGTCAACCTCCTTCTGGCCATTGTAGATCCTCCTCTGTTTCCACACCACAGGAACAAGCCGGCCCTTCACGTTCAGGGTGTTTGTAGGCTTTGGATTTAATGCTTCTGTTTGGTTCTGACCAACCTGCTGATGACTTGTGTTTAGGGATTCCTGAAGAAGTTTAACTTCATGGTTCAAGAACTGACCTGCAAGGCAAAATAAAATGGAGCCCATGACTGGCTGCTTTGTGACTGTTTATAAGTTAAGTTGGCTGAGTTTGGGGCTTTTTGTCAATATGCTATGTTCTGAGGATTCTTAGTGCATGGAATAAAGGACTTTCCTGCAATAGCAGGGTTAATCTAGGTCCTGTCTCACAAACAGAGGTTAGAATAAACAGAGGTTAGGAACTGGCTGGGGGGGGGTGAGCCCAGAGAGTGGTGGTGAATGGTGCCACACCCAGCTGGAGGCCGGGCACTAGCAGTGTGCCCCAGGGATCAGTGCTGGGCCCCATCCTCTTTAACATCTTCAGTGATGATCTGGACGAGGGCATCGAGTCAGTCACCAGCAAATTTGCAGATGACACCAAGCTGGGGGCTGATGTTGCTGGGTTGGAGGGCAGAAGGGCTCTGCAGCGGGACCTCAACTGCCTGGACAGATGGGCAGAGTCCAAGGGGATGGAGCTCAACAAATCCAAGTGCCAGGTGCTGCACTTTGGCCACAACAACCCCATGCAGAGCTACAGGCTGGGGTGGGAGTGGCTGGAGAGCAGCCAAACAGAAAGGGATCTGGGGGTGCTGATTGACACCTGCCTGAACATGAGCCAGCAGTGTGCCCAGGTGGCCAAGAAGGCCAATGGCATCCTGGCCTGCATCAGGAATAGTGTGGCCAGCAGGAGCAGGGAGGTCATTCTCCCCCTGGACTCTGCACTGCTTAGGCCACACCTTGAGTCCTGTGTCCAGTTCTGGGCCCCTCAATTTAAGAAGGACATTGAGGTACTTGAGCATGTCCAGAGAAGGGCAACGAGGCTGGTGAGAGGCCTCGAGCACAGCCCTACGAAGAGAGGCTGAGGGAGCTGGGATTGTTTAGCCTGGAGAAGAGGAGGCTCAGGGGAGACCTTCTTGCTGTCTGCAACTACCTGAAGGGTGGTTATAGCCAGGAGGAGGTTACCTTCTTCTCTCAGGCAACCAGCACCAGAACAAGAGGACACAGTCTCAAGCTGTGGCAGGGGAAGTTTAGGCTGGAGGTGAGGAGAAAGTTGTTCACTGAGAGAGTCATTGGCTACTGGAATGGGCTGCCCAGGGAGGTGGTGGAGTCACTGTCCCTGGAGGTGTTCAAGGTGGATTTGGACGTGGCACTTGGTGCCATGGTCTAGTCTTGAGGTCTGTGGTATTGGGTTGGACTTGATGATCTTTGAGGTCTCTTCCAACCTTGGTGATACTGTGATATTGTGATAATAAACCCCATTTCTTAATTTATTTATTTTACTTGTAAAGGCACATTGGCTGAGCTAGAGCCTTTTTGAGCTATTAGTAGTAAGTTCCTGTCTGTGGGCTACAGTTAGAGGATAACAACCCATACAGTGCTCATCACAAAACAGAAGATCTACTTCTGAAGCTCTACATTCTCTTTCCTTGCTTTCTGAGGAGCAAACTCTTTCAGGCCAAACCTAAGTGTGCTGTCTTAAGGGTTTGTGCATGCAAGTGGTCTGAATCCAAAACTTGTCTCCTGAGGGATCATCTCCTGCTTTACCTGAAGCCACCTAAATGTCATGGAGACCATGGCTTTGGTTTTAGAGTTCTGGACCTGTATATGGTCCAGAAAAAGATGGATATTAGCAACAGAGAAGTTGAAAGGGATGTGAAAGTCTCATCTGAACTACTTAATCCCCACCTCTCCTTTACCTCCTGTCTCTGTCCTTTGAAACTGTATGGAAGGGTCGTTTTTGTCTGATTTACCTGAGAGCTTGTTACCTACCCAGTAGTCCATGGGAGTCAGATGAGAGGCCTTTGCTGTTGGAGATGTAGAACCCCAGGTGATTCCTCTGATATGGGGCTGGCTTCTTGTAGTGGTGGATGAGTATGACAAAGCTGATTGTGTCCCTTATCGTCACTGTGACATTGGAATAGGCAGAGATGGACACCTCAAGGCTGCTGCTTCGCACAGCAGCGCTCCGACCGCAGGACAGAAGAAGTCTTTCCCCATCATCCAGGATGATTCTTTTGGGTGTGATCTCTAGGTAGGATCTTTCTGGCTTATTGCTGAGGATAGTGATGGTGCTGAAGTAGGTCCGATGTTTCTTGTGGCCATTGGGTGGTGCAGGAGCTCCAATTAACTGCCCATTCACAGTTACACCTTGCAGGAAAATAATCAACGCATGAAAACTGGAACCAAGAATATGTCTATTGTCCTAAAGATGCAAGCCTTGCAAGTCAGGCCATGGAGATTCATCACATCATGCTCAGTTATTTCACCTAGCAATATTCAAAAGAGTATGACCAGTTTGTTATAAAACTGTCTTCTACAAGTCACTCAGGCTCAGAAATACTTGCCTTCCCTGGAAACAGGTAGTCCTAACATTGTGTACACAGTGATAAAGGATAGCATCAGCTGCTCCTCAGCACAGCCCCTTCCTAAGTGATACAGGATAGGATCAGATGCTTCTCAGCACAGCCACTTCCTAAGGTCTATCCACCCTTAGATCTACTCATGAGCAAAACAATGATGTGCAATTTTGAGCCAGGTAAGACAAATATTTATCTCCCTGAGTGTGGTAGCCTGACTGGCCTTGGTATGATTTGCCTAGATGACTTATTTATTGACTCATAACTCAAACCTGGGCAAACACACCAGATTTGGGAGGACTAAGAAAAGCTCCCAGCAGACCTTGCTTTCCTCATCTGGCATAGAGATTGAACTTCTGATGTGTCTGAATGCTGCAGTCTCAGAGCATCTGAAGGTAGTAGACAATTGTGGTTTGCTGTTCCTGTCCCCTTAACTCCTAAGAAAAAAATTAGCCTGAGAAACCACAGAGCAAGAGTTACTACCTTGAGCAAAACCCTGAAGACTGAGAAGGACCTGAAGAAGGGATAGCCTAACTTCTAGCAATCTGAGGTGAAGTGCTGAACATCTTCAGGTGGCAGTGTAAGAAACTCCCATACTATTTGTGTCACTGTAGAAGAGGATCCTGAACTCTGCACTCCCATTCACTTCTTTCCAGCTTCACCACTACTGCCTTTCCCACTTTCCTCAGTTTTGTCCCAAATGATTTTTAAATAGCCTAAGGTGCAGATCCCAATGAGTCAATACATAAATGTCCACAGTAAAATCTCCAGTAATTTTGATTATTTTTGTCACATGCTGTCCTTAAAGCAGTGAGTGTCCCACTTTCCTCAGGCCTCTGAGCAGTGAGTTACAAGACAGTAGTAATAGAGGAGGTTTGTTGCTAACCCAAGCAAGATCCAAGCAATCAAAACTGACATGAAATATCTCTATACTCCTTCATTCTCAAGGAGATCTCTCATCTCTGTATTCATAGGCTCAACTTGCTAGTGCTGCAGAGACTGTTTTCCTCAAACACATTGTGCAGCTGAGCCACAGAACCATCCATGCAGTAGCACAAAGATATTTTATGAAAGAAGTTTGAGGGGAAGTTTGCCAGAAGGTGGATTCGCTGTGTCAGGCATGAACACACAAATATGGGGGCTAGACCACTGCCACACAGAACAGAATTCTTACCATTTTATTGTGAGTTTGTTTACCTTCTTTGTAAAACAAGCCTGTGCATTGTCTCTGGTTTGGATACTCCTTCCTTACACTGTTTCCCTGCTCAGAGTATAAGCAGATTATTAGCTGCCCTGCTTAGAATTCCACATCAGATTAGACTACAGTGTGAGCCCCTTAGGATCAGACTGGATTGGGCAAAGCAGAATTGTGTGGGGTTTTCTCAAGGCTTGCTAACTACTTTGGTAGCTTTGTCACTGAAGTAGTCTCACTGCTTGGTTTGGATGCTTTCCTTTGTCCTGAAACATATCATTGGTCATGTGCAATCCCCAGGCCATACTGGATGTAATGGTCAGGAACTGAGCTCTCTGATGTAGCTGGACCAAAGGGATGCTGTGTGGTCCTCACGTGCTCAAGTGAGTCTCTTGCCTGTTAACATGCAGTTATTACTCTCCTGATTCCATTCAATGAAAACCTGAACCAGGAAAAGTTTGGAGAGATAAAAAGGTCAGTTCTTTCTATATTTACTCTTCTCAATTTATTTTTTGTTACTTTTTTCAGGCCAGATTCTTTTCAATAGTGCCCAGTGACAGGACAAATGGCAATGGGCATGATCACAGGAAGTTCCACCTAAACATAAGGAAAAAATCCTTTCCTTTGAGGGTGGCAGAGCAATGGAATATGCTACCCAGAGAGGCTGTGACATCTTCTCTGGAGGTATTTGAAATCCACTTGGACATTGTGATCCTGTGGAGCCACCTCTGGGTGAACCTGATTTAATGGGAAGATTTAGCTCCTTCTGCCCCTTTACTCTGCTCTCGTCAGACCCCAGCTGGAGTACTGTGTGCAGTTCTGGAACCCTCAGCACAGGAAGGACATGGAAGTGTTGGAGTGGGTCCAGAGGAGGGCCACAAAGGTGATCAGAGGGCTGAAATGCAGCTCTGCTATGAGGACAGGCTGAGAGAGTTGGGGCTCTGCAGCCTGGAGAAGAGAAGGCTGCCAGGAGACCTTAGAGTAGCCTTCCAGTATCTGAAGGGGGCCTACAGGAAGGCTGGGGAGGGATTATTTACAAGGTCCTGCAATGACAGGACAAGGGGCAATGGGCTTAAACTGGCAGAGGGGAGATTTAGACTGGATGTTAGGAGGAAGTTCTTTGCAGTGAGGCTGGTGAGACACTGGCACAGGTTGCCCAGGGAGGTCGTGGCTGCTCCCTCCCTGGAGGTGTTCAAGGCCAGGTTGGATGAGGCCTTGAGTGAGCTGTCCTAGTGGGAGGTGTCCTTGCCTATGTCAGGGGGTTGGAACTGGATGATCCTTGAGGTTCCTTCCAACCTTACCATTCTATGATCCTATGACTCCAGAGGCCTCTTTCAACACCTTCCATTCTACGATTCTGTGATACTCTGTTGACAGACACTTCTGTAGATTAATTGTTTATGTGACAGTGGTCAGGCCTCCTCCTTGCTAAGGCTTGCTGTAAGTTTACTCATAATCTATGCAAAAATTGGAGGTCAGTAAAAGCAAGTGAGCAGTTTACCTCCCCTTGTAATCCAGGTGATTAGAGCCAGAAAATCACTGTGCACCAATTTTCCACTGACTGGCCAGAAAAGCAACTTTTTCAAAGTTCAGGCTGGTTTCTTGCCTATGAAGCACTTTGGTTCTTAGTTTTACTGCTAAAAAGTTACCCTTGCACTGTAGCTTTCCTCCACAATCATCTGCTTCGCTTGGCTGCTTACCAGATTCCTTATGATCAGAGACCAGTCGGAGAATATCCCCTGGTTCTCCATCAATATTAAAGCAGACTGAGAGCTTGCTGGAGGGAAAATCAATGACAAAGTGAGGGTCTCCATCCGCTGAGAAGACATGGAAAGAGACAAGTGTGAGAGACTTACACAAAACTGCAGTGTTCAAGAATGTAACAAAACTGCTTTTCAAAGTCTGTTTGTCCCTGTTTTTTCTAAGACTTCCCAGTTTGTTGTTTTTAGGAGGTCGGATGGAATTTGCCAGGAAATGCCAAGTTTTGTTTTGTTTTTCACAAAGGTTGGGGGTGGGGGGCTTGGAGGGGGTGTTGTTTGTTATGGATTTCTCACAGAAGAGTTTGAGTTTTCAATAAAAACTCAAAACACTGCGGGTGAAAATCAGGATATTTTCCATCCCAGGATATCATTTCAGTAATTCAGACCTGGGGGTCTGGGTTGATGAAAAGCTCAACATGAGCCTGCAGTGTGCACATGCAGCCCAGACAGCAACCAAGTGCTGGGCTGCAGCAAGAGCAGCGTGGCCAGCAGGGCAAGGGAGGGGATTCTGCCCCTTTACTCTGCTCTTGTCAGACCCCACCTGGAGTACTGTGTGCAGTTCTGGAACCCTCAGCACAGGAAGGACATGGAAGTGTTGGAGTGGTTTCAGAGGAGGCCACGAAGATGATCAGAGGGCTGGAGCAGCTCTGCTATGAGAACAGGCTGAGAGAGTTGGGACTCTTCAGCCTGGAGAAGAGAAGGCTTCCAGGAGACCTGAGAGTAGCCTTCCAGTATCTGAAGGGGGCCTACAGGAAGGCTGGGGAGGGATTATTGACAAGGTCTTGCAATGACAGGACAAGGGGCAATGGGTTTAAACTGGCAGAGGGAAGATTTGGACTGGATGTTAGGAGGAAGTTCTTTGCAGTGAAGGTGGTGAGGCACTGGCACAGGTTGCCCAGGGAGGTTGTGGATGCTCCCTCTCTGGATGTGTTCAAGGCCAGGTTGGATGAGGCCTTGAGTGACCTGTCCTGGTGGGAGGTGTCCCTGCATATGGCAGGGGGTTGGAACTAGATGATCCTTGAGGTCCCTTCCAACCTGCCATTGCAAGCCCTTGTCAATAGTCCCTCCCCAACCTTTCTGTAGGCCCCCTTCAGATACTGGAAGGCTACTCTAAGGTCTCCTGGAAGCCTTCTCTTCTCCAGGCTGAAGTGTTTTTGACTGGTTCTAGTACACAGAGAATACACCTCCTGTTCTTCTCTAATCTACAGACGAAACTCTTCAACAAGAGGATCAAGTATTGAAAATTATCTGCCTTGTTGTTTCCTCACACTTCTTGGCATGATTGATCCTCTGGTTTGTTTTTCTCTTCATGTTCATCCCTATTCTGTAGGTTTAGTAATTAGGGCTTGGGCTGAACCATCAGGATGTCTATACCACAATGGCATGAAACTAAGGTTTCCATCACTCCATTGTTAAATAAATCCAGAACTTCATTATTATTTTGGATTATTAGAGGCATGAAAACAGGTCCTGACCTGAAGTTTTGGAGACTTTAATTCTTTGTTTATCTTGCTGTTGACGTATACCTAGAAGCAGGGAAAGAAGATTGTTACAATTATTTATTGAGCCTGAGAAAAAGACCTGGTATAATCATTTTCCCACAATAATCTCACTGAATAATGTAAGACATCTTCCTGCAGCTACTTTAAACTTCATCTAGAATTAAAAACAAACAAACAAACAAACAAAAAAGAAAAACAACCACATTTTCTTTAATAGTTTCTACAGAGCAGTAAGTGGTTCCAGTTAGTGAGTCTAGTGCTTAAAAGGTTTGCTCAAGGTCACCCAGCCCACAATTAACAACACTAATATGAAAATCTCAGTTTTCTGCTTATAACCCCGGTTATAAGTTTATAACCCTCATTTTTTTGTCTATATCATCCCTGTTGCCAAAGTCAGATGTGAGAAATGACTTATGCAAAGAGATTTTTTACCACCACGTGGTTGTTTTTCCCTCATACCTGGTGGTGCCTTGTGTCCCTGCAAGCTCTGCAACTTCTCACCAATGCCATCAGTAGAAGGGCTGATAAATTCCTCTTGAGGTGGTTCTGAATGGAGCCCAGCCTCTTTCATCTTCAGAACAGTGAAGGGAGTAACAAAATTATAGGCCAGGGCCATTGACTTAGCTTTCTCCATCAAATAGTCTTTCTCCTGATCATCATCACTCTTCAACCTGGAGTTCAGCAATTCCTTGATGGTGAGATAACTCCATGCCCTCTCAATGTAATTGTTATCACCTCTACCATCTTCCAGGCCAGGAACTCCTCTGATGTCATTCCTGCTTGGCAGGTCAATAGCCACATCTTTTTTGAGGAGGATGTATTTCTTGGAGTTGCTAGCAGTCACCTCCACATGGAGACTATCTGAGGTGTGGTTGATGAGTTTGCCAGCTATTATAATTTCAGAGCCATTAAAGTAGTTGGGGAAGAAGTTCTGAGTGACTTGCTCCACGTTGTCTTCAGAGTAATCAACACGAATGTCAGAGAGAAGGGGTGTTCCTATTTCATCATAGAACCTTAAACAAAAACATTTCTCACCATTACTGCTGTTCACCCAAGTATATGAGCACACTCATGCACTTACATGTGACCAAGGATCCAGTCAGACTATCCAATATGAATCATTAAGATATTCAGGAGCAGGTAGAGCTACCAGACCCCACAGTGAACTACTACATCCACTATAACTGGGCCTGCAGAGATGAGGGAGTCACTGCCTTCAGAGGTTTCTAAAACCTGAGTGCACAAGACCTTGAGAAACCTCATGTAAATTTGAAGTCAACTCTTCTTTGAGAAGAAGCCTGAATTACATGACCAGCAGAGGTCCCTTTCAACCAGAATGATTCTCTGCCTCATTTTTTTTCCCCAGTGTTTTTCAAGCATCTAAACTCTAGATTATATTTAGAAGCATCCCAGCATGACCTGGCACTCACCCACCTTCCACTACTCAAGGAGGTATTTGTGACCCCTCAACTTTGCTTAAGTGTCCATCAAAACTAATTTCTTGGCTTCTCAGGCTCACAGAAAGCACCTCAATTATTTCAGAATGTACTTTGAAGAGAAGCCATTATCCAGAGTTTTTTAGTGGCATTAGATGATCTTTGAGGTCCCTTCCAACCTTACCATTCTATGATTCTATGATTATGCATGATATTCCAGAGACAGAAGCTGTAAGATCAAGATGCTGGGTTCCCCAAAGCCAGACAGTGTCTGAATCAAAGCTTCTGTATCACTGGAAGAACCCGTTTGAGGTGTTGAGATGGTCAACATGGAACAGGTAGGAATATGGTTTTCTGATGGTTAGAGGAGAAAGCAAATCAAGAAGCAAGCTTACTGTGCCACCATAAATGAGTTCATTTCCAAGGAATGGAGGATTACTAACTGCTGAATACAAGACTGGCAGAAGAGGACTCGTTGCTGACTTTGTTGGAGCAAGCAATGACTTCACAGAATCACAGAACTTTAGAGGCTTGAAGGGACCTCCAGAGATCGTTGAGTCCAACGTCCCTGCCAAGACAGGATCTCCCATGGTAGTTCACTCAGGAATGCATCCAGGCGGGTTTTGAAAGTCTCCAGAGAAGGAAACTCCACAACCTCTCTGGGCAGCCTGTTCCAGGGCTCTGTCACCCTCACTGTAAAGAAGTTTCTCCTTGTGTTGAGGTGAAACCTTCGATGTTTGTAGCTGTTAGCTCCTGTCTTACTGCTGCTGACCACCACAAAGAGATTGGCCTCATTCACTTGACATCCACCCCTCAGATATTTGTATATATTGATCACATCTCCTCTCAGTCTTCTCTTCTCCAGACTAAACAGCCTCAGTTCTTCCATGAACAAGAGATTTTAACCCTATAACGCTTCATTAATGTGACCTGCAGCACTTCTGAGAAAGCTGCACTGGACAAGCCAGAAAAGCCTTTACAAGTGCTCAAGGCCTAAGTTTACAGCACTCTTTTTCCTGCAGTGATGTGTTGTGATGCGCTTTTGATGGATCTTCCCAAGTTGCTCCAAGAATGCCATATTTCCCATTTAAATGCCAGACTCTTCATACTTTGGCAAGTCTAATTTAACAAATAAACAAAGAACTGGTCTCAACTCTTTTTCAGTCCAGGCTGCATCTATTTTTCACATCTGCTTAAACAGTGTCTGGAAGCTAGAGTCACAATTTCTGTTTTATTCTCTCTCCAAGGAAACCCAAATCCTGAACTGGTTGGATTTATTTTAAAGCCTCTCTGGGCACTCAGTGTCTTTGATGCAGTGACCTTGATGTATTTTAAAACATGAGTGAATTCAACCTGAGAACTTTCTGTGAAATAACTCCACACAAATAGTGGTTGGATACAACCTGTCTTACAATACAAGGAAATATCAGAGTAAAAATATAACCTACTGATCACAACAAAATCAGAAATTACATTGGCACTCACACAGATTTTTCCTTCCAACTGTGATTTGGATTAGCCTCCAACAAGTGATTGTGCCTTTCTGTATAAACTTGGCACCAGATGCCAAATGAGTTTGCCATCACTGAGTTAGATAAGCTGAATTGTGTGCAGTTCTGGAGCCCTCAGCACAGGAAGGACATGGAAGTGTTGGAGTGGGTCCAGAGGAGGCCACGAGGATGACCAGAGGGCTACAGCAGCTCTGCTATGAGGACAGGCTGAGAGAGTTGGGGTTCTGCAGCCTGGAGAAGAGAAGCTTCCAGGAGACCTTAGAGTAGCCTTCCAGTATCTGAAAGGGACCTACAGGAAGGCTGGGGAGGGACTATTGACAACGTGTTGTCATGACAGGACAAGGGGCAATGGGTTTAAACTGGCAGAGGGGAGATTGAAACTGGATGTTAGGAGGAAGTTGTTTGCAGTGAGGGTGGTGAGGCACTGGAACAGGTTGCCCAGGGAGGTTGTGGCTGCTCCCTCCCTGGAAGTGTTCAAGGCCAGATTGGATGAGGCCTTGAGTAACCTGTACTAGTGGGAGGTGTCACTGCCTCTGTCAGGGGGTTGGAACTAGATGATCCTTGAGGTCCCTTCCAACCTTACCATGCAGTGATTCTATGATTCTAACTCTTTAATCAGATAGAGGTACAAACACTTGCCCTGCTGGCTTCCTGTTTCCCAAACAATCAGCACATCCTTCATTTGCCAGGGAATGCTACTTGCTACCCAAAATGTGTGTCCTGAGAAGAAAATTATATGTCTGGAGTGGCAGGTGGATCTGCAAAATCCAGTTTAAAGGGAAGACACTCTTGTCCATGTGTAACCACCACAAAAAGAAAAGCTCTAGTGGAAGGAAGCTTCATTGTTGTAGCTGAATTAGACACTAGCTAGGTGAGAGGTCTTCACTCACTGACTGTCTTTTTGGATTCTGAGATCCAAAACACTAACATTTTGTGAGTGAAAGTCAAACATTTCTGCCTAACACACTACCTGATATTTTAGACAGAAATATGGTTCAGGTATCTTTTTGCTGTTCCTCTCTAAGGTCTCCTTTGGGTTACAGGTGCCTGGAACAATTTCTGGTCCTACTAAATGAGGCTTACAAGAAACTTGCTAGGGTTTTCAGCCATGAAGAATGAGAGAGTGAAGCAACTACATGATCATCCAGCAATGACCCTTGTATTTCTCAAATATATTGGAGCTTGGCCACAAAGTTATCTTTTTCAAAAAATAAAGACAGGATTTTCTGCCCCAAGTGGGGATCTCCACTCCTGAGCACCTCCACAATACTCATGATATCAATCTGAATCAAGCAGTGCGTACTTTCCTCCCTCCATTCACCTGTGAAGAGGTGGCACTCAGGTCTCTCATCTCTCCAGGTTTACATCCCCAAAACAACTATCTGCATTAGAATGATAGAATGGTAAGGTTGGAAGGGACTCAAAGGATCATCTAGTTCCAACCCCCTGCCATAGGCAGGGACACCTCCCACTAGTACAGCTCACTCAAGGCCTCATCCAACCTGGCCTTGAACACCTCCAGGGAGGGAGCAGCTACAACCTCCCTGGGCAACCTGTGCCAGTGTCTCACCACCCTCACTGCAAACAACTTCCTCCTAACATCCAGTCTAAATCTCCCCTCTGCCACTTTAAACCCATTGCCCCTTGTCCTGTCATTACAAGACCTTGTCAATAGTCCCTCCCCAGCCTTCCTGTAGGTCCCCTTCAGATACTGGAAGGCTACTATCAGGTCTCCTGGAAGCCTTCTCATCTGCAGGCTGAAGAGCACCAACTCTCTAATTAGGGAAACAAATGCCTCATTCTGAGGGGTTGGGAAGCTCCAGAGAAGCTCAGGTGGTCTGCTAGGAATGAGACAATGCTGGGGCAGTATCCTCAGTACCTGAACATACTTTGTATCGCTCAACCATACTTTGTATCGCTCAACCAGAGCTCAGCCTGAGAGAAACTCCCATCCAAACCCTTGCCCAGAGGACTCAAGGCAGATATAAGCCCAAGAAAAGCAAACAAACCCTTTGAGTTGGCTAGCTGCATCCTCATCCTCCTGGAAATGTCTCGTCATGCCACAGTTCTCCAGTGCCATCCTCTCCAGCAGCTTGTGGTCCACATCATTGCCAATGCCAATGGTGAAGAGGCAGAATTTATCATGGACGGCATCCTTGATGTTGCTGAGGATTTTGGACGAGTGTGTTTCCCCAACAGTGGGCCTCCCATCCGTGAGGAAGATGATCAGGGAGACACTCCTGGCATCGATGTCATTCTGAGCAATGTAATCATTTAGCAGCTTTGCACCAGTCTGGAGAGCACCATTAATATTGGTTCCTGAGAAGGTACCAAAAGATTAGCTCATTTCTCCTTCTAAGAGACCACAGGTGATTTCTCTAAGCTCCCTTTAGCACAATGACCACATCTCTGTTCATCAGGATGTTCCTTTTCTCTACATGAGGTTGTTCTAGCCCTTTAACTCCCACCAGCTCTGTTACTCAGCACCATTTTGGGATAGGTGTTTATAGTCCTATGAATTGAATATAGTCCTATGAATTGAACTATAAATCACAGTTTATTATGTGTAATTGCAGTACTCTTGAACGTCTCAATATGCAGTGGTAAGCAGTCACAGCACACACCATATCCTGCCCATATTAAGGAAAAAAAAACAAAACACCAAACCAACACCACAACAGTTACATTTAATTAGGGACTCTCCCAGATGGCACCTGAACTGGGAAAACAAGTTCTACTCATTTTGGCTGGAGGGCATAATATTTGAAGAGAGGAAAAAAGCCTTCAAATGGGAAAACAAGTGGTTGGGTTTGTTCTTCAAACCCCAGGGGCTAACAAACTTTAAAGGGAAGAGAAATGGCTTTGTTAGCCAAGGAGTGTGTTTTCACAGAACAACTAGCTCCTGAAGAATGAACCTGCCTGAAGTGGAAAGAGGTACAAAATAGGGAAAAAAAAAAAAAAAAAAAAAAAAAAAAAAAAAAAAAAAAAAAAAAGTGGGAACAGATTTACATTAGAAGAAAGGCCATGAAAAAGGATTCAAACCTACTGCATGTTCAGAAAAAAATAAGTAGGCAAATGAGTACAAGTGTCTCCTTGTTCCACATATTTGTTGTGCTAGCCAAAGCAAAGTGGGATAGGTTGTCAAACCTTTGCAAGATTAGCGGGTCTGGGTTAAAAACAGCTCTCAGAGAAAAGCAGGCAAAAGGAGGTAGACAACCATGCATAACAATCTCCTGGATGTCCAGAAGGGGAGATCTAAGGAGGTTGTTAGAAAGGATGTGCTGGCAGGTCTGACCATGTATCTAGAAACTTACTGTGCACTGCTCTAGTGACTGCAACAAGCAGGAAAGACTCTAAGACTACTGAAAAGTCTTCCAAATCTAGACTGTGGGTTTTGCAATGTGGTTTCATACCAAAGCCATACATCTAAATACTGTTTCAATCCAGATTCAAAATATTATCAAGAATTTTTTTTTCCAGAAGCAAAGGACAACCATCTCATGGAGCAGACAGTGTCATTCCAAACCCAGTCATATCAGTCAGAGCTACCAAACATTAAAAACTGCCTCTTGCCACCTATATAAATATTTAGCAGCAATATTTCATTCCCATTTCTTTGGTGTATGAGTCAAGCACTGTGTTCAGTTTTGAGCCACTCACTATAGGAAGGACATTCAGGTGCTGGAGTGTATCCAGAGAAGGGCAACAAGGTAGTTGAGGAGTCCTGAACAAGTTTTGTAAGGGTTAGGGAGCTGGGGTTGTTCACCCTGGAGAAAAGGAAGCTGAAGGGAGACCTCATTGCTCCCTACAACTACCTGGAAAGAGGTTGTAGCTAGGAGTGGCCCAGCCTCTTCTCCCAGTTAACAAGTGATAGGAGGAGAGGAAGTGGCCTCAAGCTGCACCAGATGAAGTTTAGATTAGATATTTGGAAAAGATTTTTCAACTAGAAGTTTCTTCATTGGTCACTGGAAGAGGCTGCCTAGGGAAGAAGTGGAGCCACCATCCCTGGGAGCCTTTGAAAGACATTTGGATGAGGTGCTCAGAGACATAGAATTATAGAATGGTAAGGTTGGAAGGGACTCCAAGGATCATCTAGTTCCAACCCCCTGCCATAGGCAGGGACACCTCCCACTAGTACAGCTCACTCAAGGCCTCATTCAACCTGGCCTTGAACACCTCCAGGGAGGGAGCAGCCACAACCTCCCTGGGCAACCTGTTCCAGTGCCTCACCACCCTCACTGAAAAGAACTTCCTCCTGACATCCAGTCTAAATCTCCCCTCTGCCAGTTTAAACCCATTGCCCCTTGTCCTGTCATTGCAAGACCTTGTCAATAATCCCTCCCCAGCCTTTCTGTAGGCCCCCTTCAGATACTGGAAGGCTACTATCAGGTCTCCTGGAAGCCTTCTCTTCTCCAGGCTGCAGAGCCCCAACTCTCTCAACCTGTCCTCATAGTAGAGTTTCTGCAACCCTCTGATCATCCTCGTGGCCTCCTTTGGACCCACTCCAACACTTCCATGTCCTTCCTGTGCCGAGGGCTCCAGAACTGCACACAGTACTCCAGGTGGGGTCTGAGGAGAGCAGAGTAAAGGGGCAGAATCACCTCCCTTGCCCTGCTGTTAGACATGGTCTAACAGTTGTGTACAGGGAGATGTTAGGTTATGGTTGGACTCAATGAGCTTGAGATCATTTCCAACCAGGCAAGTCTGTGACATAGTAGTCTAAACACAGTATATTCTCCATGTGTGAGAGCTATGAGCCTAAGTGCATTCATGTTCACTGAAAGATACTCAAGCAACAGCATCTTTACAGGGAAAATGCAGTCAGCCAAAACTAAAGTACCACTGGCCTGCACTTTCCTGTTGAACCTCTGTTAATCATTTCCTTTTACTTTTATTCTCTGGCAGGTTCATGAGCAAAATCAGCTGGTTCCTGCACAACTCTTTTGGAATTCCAGAAGTTAAAATCTTTGTTCTCTAAGTTTAGTCCTACCTTTGGTAATTGTTTAACTGGGCAGGTCTCTTGACCACTTCCTAAACTCTTCCTCTCAAAATGTAAACAGCACAGCAAACCATCCTGTTTGCTGTGGTTTTCCATCAGAGGGTTTCCTTTGTTAGGAGTGGCCACTGCTTAGGGTCAGCTGCGTTTGACTTTCTACCAGCTGTGACTGCTTGCATAGATCATTCTGCAGCTCTCTGCTTTCCTGGGGAGTGCTCAGCTAGGAGGGGCATTTTTGCCAAAGTATGTTTGATTGCAATCCTCACTGTGTTGTGCTTTTTTGTTGCTTTGTTTGCTTTTTGTTGGGTTTTGTTTGTGTGTTTATTTGGGTTTTTTGGGTTTTTTTGAATGCTAGTGTCCAGAGCCTCATAGGAGACAACTGAACCAAACTCAAAATCATGTCTGTACTTTTCCACCCTTCTAGAGTCTCCTCCTGGTGACAAGGAACAAGTGAAAAAAAAAAAAAAAGGCAAGATATTAATTGTCACTCTGGGGAACCAGATCTTGAAGAAGGCAATCACATAGCTGGCACTAGATTAGTCCATCTGTGGAACTCCTACCCAGACAAAATCACGTGTCTGTTGCACACAGGGTTCCATACAGTGCACAAGTACTGGCCCTGTGTGTCCTTTACCAGGATACGGTATTTTTCTGTGTGCCCTCAAGAAATAACCTTGGCAATCTTCCCACTCTGAAGGCCTCGCAAGATAAATAAGAGAATGAGACCAATTTGGCTACAGTAAGTACATTAGGTCATACAACTGGATCAGCAGACACCTTTCCATCATGTTCTGGAGCCCCCAGCACAGGAAGGACATGGAACTGTTGGAGCAGGTCCAGAGGAGGCCACGAAGATGCTCAGAGGGCTGGAGCAGCTCTCCTATGAGGACAGACTGAGAGAGTTGGGGCTCTGCAGCCTGGAGAAGAGAAGGTTTTGAGAAGACCTTAGAGTAGCCTTCCAGTATCTGAAGGGGGCCTACAAGAAGGCTGGGGAGGGACTATTGACAAGGTCTTGTAATGACAGGACAAGAGGCAATGAGTTTACACTGGCAGAGGGAAGATTTAGACTGGATGTTAGGAGGAAGTTGTTTGCAGTGAGGGTGGTGAGACACTGGCACAGGTTGCCCGGGATGCTGTGGGTGCTCCCTCCCTGGAGGTGTTCAAGGCCAGGTTGGATGAGGAATTGAGTGACCTGTACTAGTGGGAGGTGTCCCTGTCTCTGTCAGGGGGTTGGAACTAGATGATCCTTGAGGTCCCTTCCAACCTTACCATTCTATGATTCTATGTATGCTGATAAAGGATATCATATAAACCTGAGTGTCATATAAACATTTCTGTCATATAAACCTGAGTGCAGGTAATAAAGGAGTCCCTTTGTCCCATAACCCAAATCCCAGTGCCTTTTTATTTCTACATGCTGCAAGACTACATTCACCACTCTCCATTCTAGCGTAATTAATTGGATAGCAAAATTGATGCTATTCTTATCTCTGGACTATACCTCCAGTAGGTGACATGTTGTGGATGTACTTTTTGGCATCTCTTATATTGTTTGGAGTGACTGGCACCAGCCGATCCTTCTGCCAGACCTTTATTCGGTTAGAAAATCCAATGATATTGAAATGGTCTTCAGGTCTTAGGTCCTGGAGAATTGTGAAGAGAGCTTCTTTGGTCTAGAAAGAGAAGAGAAAAGAAATCAGTAGGCAAAACTGTCACTACTTTAGTAGGCAATAATTCAATTCTGAAGATGTTTACTGATCTTGAATGCTGCTTCCAGTTCTGGTGTCCCCATCACAAAGGATATAGAACTGATGGAGTATATCCACAGAAGGACCACATAGATGATCAAAGGGTTGGAGCACCTCTGCTATGAGGACAGGCTGGGGGAGCTGGGGTTGTTCAGCCTGGAGAAGAGAAGACTCTGGAGGAACCTTAAAACTTCCTTTCAGTACCTACAGGGAGCCCACAGGAAACCTGGAGAGGTGTCTAGCAACATGACAAAAGGGAATGGTTTTAAGCTGAGGGAGAGTAGGTTTAGACTGGACCTTATGAAGAAGTTCTTCAGTAAGAGAGAGGAACAGGTTGTGCAGAGTGGTTGTGGATGACCCCTCCCTGGAGGTGTTTAAGACCAAACTGGATGAAGTCTTGGGCAACTAACTCTAGCTGAGAGGCATCCTACCCCCATGGCAGGGTAGTTGGAGTAGCTGATCTCTGAGGTCACTTCCAACCTAAGCCATTCTATGATTGTACACATTGCTACACTGACAGCTTGGTTTATGAAGGTAGTTGGAATTTTCTTCCCTGTGTCAAGCCCTGATCTCTGTGGTACTAAGTGCCATGCATATATATAAGATGAACCATCTGTTACCCAAAAGCCCTTGCAAACCTGTGAGGCACGTTAGACCTAACTAACCCTAAAAATCATGCATGATAATTAGGATAAAAGCTCCCAGTGACTGGGAGAACCTGATCTCCTTCTATGATCAGCTGACCTGCCTGGTGGATGTGGGGAGGTCTGTGGATGTGGTCTACCTGGGCTTCAGCAGGGCCTTTGACACTGTCCCCCACAGCAAACTGCTGGCTAAGCTGTCTGCTCATGGTTTGGATGCCAACACTCTGTGCTGGGTTAGGAACTGGCTGGAGGGCCGAGCCCAGAGAGTGGTGGTGAATGGTGCCACATCCAGCTGGAGGCCGGGCACTAGCAGTGTGCCCCAGGGATCAGTGCTGGGCCCCATCCTCTTTAACATCTTCAGTGATGATCTGGACGAGGGCATTGAGTCAGTCACCAGCAAATTTGCAGCTGACACCAAGCTGGGGGCTGACGTTGCTGGGTTGGAGGGCAGAAGGGCTCTGCAGTGGGACCTCGACCGCCTGCACAGATGGGCAGAGTCCAAGGGGATGGAGCTC
>VWZE01017221.1:404652-419368 GCA_013396675.1 Eubucco bourcierii | reverse complement strand
AAGAAGGACATTGAGGTGCTTGAGCGTGTCCAGAGAAGGGCAACGAGGCTGGGGAGAGGCCTCGAGCACAGCCCTATGGAGAGAGGCTGAGGGAGCTGGGATTGTTTAGCCTGGAGAAGAGGAGGCTCAGGGGAGACCTTCTTGCTGTCTACAACTACCTGAAGGGTGGTTATAGCCAGGAGGTTACCTTCTTCTCTCAGGCAGCCAGTGACAGAACAAGAGGGCACAGTCTCAAGCTGTGCCAGGGGACGTTTAGGCTGGAGGTGAGGAGAAAGTTGTTCACGGAGAGAGTCATTGGCTACTGGAATGGGCTGTCCAGGGAGGTGGTGGAGTCGGGGTCCCTGGAGGTGTTCAAGGTGGGTTTGGACGTGGCACTTGGTGCCATGGTCTGGTCTTGAGGTCTGTGGTGATGGGTTGGACTTGATGATCTTTGAGGTCTCTTCCAACCTTGGTGACACTGTGATAGTGTGATCTGAACTAAGGGTTACTGAATAATTTCTATTAATAACAAAAGCCTTGTGAAGTTCTTCTAAAGTCTTCCAGTAAGCTGTAAGTGGGGTGTAGTTAAAGTGGTTACACAGAGGCTGAAACACCTCTAAATATTTCAAGGATGCCTGTACTTTGTAGGACAGAATCAGAGAATATTAAAATGGTTTGCATTAGAAGAGACCTTGAAAGGTCATCTAGTCCAACCCACCTGCACTCTGCAGGAACATCTTCAATTAGATGGGGTTGCTCAGAGCCCCATCCAATCTCACCTTGAATGTCTCCAAGTATGTGGCTCCTACCACCTCTCTGTGCAACCTGGGCCAGTGTTTCACCACCTTCACTGTAAAACACATTTTCCTCATATGTAGGATGAATCTTCACTCTTTGTTTCAAACCATCACCCCTTGTCCTGTCACAACAGGCCCTGCTAGAAAGACTGTCCTCATCTCTCTCATAGGGCCCCTTTACGTACTGAAAGGTGACAAGATAGTCTCCCTGGAGACTTCTCTTCTCCAGGCTGAACAAGCCCAACTCTCTCAGCCTGTCCTCACAGCAGAGCAGTTCCAGTGCTTCTATAATTTTTGTGGAGTCCTCTAGACCTGCTCCAAAAAGTTCATGTCCTTCTTGTACTGAGTACTCCACAGCTGGATGTACTACTCTAGGTGTAGTCTCACCAGAGTAGGGCAGCAGAATCACCTCTCTCATTCTGCTGGTCACATTTCTTTTGATGCAGCCCAGAATGTGATTTGCCTTCTTGCCAGCTCATGTCCAGCTTTTCAGCTACCAGTATCCTCAAGTCCTTTTCCAACAGGCTGCTCTAAATCACATCACACCCCAGCCTATGCTGGTACTGAAGATTACACCTACTCAGGTGCAGGATCTTGCACTTGACCTTGTTGAACCTCGTGAGGGTCACACAGGGCCACTTCTTCAGCTTGTCCAGGTCAAGCTTGTGCACTATACACTATACACAAGCTTGTGTATATACACTTACTGGTATATACAGAATCCAATGAATAGTTCCAGCAATCCAGTAATGCTTAATCTAATATGTTCAAATACATAAGATATAAAAAGAAGCCCTGATTAGTCATTGCAGAGCCTTCCTGCTTGTCGTTTCTGCCCAGGTAAGTCATTTTTTCCAGCAACATGCCAACATTCTATCACTCTGTTGTTTGTCATCCATTGTAAAGAGGAACAACCAGCGTGAGGAAAGTTGGTATCAAGGCAAGTTCATAACAAGAGATGTTAAGATTCCTGAGTAATGGGAAAGAGACCACAGAAAATAACCCAACAGAAGGAGTGCAGATGTGTACAGCTCTCCCCAGTGTGATCAGCTGTAATTTAACAGCCATGCAGCTGTGTTCACATGGAGGCAAACTTCTGCTTAGGCCAGCTCAGAGAAGATGACCCAGAGCAGCCTCTGTCCATTCAAATGTAGCCTATATTTGGATGCAAAACACATGGAAGGAATATGAGGCAATATCTGCAAGCAGAGGGATCAGCAACTTTTTAGCTCTGCCCCTTCTTGGCCTTTCAAATTCCTAGGAAATCTTTGCAGGACATATGATGGACTCATCAGCATCTAAAGGTTTCTCTGATGCCTCTCAGGGATATATGTGAAGGGCTTGACCAGACAAAATAGGAAAGATAATCAACAGTGCATAAACCACATGTTTCTAGGCCTCATATTTCTATGCAATGACAGTTTACAAAGGAACTCAAAGGACTGAACAAGCTGTGTCATCAGCATCTTTCTGTATTCTCCACTGAAGCCAATGATGCAACTGCTAAAAATTACCCATCACAGTGGAATCTGCAATCCTCCCAGCTGGTGACTTGGCTTCCAGTCCATCTGAAGTTAAGGGGAATATTCCCCATAGCTTCAAACATTTTGGAGGCAGGTCTGGAATCCCTCCCTGCCTGTTTCTTCCCTCTGCAGGGGTCACAGGATTCATCTCTCCGTTTGTTTAGCTGGAACATTGCTCCACGTCTCAACAGCATGCATTTGCTAAGTGCTTCATAGGCAAAAATACTAACTAAATGGTGTTGGAAAAGGCCTTTTCAAAGAGAAGGGAAGAGGCTTTTTCAAAGAGAAGGGAAGAATCCCACTAGGTTTACATCATTATATACACAAAATAAGCCTTCAGAAATGTGAGTGCCAGCCCCAGACACGAATATATACTTCCCAGTCTAACAGTCCATAAAGAACTTGCCAAGATGAGCTAAATTACAGATATCTGAGAGAGTGTTTTATGCTGTCTTATCTCCTCTTTTACAACAGTAAAAGTATATCAAATGCTACATGGCATCACCCTTCAGAGAATTCCTCATTCACAGCCACATTTTACAGAAGTGGAAATCAAGGCACAGACTACTTCAGTAACGATGTCTATGCCACAAATGGAGAGACTCCCATAACCTGGTGTTTCCAGTTGTAATTCCAGCAGGCCAAATCATCTCTCATGCATGCATAGAAAGGCAAAGCAGCAATCACAAAGTGGAGAAAAGGACTCTTCAATTCATTCCATCATAAAGAGTGGCCCCTGCATTTGTCCCTCAAAAATGGGATGGAAGTAAGCAGAAAGTGAAAATGGAGAATCTTCTATCTTATGTGAGCATGATCAGGCCTTCATGCCAACCTTCTCTGAAGTAAATCTGGGGCAGGATATGAAAACAAGAAACAGTGGCACCACAACAGAACCCCACATGCCACATTCACTACAGGGCAGGAAAGAAAGGGAAACAGAGCTTCCTAGAAGGAATGATCTGGAGGAAAACTTCCCAAAAAACGTCTCACTATTCACATTATAGTTCTGATTATAATTAACATCTCTTGACCTTTTCCATTACAAAACCCTTCTTTTCAGTTTGGCTTTTGGTTTTTTTTGTGGTTTTTTTTTTTCAATTCTATCAAACCACAGTTTTCTCAGAGGGATATATTTGGCCCAAACAGCTCTGTTGTTTCTGAGAGTAAGGCAAGAGGAAAAATCATCTTGCTCTGGCCCTCTTGCAAAGAGGCTGTATCTCACCTCCCCTGAGCTCAGGAATTCTTTTTGACATTCTTGCCTGTGCTTAGCCAAGAGAAAAGTGTGGAGGGGGGGAAACCAGTGAATCAATGCAGAGCAACAGTGCAGTTTGATGTACACAGCATCCAAGCTACAACTGCAAAAGCAGTCAGGAGGAAATTGAAGGAGACTTTCCTAGAAAACACAACACTTCCCCACACCCTCATACAGGGGCCAAATGTGGGGCTGGAACCAACACTCTCACTTTCCTTCTTTCATACACTCCTCCTTTTTTCTTTTTTTTTTTTGTCTTATTTTTGTCTCAGTGAAGTAATTTTTTTCCCCAGGAAAATGTTGTGTCATAATTTAACAAGCATGCACAGGGAGCCTGGATTCTGGTATCTCTATCATGTGCTTCCCTCTGCAAATTCAATAAAAAATCCCTTTTAATTTATGTAATATGTATACACACAAACACATGTACGAGTGTTCGTGTGTGCAGATGGTTTTGCTCCAAGGCAAACAGAGAGGAAGCCACATGGTTCATTCTTCTGGAGCTTTTACCTCATCTCCAGCAAAAATGAAGGGTGGAATCCAGCTTTCCCAACTCAGTCATCAAAAAGCTGGGCATTGCATCTAATCCCTCTAGACAGGGGAAGATACCTCCAGAACATAATCCATCCCATCTGTTTTGGATTAGTTCTACTGTGGGCTGAGTTGTTGTCTGGAAGTGACCATCTCCCAGCATTGCCTTCAAAAGGCTGATTAGCTCAACTATGGAGAAGATGGGACTCACCTCAAAACCTTATCCTTTCCAGTCCTGGATATTATAGTGCTTGGTGAAGCCAAAAGGAGCTGCACTGGCTCTCCACCTTTCCCTGAGTACTCCAAAATGCTTGGCTCATCTGAACGTGTTTCCACATTCGTCTGAATTCATCTGAATGTGTGTCCCTCCCAGCTCGTAAGAACCTTCAGGTTTATCCTGAAGATTGCAGTCCTCACAAGATGGCAACACATGCTTTGCTACCAATATTCCTCACCCATAAACAGGCTATGAGAGAGACGTGACTTGCCTTTGGAGGGCTGGATATGATTCAAGAGCTGGCAAGCAAAAGAGACTTTAAGTAAGAAGAATATCTTGGTAAAAGTGCACTGCTTGAGATCCTTTGGAATGCATCTCTGAACAGAGTTATGGGTGCCCAGCCTTTTCCTCCAGTCTGCACTAGACCCCACCCAGCATCTGCAGGGCTCTTCTTTCAGAGGGTACCTACCAGGAGCTTCAGACAAGAGAGGGCAGCAGGCTTCTCATTCTAGCTTTGTAAGGCCATGGATGGAATTTCTCCTTTCTCAGGGAAGCCAAGAACTGAGGAGTCCCAAGCTGCTCTGCTGATGAAGATGGGGTCTTTGCACTTCCACTCCCACCTGGCTCCAGTGACTCACTGCACTGAAGCTCATGCTAAAAGGACTCTCTGTGAAAAAGAATATTAACCATTTCTTCCCTGGTGAGTACTAAGGTCATCCTTCCACAACTGTGTGTATGACACTGGTTCACTTTGTGGGTAAGATAGGCACAAATCTAACCCACTCACACTGAGGAAAACCAGTTTAAGCATCCATCACCCTTGTGCCAGGTGCTGTAAGGTGCAACACTTCTTCCAGCATGCTTGCCTGGGTGGATAGTGGAACAAGGATTAAAGGAGAGGCTATCAGAAAGCAGTAATACAGAATGGATGAGGTAAAAAGAAAAAAAAAAAAAAAGTAAAATCCTTTTATGTATTTTGGGAATAGTTTGTAGCTGTCAGAAGCAAATTTTACATCATAATTTAAAAGACACAACAACCCAGTGAAGGAAGATTCCCCCATTTCCCCTAGATTGTCAGGGGTGAAATTGAGCTGAAATGTGGAGACTGAATTGCCCCTCCAGCGTGTCTGAGTCCAGAGGTTGTGCTGGTGAAGGAGCTGTCTGCACAGCTACAACCTAACGCTCGAAATGGCCACCTCCAGGATTACAAAATAGCACTCCCCAAATCTAGAGCAGAAGAATTGTGGTCTATAGCTAAGGACAAGTTGGATGTCCATGGCTGTCAGAGAACTGTCACAGTTTTTATCTATGCTTCAGGAATGATGGGAAGCTGAAGATATCCTTGCACTGTCTCAGCAATCCATCTGCAGTGTCTTCTCGAGTTTATGAGGTCAGAGCTCTCAGGTACCACTCTGATCTTCACTGCTTCTCTGCATCTATACCTGGACATGGAATATAACTGCTGCTGTTCTAGTTATTGCTTGCTAAGGGCCATACATCACAGCTGAGATGATTTGGGGCTGTATGATCCCATGTATCAGTATAGGTTGGGGATTGGCCTGTTGGAGACCAGTGAAGAGGAAAAGGACCTGAGGGTCCTAGTGGATGGAAGGTTGGCCATGAGCCAGTAATGTGCTCTTGTGGCCAGGAAGGCAAATGTCATTTTGGGGTGGATTAGAAGGCCTGTGGTTAGTAGGTCTAGAGAGGTTCACCTCCCCCTCTATGCAGCCCGGGTGAGGATGCATCTCGAATATTATGTCCAGTTCTGGTGCCCTCAGTTCAAGAAGTACCTGACGGAACTGCTTGAGAGAGTCCAGCATGGAGCCACAAAAATTATTAAGGAAGTGGAACATCTTCCTTATGAGAGGCTGAGGGAACTGGGGCTCTTTAGCTTGGAGTAAAAGAGCCTGAGGGGTGACCTCATGAATGTTTATAAATATGTAAAGTGTGAGTGCCAGAAGGATGGAGCCAGGCTCTGCTTGGTGATGCCTAATGACAGGACAAGAGGCAATGGGTGAAAGGTGAAGCATAGGAAGTTTCATGTAAACAGGAGGGAAAAAATATTCTCTGTGAGGGTGACAGAACACTGGAACAGGCTGCCCAGGGGAGTTGTGGAGCCTCCCTCTCTGGAGATATTCAAGACTCTCCTGATGTGTTCCTGTGTGATCTGGTATAGGTGTTCCTGCTCTGGCATGAGTGTTGGACTAGATGACCTTTCGAGGTCCCTTCCAGCCCCTAACATTCTGTGATTCTGTGAACTTCCTCAGCTCTACTCCACTTTGGCTGGGAATTAATAATTATCTCTTACAATAACCTCTGTACTTGGCCCTTGGCTCTAGCTACAACAGACCTCAGTTTGCTTAAACACTGGTGGAGCAAACCATGGGAAAAGATACTCTCGAGGGAAAGCTGAGATCCTTCAACCTTTTCTTGGGTCAAAGAGTTGCCTCAGAGACATCTGGAATGATGTCAAACCATCTGGATACCTATTAGGAGGAATCTGAGTTCCAGTGACATTTGTCCCACAGTCGCCTGGTTGTTTGAGGAGCAGGGTGAGAGCAAAGCCTGACTACACTGAAAACTGTGCAGTTCAAAAGGAGACAATGTGTGGTTGTTAGATGCTGTGGCATTGCCAAACATTGGCACTGCTAAGAAGCAAGAGAAAAATTCAAACACCTCATTATAACGCATGTCCCAAGCCCACATATTCACAGTTTCCATTGCCTAGGAGCACTTGTAAGTGCTTCATCCATCCTAGGCCCACATCCTCTCTGCAAGATTTATGCCAAACCATAAAAAAAAGATTAAAAAGCCTCTCAGTTCATGCTGAATGCATTTCTATATGGATAGCAGGTCTCTGCAGAAGCAGAGAGCTTGCCCAGCACCCACCCTACCAGTGCTCTGAGGTCATCTGGCAGTCCTCAGCTGCACTCAAACACAGCTGCCACCTGCCCTCGCAAAGGCTGGGCTGTGAGACATTGACACCAGTGACACAGTCTCTTTCCAGCTTCAGCCAGCACCAGAGAACAGCACAGGCTTGAGATCACTCAGGCTAAAGAGAGTGGCTAGCAGAGAGGAAAGCATTCACAACCAAAGCCTTTGGAAGGCAGTGCCCATCAGTTGTAAGAGATGCACAAGATGGGTCTCTGCAGGCAGCAGACTTGGGACCACATGCTGAAAGACACCACTACTTCTAGTAACCTTTACTTTGCTTATCCAGATCCCACAGGAGGGACTTGTATTTGACAAGAAAGGAGGTGGAGACACAAAGTGTAAGTTTAAAGGGAATTAGAAACCCATAGCTCTATTCAGTAACTTGTCTGAGAGTGCAACAGTGCAGAGAAGGGCTCAGAAACCAGACCTCCTGCAGTGAGAAGGAGAGGAGTACAAATAAATATGTTATTTGGTGAAACACTGGAAGGAAACACAGGGGGGAAAAAAACAAAACACAACAGAAAACCCTAAACCAAACAAGATACCCCCCCCCAAAAAAGAAACCAAACCAAAATGCCCCCCACCACCCAAAAACAACACACACACACACAAAATAAAACAAAGCAAACAAAAAAAAAAAAACCAACCCACCCAGCAACAAACTCCAAACAACACAAAGAAGAGCTCCTCTCTCCCCTTCAGTATCCTCTATGCTTTGGTTCATATCTTTTGCTTTCCAAACTTGCACAGGCAGCTAATAAAAAAACCCAGATGCGAGTTTTCCAGCATACAACAGCTATATCTGGTTAAATCTGCCCACAGGTTGTCCAAGGGATTAATACTTAAGGGAAGGTTGGCATCAAAGTCATGCCTTAAGTGGTACTGTCAAGATCAGATGAAGTGCTACCATAGACTTGGTTTGGAACTCAGCAGCCGTGGAACAGGCAGTGTGAGCACCATTGGCACATTATAGGGAGGAGCTGAGGCACAGAGAGCAAAGGTTTGGGCAGTGTCATTGCTATTGTGGTGTGAAGCCACATCCTACACATTCTACTTTCCTCCATGTCCCTGTTTCCTTTCTGCCCACATAATGCAGACCACATGCTGGCAACAGGGAC
Organism: Eubucco bourcierii; assembly: GCA_013396675.1. Taxonomy (NCBI): domain Eukaryota; kingdom Metazoa; phylum Chordata; class Aves; order Piciformes; family Ramphastidae; genus Eubucco; species Eubucco bourcierii. The sequence goes on along the minus strand of VWZE01017221.1, from coordinate 411,017 downwards.
TTTTGTACCAAAAAAGGGCTTAACCCAGAAGTGCATACTTGGATTTTAATTATTTAATTTTTTACCTTCTTCCATGCCCCTTTTGAGGAGGACAATCTTCCCTTTCTTCCTCTGCAGGGAGCATCATGCAGTTCAAGGACTGCAGCTAACTCTTTCCCTGTCAATGTATCTTTGTTCTTTCTCCCTGATAGACACTGATCACATAACCAAGGAAAACTCCTTCACAGCTCTGGACAACAAGCATTTTGTTTTATACTGGAGTGAGTTTGGTTGTAGAGCTCTGGACAATGGAGGTCTGTCTCTGGTCTATGGTCCAGTCTCTAATGCCTGAACATCACAGATCCCTTGCTAGTAACTTGAACACTATTGATTCCCTGTATGGCCCGAGAAAAAGTTGCTTTGTAGTTTCTCCATCTGCAAAAGAAATACTTCAGCACATAGAGCAACTGTTTTTATTGTCTCTTATGAAAGAGATTTTTCCACTTGACGTGGAATATATCACAGCATCACACTAGTTCAGGGCATTTAAGCACTGGACTTCTGCTCAGTGGAAAAGAAAACTGTCTTCAAGGATGTGGACAAGTTTAACCATTCATTGGGGTAACTCAGTTTTTAGCATCCAACAGCATGATGAAGATAAATTCAGGAAAAACTACAAGATTATCTGGTTTCTCAGGAACTGGAATTTCATGGTGTTTCACATTCCCAGAGGTCAGGGTAGATGCTCAGCCTTTGCAACCTCATTGCAGTCCTGAAGATATAAATAAATGCCAGGCAAAGATTTATCAGCACCAAGCATCATTACTCTGAGCATCTATCAGCAGCCCCTTGTGGAAATCTGGAGCAGGAAACACTTGTGTACAATAAGTCAAAGTGTAAAGGCTGCCCCACAGTGCCAAGCTGAAATAGCCCCACTGTTTCCAGTGGGGTTAACTGGGAAGACAGCCAGACTGGCACAGCAATGCACCAAGGCCACACTCTTGTCTGGTGCTTAGCTCATTTTAAGTGGCATCACATCCTATAACGTGCCAGTCAGACACTCAAACCCCCACCCTGTCAGCAATTTCCATGGAGCCAGAAGCAAAAAAAGTCACCTACAAGGGGGAAATGCTCCATGTCCTCAATGCAGAGTTTGACATCTCCCCCGCTGACCATCCTCAGAAGATGGAGCTAGTTCCAGCACATGAAAATGTTCAAACGACTCAGGACTTTCATTCTCCGACACACAGATCAGCTACTGGCACAGTGCAGGGAAGAGCTGACATGCCCAAGAGGCTGTCCACAGCACACCCCCTTGATTTCAGCAACCATTAGCTGCTATGCTGCACAGCATAGCTGGGACACAGGTCATTATGCTGTTTATGTTGTTTATCCTGCACTCTTCATCATGTGCCCACTCACTCACAGCATGCCTCAGCTGCCAAAAGCTTGGCAGGTTTGAAGTTTTCTAGCCTCTTCTCAGGACATTCTATCTGTGCATGTAACCTGCTAAGAGAAATGTACTGCTCTTCCATGAAAAGATGCTTCCTCTCCACAAGAAGATCTGTGCTCTTTCACCAAGGAGAGATTGCACCACTCCTACTCAGGGTGGAGGTGTTATTCCTTCAAGAAAAGGAATTCTGTATTTCCACAGAGATAAACTATCTGTTGTCTCTCCACAGAAGCTGTGATTCTTTAACCATCTAAAGAAGGGGAGGGACTATTGACAAGGTCTTGTAAGGGCAGGACAAGGGGCAATGGGCTTAAACTGGCAGAGGGGAGATTTAGACTGGATGTTAGGAAGAAGGTCTTTCCAGTGAGAGTGGTGAGACACTGGAACAGGTTGCCCAGGGAGGTTGTGGCTGCTCCCTCCCTGGAGGTGTTCAAGGCCAGGTTGGATGAGGCCTTGAGTAACCTGTACTAGTGGGAGGTGACCCTGCCTATGGCAGGGGGTTGGAACTAGATGATCCTTGAGGTCCCTTCCAACCTTACCATTCTATGATTCTATGATCTCCTCATGCATCCCTGGACCTTTTGCCTTGAACTGCAATACATTTTAGACATGAATTCTCCATTTTCATCTCCAGTGGGTGATGGATGGTAATGAGGATTGCAAAGACACAGCACCTTTTCCCAGGGTTAGTGCTAAGGGATACAAGAGCACTAAATTATTTTTAAAAACAAGCTTCCCTCTTTTCCCACCTGAGAGGCTGCCACAAGGCTCTCTCACAGCCCTCCCCTTTTCATTTGCAGTATTTCCAAATCTCCTCAGCATTTCCACCTCCAGGATCCCCAGTCCATCCTGTACATCCTCTTGTCCACTTCCATCCCAAGCCACTGCCTCAGACATGAGCACAGACCAAATCTTTGCCCAAATTTTCTCTGCTCTGCAGCAAAGAAAGCAGATGTTTTGGAGAAGATGGAGACGCTATATCAGGGGTAACTACTCAAGCAAAATCTTTGTGTTCATGACACAGGCAGCACCATATCCCTTACTCCCAAGGGACCTCAAATTACGTCATAAGGATGTATGTCTGAGCCAGAACAGCCTGTGAACATTTTAATAACTGTACACAGTAATATAGCATGGAAAATCCCACTCCAGCAGGCTCAGGTGAGGTCTCACAAACATTTCTGATCTTCAGCTGCACTTCACAGTTAGAAGCAGACTATCCCAGTTGAGCCACATGTAGCACCCATCCCATTTCAGGACAAAGTGATATTTACTCGTTAAGAGCAGAGTTGCTGCAAGCAGCATTACACTAACAGCTAAAGTCTTGGCAAAGCCCAGGTGTGTTCTGTACTTGGGGGTTATTGTACAGTCATAAGTACAGCCATGGGTTTGCCAGCTGAACAGACAAGGTTCTACAAAAAGACAAGTACAGACAACGAAAACAACCCACCTAAGTTCCTGTGACTGATCCACCGTGAACAAATGAACAGAAGCCAGGTCTAGCTTCCATATACCATTCCAAAAAAACCACCATTCCAGCTTGGAAAGGACTATTAAAGAAACCCAGATCTGTAGCTTCACAGGCTTGCATGTGTGTGCCAGGGCCTTGAAAATACTCATAGGCTCTAATGGCTCTTACCAGCCCCATCTGGGGCCTCCACCCACATTTCTGCCCATTTAAAACTCCAGCCTAAATTGGTTAGGTTATTGGACTCTCAGTCCCAGTCTGAGTCTCACACCAAGAGCTAGACCGGTAGTTGTCTTTAGATCTATCACAGCTATGCATGGTGACAAATCTCAATGACTCTGACTCCCAATGGACTTCTCAAGCTCGATTCATCCCCTTCCTTTTCGCTATGGACTAGTGGGCTGTGTCCAGCCCTTCAGTAGCACCTGTTGTCAGTTCATCCTTTGATGAATTCAACAAGAGTCCAACTGAAAGCCTTGGGACAAGTCTCAGTGTCTTTGTGGGGTTTCAGTTAAAGACTCAACAGCATTTCCAAGCCAAACTCTGCACTTGCCTTTGTGTCCTATTTACTCTGAATCTGATTAAAGAACCTCCCATTTCTATTGTGAAGTTTTGTCTCTACTTCTACTGCCTCATCATGAACTGTATCAGCTAGGAACATGTTGGTTGTTAGTCATAGAATCATAGAACTGTCAGGGCTGGAAGAGACCCCCAGGGATTATCTAGCTCCAATTGCTCCAACATGGACAGGGACAGCTCACACTAGATCAGATTGCTCAGAGGTCCTGAGACCAGAAGCAGATGCTCCTGAGCAGCTGAAATTATCTAGCTCTGAAGGTTACTCATTTCTTTGTATGGCCTTTTCATTATGTAGATGTTTCAGGGTTTGGGGAAGGCAGATTATTTTGCTGCATGATGAGTATTTGCATCTTTCTTGGAAGCTGGACAAAGTCTGTATTGATCTGATGTCTTATTTACTGCAGTAGTTTTTATATCCCATATTCACATCTACAGAGAGGACCAAGATTACATTGTTCTTGTATATTCTGAAGTAGGAGGCAGCTGCCTGAAGCTGGTTCTTTGTTCACTCAGGCTGTTGTTTTCCAGAAGAAATGGAAAAGCTGACAAATCTTCACAGTGGCTTTAAACTCATTAAAGGCTGTAATTAGAATTAGCATTTTTTCCAAAGTCCCCCAGTGATTTAAGGTAGCTCTCCTAGGCAGCAGCCATTATTTAGAATAGTGGTCAACAAGCCCACAGGCAGCTCCGCAGCAACCAGCAGAAGTCAGTTGAGTGAGAATATTCAGAGTTCAGGTGTATGTTTGCTCTCTCTCACCACCCTGAAACTACTCAGGGGGAGTCTCTGTACTGAGGTTCTTTCAGCCTTAGTTATTCTGTGATTCCATGCCTATAGAAGGCACTCAGGCCCTCAGAAGAGCTCAGACAGTTTGTGTCACAGATCAAGAGTACCAACAGTGTTCCTTGGATGAATGCAGGCAAATAAAGTGCTTGCAAATATGCAACAGGTCTCAGCTTCAGATGAGTTCCTCCTAATGCAATTAACCTCAAAGAAAATTACAGTCTGGCACACTACCATTGACAAGTTGCCAGGCTTGTGGTGTAGCCAACTGTTTAACTGAGTGTGTGGGCATTTATTGCCTGTGGGAGAGGTAATGTGAAATGTATCTGTAGTTGAAACAACTACATTCTACTGCACGTCTGCAAAATATCTGCAAATCTAGCCTCTTGTGGACACATTCATAGCTTGGAACATTCTTGCTTTTTTTTTTTTTTTTTTTTTTTTCCTGTAACACAGGGTTACAAACTGATAAAGGGAAATTTTCAGTATGTTTAGTGGAACTGGGTGTAATCATGCCAATCACAAGGTCATGAACTTATAAATGACCCTTCCTTCTCCCAGTTATTATACTGATATAAATCCGTTTGAACCCCTCTACCTAGACAAAGGTACCATGTAAATCAGGTCAGGCAGCACAATGGGCAAATGATTTTGATTCCCAGTAAACTTTGCAGATACAACCTGGTCTCCAGGCTCTTCTAGCTCCTGGTAAAGGCAGCTTTTCCACACAGAGCTTATTGCCTCTTTGCAAATGAAGGAATGAAGTTCATAAAGACAAAACCAGTATTTCCCTTGCCAATGGGACAGCAGTAATGACAGGTTAAGTCTTGAACACACAGCCATTTTTTAAATGATTATGCTCAAGTTTTCTGCTCCTGACCCTTCTCTCCCTGGCAGTGCTAGAAGGTGAGTGGTGCAAAGGCCCAGATCTCCAGTGGAGGTGGACTGCTGTAACACAGCTGAGTCTGCTAGACATTACTAGAGGCCAAAGGCTATGGAAACTGCAGGAGGAATATGCACAATAGTCAATCTTCTGCACAAAGATCCTATATGTCTCTGTGAAGCGAATCTCTCAAGGGTCTTAGTGATTTGAATGAAGCTGATCAATAGGTCTCACTTTATGTCTTTCAGCTGGGTCTGGATATCTTGTTATTTTGAATGTGTCTTAAGAAGAAAGGGATGGTACAAAAAAGCAGAAATTCATGTAGGAACAAGAAAACCTTGGGAAAGGAAAAGAAGAAATGACTCACAATTAGATTGTGGGAACTGCAGGATGCGTGAAATCCTGACCCTGAGTCATTTTGACATTAATATCATGAAAGCAGTTAATAGAAGAGTACTAAATCTCCTTGAGTTCCTCTAGAAAAGGGTGCACAGCTGATATCTCTCATCCTTGCTTATACAACCCTGAAAACTGTCCTTTGTCACAGTTACCACAGCTGACCTGCAAGAGCTCTCTTTACCAGTGCTCACCATATTTTTAGCTGATCTTGCATGTGACTCAGCAGGGAGAAATGAGGAAAGGCAGTCCCGTGGGAATTCATAGCCCTCCACACACCACCATAGATCACCACAGCTGCAAGAATCCAGGGAAAAAAGAGAACAAGGAGGCATTTCCTCTGCTCAGATGTATCCTGCCACCAGAGGACGTATTTGTAATTTAACAAACATTTTACGGCGTTCAACAAATCCAAGTGCCAGGTGCTGCATTTTGGCCACAACAACCCCATGCAGAGCTATAGGTTGGGGTGGGAGTGGCTGGAGAGCAGCCAAACAGAAAGTGATGAGGGGGTGCTGATTGACACCTGCCTGAACATGAGCCAGCAGTGTGCCCAGCTGGCCAAGAAGGCCAATGGCATCCTGGCCTGCAGCAGGAATAGTGTGGCCAGCAGGAGCAGGGAGGTCATTCTCCCCCTGGACTCTGCACTGCTTAGGCCACACCTTGAGTACTGTGTCCAGTTCTGGGCCCCTCAATTTAAGAAGGACATTGAGGTGCTTGAGTGTGTCCAGAGAAGGGCAACGAGGTTGGTGAGAGGCCTCGAGCACAGCCCTATGAAGAGAGGCTGAGGGAGCTGGGATTGTTTAGCCTGGAGAAGAGGAGGCTC
>VWZE01017221.1:377538-397604 GCA_013396675.1 Eubucco bourcierii | reverse complement strand
AGTCTGGGTCATTTTACCAAGGTGGGGGGGGGGGGGGGGAACTCCCAAACCATCACATCAGGGCACTGGATGACTATGATGGGGTTCAGGATTTTACTGTATTAAGTAAATACCAGTATTAAGGTTCTTGTGGGTTTATAAAATGACTAGCTAAAGCCCTGACATTTGCTCTAAAATGGTTTGTATAATCTAGATTCCTTTCACCAAAGAAATTAAGGTCAGTCATAAATCAACAGCACTTCAGGACATTGCTTTCATGTCTATTTGGTGTTACATTTACATCTGTCCTGTGAGTCTATTTGAATAGACAAGGCTCAAGACCATATTATCAAGGCAGGGAAGTGTTTCCTCATCTGTCAAATTTCTACACCAAAGAAGATATTTAGTTGGAGGACCCAGAATGTGAAATAAACTCATCAGTGAGTCTTGACCAAAGCAGTTCTCGAATGACAGTTTCAGTGAAGACAAGAACTGATTCTACTTTGTGGCTTTTTTGACTGTTTCAGTTCCAACCCATGTATCCTGACAGAAGCAGAAAGAGAGGCCCTGGCCAGTACACTGAAATCACTTAAAGACATTGGTGTCAGCTTTAAAAGGGGCTTACAAAATGATTACCCAGAGCTTTGACATTTCTTCTAAAATCTGTGTACTTTTCAGATTTTCCCCTGGCAAAGAAAATCCATAAATCAAAAGGTTTAGAAGATTTTTATCTCCATCTTGATTTAGTTTTACTGTTATAGCTGCCTCCTGATTTGATGCATCAGCAGATGTAAGATGTTTCTAATACACAATGTGTCAGATTTACTTGTATTGGCCTTCCTGGATTTTCCAGCTGTCTTCTATGACTTCCAAGATCCCATTTAACTGTCAGTGCATGGAAAATGCCCAGAACTCCTAGAAAAGGCTCAACAGTTAACTTATATTTTCTGTTCTATTTGAGGGTTTCACATCACTTCTCAGCTGCTGAGAAGCAAGTGGCATTGTCAGTTAGACTGCCTGACCACATCACATAAGGGTTGGTGAAAGTGAGTCCCACATTGGAAATAGAAGCTCTCCCCCTATACTAACTGCACATACACACCTGTGGCCTTGAGATTTCCCCTCTGTGTTTCTCTGCCTATTTCAAGGATGTTGATGGGTGACCACAATATGCTGTCCACCACAAAAGTTCCAGTCCTGGTATTTCTATGGTTTCTGACTATCTGAAGTCAGCTGAGTTAGCCAACTGCTTCACATCCCTGTTTCCTCACTTGTTAGAAGTGTCCAGTTCTGTAATGTGCTATGGAATCACCTGGGTCGCACTGCATTCTTCTATTACTCGTCAAAACACTCTTTAGAGGTAAGAATTGTCATCCTCTGTAACATAGCCAACCTGATATTGGTGTACCTGCACTAGCAGGGAGGTTGGACTACATGATCTCCGAGGGTCCCTTCCATTCACTACCATTCTATGATTCTTTAGAAACTCTTGGAGAGGAGGTCTCCAAGGGCTGCCTTACATAGCCATTGTCAGTGAGTAGGTGGGGGAGCTCTGTCATCATCTTCATAGCCACTCATCTCCCATGTCTAGGACAGATATTGAAAACAAAAAAATAATCTAACAGAAAAAGTCCAAAATAACTTTTTTTTTTTCCCCTCTGGAATAATAGACATCAGGTCTGGAATACAGATTGTCTAGTATGTTGCTTGTTCCTAGACCAAATCCCTTCCCACTTGGTTTATGACATGGCATAGAGACACTCCAGACGTCCAGTAATGGAAACTCAGAACCTGCCCTTGCCAGTCCTTTCCAGAGCTTCACTTATTCACTGTTAGACATTTTCAGTGTCTAATTTACATTTTTTTCTTTCTGGTTTATAAGACCATGACTTCCTGTTCTTTCTATTATTGACCCAGAAAGCACAATATTCTTTCCCTCCTTGCAGCAGTCCTTTAGCTGTTTGAATACAGTTCATATGTCTTCCTCCACTTTTCTTTTTTAGGCAGTACTTGATATCTGGACCTCAATTACTCTGTTGGCCCAGTTTTTCTCAAACAAGTGGCTGAGAGAGGAAACTCTGAGTGATTGCAGAGTACAGAGCATGGATGAGCTCCAAAGACTTCAACTGGTCTGTGCTCATACTGAGGTAGTTAATAGGGCCTTTAGACAAACTGCCAAATTCAGCTGAAGAAGTAAACAGAGCAGAAAAAAAAGCTTCTTTTTTCGTGTGAAACTGTAGTCCTCACACAATGAACAGTTAAACCCAAACTATTTTGGACTCTAACAGAGGCAGGGTGCAAAGTTTCATCCTCCACTAACACATGGAAATTTCTAGACAACTGTGATAAGAAATCAAAACCTTTCTGAAAGCTGTGACTTTGAAGAGAAATCATCATTCCCAAGTAGCCTAGTGCTTGCCTACACAAACCCATAACTAGTGCTCACACTGCTGCACTGGAAGAAAAGGATGAGGGCAATCATCCCTGGGGATGCAAGGTAGGACATTGTATTAGAAATAGTGTGGCCTTCAGGAGGAGGGAAGTGATTGTCCCCCTGCACACAGCACTGGTGAGGCCATACCTGAAACACTGGGCTCAGATTTGCCCTCTCACTACAAGAAGGATACTGAGATCCTGAAGTGCATCCAAAGAAGGGCAACTAAGCTGTTGAAAGGGCTAAAGCACAAGAGTTATGAGGTGCAACTGAGGGAATGAGGTTTGTTTAGCCTTGAGAAAAGAAGACTCAGGACAGACCTTATTGCTCTCTACAACTACCTGAGGGGAGTTTGGAGGGAGGTGGATGTTGTTCTTTTCCCCCAAGTAACAAGAGATAGGACAAGAGGAAACAGCCTCAAACTGTGCCAGGGAACGTTTAAATTAAACATTAGGAAAATATTCTTTACCAAAAGGCTTTTCAAGCCCTGGAACAGGCTGCCTAGGGAAGTGGTTGAATCTCCATAGAATGGTAAGGTTGGAAGGGACCTCAAGGATCATCTAGTTCCAACCCCCTGCCAGAGGCAGGGACACCTCCCACTAGTACAGCTCTCTCAAGGCCTCCTCCAACCTGACCTTGAACACCTCCAGGGAGGGAGCAGCCACAACCTCCCTGGGCAACCTGTGCCAGTGCCTCACCACCCTCACTGTAAAGAACTTCCTCCTGACATCCAGTCTAAATCTACCCCTCCGCCAGTTTAAACCCATTGCCCCTTGTCCTGTCATTGCAGGACCTTGTCAATAGTCCCTCCCCAGCCTTCCTGTAGGCCCCCTTCAGATACTGGAAGGCTACTATCAGGTCTCCTGGAAGCCTTCTCTTCTCCAGGCTGCAGAGCCCCAACTCTCTCAACCTGTCCTCATAGGAGAGATCCTCCAGCCCTCTGAGCATCCTCATGGCCTCCTCTGGACCCGCTCCAACAGTTCGATATCCTTCCTGTGCTGAGGGCTCCAGAACTGCACACAGTACTCCAGGTGGGGTCTGATGAGAGCAGAGTAAAGGGGCAGAATCCCCTCCCTTACCCTGCTGGCCACACTGCTCTTGATGCAGCCCAGGACTCAGTTGGCTGTCTGGACTGCATGTGCACACTGCGCATCTCTAGAAGTATTTAAAAGATATGTAGATGTGGTTGCTTAGGGACACAATTTTGTGGTGGAATTGGCAGTGTTGGGTTAACAATTGGCTTCTTCCAACCAAAACAATTCAATGATTCTATTCTGATGTAGAAAATGGCTCTGGTGACCGTTCTGAGGTCACCAAAGAAGGTTAGCACTGCCGATATGTCTCCTGTCTGGGGTGTTGCTTATGAAAGAAGACACCACCTGCACATGCCAAAAGGTCACTTTCCAAAACTCACACGCCTAATGTCTTCCTTTGGGAAAAATATAAGTCCCAGGTGCAACTGTGTGCACAGGAGTCACTGACAAAATAAATATCCTGGAAAGCTCTGTCATCACGTTGCCTCTGCTCCACATTCAGAGAGGATGTACGCAGGACTTTCCAAGAGCCTCTGTCAGTAACAAAGCACAGTTTGACTTTTCAGAAATCACTGCAAGTTTGTGGACCCAAATCCCATCTTTGGATCTTGGCCCCTTGCAGGCAGAACTGGATTCTTGTACTGCTTCCACTCTTACTGCTGTGATTTCTGTATTGTTTTGTAAATGTAGGGGGAAGAAAAAATAAAGGTGTCCCTCACTCTTCCTCATCAAAGGGCGTCTTCTGTCTATGGGTTTTTAATTTTTATCTCTTCTGTTCATCATGGACTGTATGGACAGGAGCAGTTTGGATGCAGTGAAAAGTGCAAATCCTGAATGACCACTAGAGACATTGTTTGTTCCACCATGGCTCCTGCATGGCTCATTGACTCTATGGATAGCATGTAGATAGCACTAGAAATGTAAAAAGACTGGTCCATGAAATATCATGGAGATCATCTGCTGAAATATCAGCAGATCATTCTTTCCTCCATATTTAGCCCTCTAAATTATTGTTATAATTTTTTAATTAGCTTTACTAACAACATTTATTGCTACATTAGGTTTCCACCTCAATCACTACTGGTTCTCATTGTCTGGAGCTGTGGAAGACTCCAAGGCCAAACATACTTGACTTCTAGTTTTTCAATTTACCACTCCTACACTGGATCTTCAGCATCAGTTTCTTACCCAGGTCAGTCAGAGGCAAATGCATCTTAATTACTTGTGAAGCTATATCCCAGGATCAACAATGGTTTCAGGTTGGTGGTATCTTGGACACATTACTCAGACTACTATTTAACTTGATGTCACACTACATTTTTCACCCAATACTCTCAAGGTAATTCATTAATACAGAACAAAAGCTCCCATTTTGTGATTAACTGTGAGATATTATGGACATCTCTGAAGACACAGAAAATTGAGGAAGAGAGTTCAAACTAGTCAGGCAGTACCATTTCCCAAAGTGCAAACCTCCATTCCTTACTTTGTCATTTTGTTTCAGCTATTCAAGTCTTTAAAAGTTTTGTTGGTTTTTTTGTTGGTTTTTTTTAAGTCATTTGAGGTACTGCAGGGAACACAGTATGGCAGTGTCTGGTCTGGCATCCTTTACCAGCCACCTACTTACTAGATTGCTGCCAGGAGACCAGAGAACAAAAGACCAGACACTCCCAGTTTGCAGCCTGTCTGCCAAGCAGACACTCTGCCCTAGCACACAACTGCCTTGTCTTTCACTTTAAAATCCCATAGCCTTCCCTGAAGGTCTCGCTTCTCGTACAGATCTCTTTAGTCTTTGGGTGTCATATGAGCAAGATGGCTTTGCAGGGAGAATCTATTGAGACAGATGTTTTGCTTTTTTGGATCAAGCTTGAGAGAGGACAACTGACTGAAGTACAATGTATTTCCAAGTGAAACGCTCCTTGCCTTGGCCTTGCCCTCCCTAGGAGTTTTCTTGTGGTTTCCATTTGTGTTTAGGAAGGCAGGAAGTTCCTGTTGTCTGCTCTGAGTGTGATTGATCTTGTTGGCCAGAAGTCATAAGCAATAAATCCTTCCTAATCAAAACAAAGAGTCCTTCTCCAAGACCCATCTTAGAGTCTTCTGAGATCCTCTGGCAATTCTTTTTCTTTCCTTTTGGTCTGGCTGCTGGTAGTGTCCTAATCTCTTCATCTTGCTTTAGATCAGAAGGAAGCTCAGCAAACCTCATGAATTCAACACTATACACTCATCTGAGTGGCATTCACCGAAGTACCAATGAAATCTTGACCTGGCAGAATTGCAACCCACTCCTTACTGCCAATGATGGACCCTGAAAGTGTGTTTGGTATTTCGATGACTTCCATAACAGTTGTTCCACCAAGTTATCACCAATTGTATAGGGCAACTCTTGATAGAAAGGGCCTGTAATTGAGTTCTGAGCAAGGACAAAGCCCAGGAAACCTGAGATTTTGGTTGCATTATCCACACTGCAATGGAACACCTATTTTACATACATTTTACTGTCTAGGGAGGATTATGGAATCCTAGAGCTTAAGCCCCCTTTTATATGAGCTGTTTGGAATCCGAAGCACGATGCCAAGAATGATCAGTGCTTGGAGAGCAAGATATGAGAGCCTTCCCTCTGTGTCATTTACATGCAGGAATTTCTATACTGCACTAGACCAACCATAAGTCTGCTCTGTTTGTTCTGTCTTTAACTTTGATCAATGCCAGATGTTTTGCAGGTAACTGGTATGCCACAATGCACTGTGATACTCCCTCATAGGTGAAAAAGGCTTCCTGACTTACCTGATGAAGGGCAGAGCACATTCATCACACAGTGTTGTGAATGTACAGCAGAGAAAGTAATTAGCTGTATAAAGATTAACCTGAAGCTAGTCCAAGTCACTGAGAGGCTTGATTTGGATTAAATCAGTAGGATCACAATGGACAGCCAGTTCGACTTCATCCTAATGTGCTTTAGGTTCTTTACTTGGCAAACATGACCAGCTCCACTGATTTTGGCGTTATGTCACCTAGAGTAACTGAGGATCAAGTCCCTCAGGGTTTTGTATTCTGCTTCCAGATCAAACTCACCTTATCATAGAATCATAGAATGGTAAGGTTGGAAGGGACCTCAAGGATCATCTAGTTCCAACACCCTGACAGAGGCAGGGACACCTCCCACTAGTACAGCTCACTCAAGGCCTCATCCAATCTGGCCTTGAACACATCCAGGGAGGGAGCAGCCACAACCTCCCTGGGCAACCTGTGCCAGTGCCTCACCACCCTCACTGCAAACAACTTCCTCCTAACATCCAGTCTAAGTCTNNNNATCTTCATGGCCCTCCTCTGGGCTTACTCTAATAGTTCCATGTCCGTCTTGTGTTGGGGGCTCCAGAACTGCACACAGTACTCCAGATGGGGTCTGACAAGAGCAGGGTAAAGGGGCAGAATCCCCTCCCTTGCCCTGCTGGCCACACTGCTCTTGATGCAGCCCAGCACTCGGTTGCTGTCTGGGCTGCATGTGCACACTGCAGGCTCATGCTGAGCTTTTCATCAACCCAGACTCCAAGGTCCTTTTCCTCAGGGCTGCTCTCAGCCATTCACCACCCAGCCTGGATTTGTGCTTGGGATTGTGCCTACCCAGGTGCAGGACCTTACACTTGACCTTGTTGAATTTCATGAGGTTGGCCTGGACCCACCTCTGCAGCCTGTCCAGGTCCCTCTGGATGGATCCCTGCCCTCTAGCAAGTCAACTGTGCCACACAGCTTGGTGTCATCTGCAAACTTGCTGAGGGTGCACTGATTCCTCTGTCCATGTCGCTGACAAAGATGTTAAACAGCACTGGTGCGAGCACTGACCCCTGAGGGACACCACTTGGCACTGGTCTCCAGGTGGACATTGTGTCATTGATCACTGCTCTCTGTGTGAGACCATTCAACCATGAGGGGAGTTTTTTTATCAACATGTAGCCATCACTGTATTCTATGCTCCTCACTGTTAGCTTATGCTAGAAAAATCACCTTTACATTGTCTGAACAGCAGGAAAGGATAGTTGGGGGTAAGTGGAGATACTCAGACTGCGCTTAGTGCTTTGGCAAAACATGGGTTTTCCTCTTGGAATTTCCCATGTTCTAAAGTGCAGGATTTCCTATCTGCCTTGGCATGGATGAATGGAAAAAACAATTCACTTAAAATAAACAGTTCCCAAGAGATGTGGAGCCAGGGAAGAGGCTGCTCAAATGCTAAGCACAAGGCCTGAAGGCTCGGTTGAAAGCTCATAAAAACAATAGAAAAAAAAACAAAAAATAATAATTCCCATTTTGTTGCATGGGATCAGCCCTATATTCATGAAGCTTCAGAGTTCTCACAGTTATGCACAGACACCACATGGACACAGACATGTGCAGAAAACAGAACAAAAGCCATGTGTAATAAGGCTAAATTCCCACCACTGAACCTCACAGAGTTCATAATTTCAAAATCCCCGTCATAAAATGGCTTGGATTGGAGGGCACCTTGAAGATCCCTTACAATGAGGGACACTGGCCCAGGCTGCCCAGAGAGGTGGTAGATACCCCATTCCTGGAAACATTAAAGGTCAAGTTGGATGGGGCTCAGAGCAACCTGCTTTACTTGCAAATGATCCTGCTGACTGCAGTGGGAGTGGATTAGGTGGCCATTAGAGGTCCTTGACAACCCAAACCATTCTATGATCATCTAGTTCCAACTTGCAGGTTTAGTTTAATGCCCCATTTGAAGCAGGGGGAAAGTGAATGAAACCCCAAGACTGCTTTGGAGAACTCCCAACGCTGTCAGTCCAGCTCTTGAGAAGTGATTAAAGCTCAACGAGTAACAGTACCACAGGCCCCAAAACCTCTCCTTACCTTCAACTTTTCCATTGCCTTTATGCTTGCTGTTTCGAAGGGGAGGCACTTCCAGTGAAACTATGCCTGAGTTCTCCAGGATGTTCACCTCCACTCGTAGCCTCCCCACCAGCTGCTGGGGCCGAATGCTGACCGTGTACTCATATTTTCCCAGTCGCCTCTGCAACAGCTCTTCATAATGCAGAAGGAACTTGGCCTGCATCTTGCGAGGAATGAAGACAGAGGCTTTGAATATCTCATAGCCATTCTCCCTGGAAGGAAAATCCAAAGATACCTTCACACCCCATCCATATCACACACAGTGAATAATGAATCTGGATTTTGTTGATTCAATGAAAGCATTTCCTGACACTGAATATGTGAAAACCAACAAGAAAAGAACACACCATGATGCTTCATAAAACTTTTGGGCACCTAAAAGGTTTCCACTGTAGGAAAAGTCTTAAAAGATGAGATGAGTTCTTATGGAGAGGAATATGGCAATTATAACATGGAGCAGAGATAGAGGAGAAGTTGCCTCCCCATTTCTTACACAGAGGAGTTTTTTAATGTCACCCTTTAGGATAGGTGGAATGACACCTCTGGGTCATACTAAAGGTCTGACAATGACAGGTGGTAGTCACCTCTGAGAACACAGTGAAATACACAACACTTACCTTCCATCTGTGGGGCTTGGAGGTTTCTTGTGCCTCGCTTGGTCATCACTGCTATTTTTCTTGTCTTTCCCTGTGACCTCTCCATAGTAAGTCTTGTTGCCAATGCTCCTGGAGAGACCAGAGACATCAGCATGACCACTCTGCATCCACAGACAGGATAATTGTGTTTCTGGAGTAATTCTTTTAGAGTCCACACAAGTCACAGTATCACAGTATCACCAGGGTTGGAAGAGACCTCAAAGATCATCAAGTCCAACCTGTCACCACAGACCTCAAGACTAGACCATGGCACCAAGTGCCACGTCCAAACCTGCCTTGAACACCTCCAGGGACGGTGACTCCACCACCTCCCTGGGCAGCCCATTCCAGTAGCCAATGACTCTCTCCGTGAACAACTTTCTCCTCACCTCCAGCCTAAACTTCCCCTGGCACAGCTTGAGACTGTGTCCTCTTGTTCTGGTGCTGGTTGCCTGAGAGAAGAAAGTAACCTCCCCCTGGCTACAACCACCCTTCAGGTAGTTGTGGACCGTAATAAGGTCCCCCCTGAGCCTACTCTTCCCCAGGCTAGACAATCCCAGCTCCCTCAGCCTCACTTCATAGGGCTGTGCTCAAGGCCTCTCCCCAGCCTCGTTGCCCTTCTCTGGACACGCTCAAGCACCTCAATGTCCTTCTTAAATTGAGGTGCCCAGAAGTGGACACAGTACTCAAGTTGTGGCCTAACCAGTGCAGAGTACAGGGGGAGTCGCTGAGATAGAAGCCAACTTAGAAGTTCCCTAGGTGTTTATACCAGCAGAGTATGCTTTTAGTCCAAGAGTTTACCTTTCTAAAATGTCAGTCTAGTAGGCAGTCTTCAAAGGATAAGGATGGAAATCAGAGAACAAATCTATTGTCAAGAATCCAAACAAGCACCTTTTTGTAGTTGGTTTTGGATTCATCATCTGTGTCAATAGACACAGCAATATTCAGAAGGACTGCTTTCAGTTAGCTGTTGCATTAAGTAAAGTGCTTCTCCCTGGGAAATGAGTTTAGGACCATGGATTCCATGAAGAAAGATATCTTAATATATATAAAAATATATATTAAGACATTTTTCCTCTTATTCAGTCCAAATAGAAGTTCTTCTGAAAGAATTGGTCCTCTCTGTGCTATGGTCAAGTTCAAAGTTGTGTCTGCAATATATGCCTATAGGGTGGATCTGAGCATGATTGAAGCCAGCATGGTTTTGAAATGAGGAGCTTGATTTATTCTTTAGTGAGTCATTTCATTATGAGCTTGGTTACCCTCAGCTTACTCTGTAATACCCAGAGAATGAGTGGCACCTCCAGCAGTGTCAACCTATCTGCTAGTTGGAGCTGACTCTCCTCCACCATTTTCAGTATCTGGAACAAGGGGCTTTATAAGCATTATGGCCAGCTGGCAAGATAACTACCACATGCCAGTGCTGCTGAAACTTTAAATGGAAAGTTTTCTGAGGACTGGCAGAGACTTTTTGGTCCAAATCAGAGAGAGGAGGAGAAGGAAGTTGTTAAAAGACACTAAAATGAGAAATAGAATAACTTTCTTCCACATGTACTTTGAGGGTTTGAATCCTCCAAGGACTTGCTCTGTGCTTTGAGGCCATGATCTGTCTTGGGTGGACTATAGCATGTGTGTGGTTTTATTTTTCCCAAACAATCATAGAATGGTGAGGTTGGAAGGGACCTCAAGGGACCCCCTGCCATAGCCAGGGATACCTCCCACTAGTACAGGTCACTCAAGGCCTCATCCACCCTGGTCTGGAACCCCCCCAGGGAGGGAGCAGCCACAACCTCCCTGGGCAACCTGTGCCAGTGTCTCACCACCCTCACTGCAAACAACTTCCTCCTAACATCTACTTTAAACCTCTCCTCTGCCAGTTTAAACCCATTGCCCCTTGTCCTGGCATTGCAAGACCTTGTCAATAGTCCCTCCCCAGCCTTCCTGTAGGCCCCCTTCAGATACTGGAAGGCTACCATCAGGTTTCCTCAAAGCCTTCTCTTCTCCAGGCTGCAGAGCCCCAACTCCCTCAGCCTGTCCTCATAGCAGAGCTGCTCCAGCCCTCTGATCATCTTCGTGTCCCTCCTCTGGACCCACTCCAACAGTTCGATGTCCTTCCTGTGCTGAGAGCTCCAGAAATGCAAAAAGGTCTTGAAACAGCCCCACTGGGGAAGAGCTAGTGCTTAAGATCTCAGAGAGGGATCTGTGGGATGGCAGAGCCATTGTCAGCATTACTTACATGGTAAAGTTGGAGATGAAGGCTGCAGCTGGAATCTGCATCTCAAACACAGCTTCACGCGCCTCCGATCCACTGTTGACCATTGTGCATGCCACCGTGGTGAAAGCGTACCGAGAGATGATGGTGGATTTCACTGAGAACTCAGACATCCGAGGCCTAGTTTCCTGGAGGCATCAAAAGGTTGCCTATCAACACTCACACCTAGATGACTCCCCCATCAGGGTTTCAGTGGCTTTAATACTTAATATACTCAAGCAAATCAACACCCCATGAGTATTAGACTCCCCTGCGTCATGGTTTGGGAGTTCCCCGCCCCCTACACTTTGTAAAATGACCCAGACTAGAACTCAGCTGGCTGGAGGTTAAGGCCTGAAGCTCTATTTACAGCTCAGCGCAATGTACAAGCAGAGATATACACTATAGACAGGAATAGTTACAGAACTATACAAGTTAAAGGTAATACAGAAACACAACTCCCCTCCCAGAAATCAGAGATCCCAAGAGGGGCTCCCAACCACCCTTCCACCAGTCCATAGCAGACAGGGTAGACTTGCCCTCAAAATGTCAGGTAAGCTACAAATGGTAAACCAGAAATGTAGGACTGCCTTTGTTCACACACAAGAGCAAAGGCCACAGTCATTCTTCAATGCTTAGTGTTTGGTCCAGAAATCACACAGCTATAGAGGCTGGAAGGGAACTCTGGAGATCCTCTAGCGCAACCACTCTGTTAATTCAGGTTCACCCAGAACAGATTGTGCAGCATCATGTCTAGGTGAGTTTTGAATATCTCCAGAGAAGAAGACTCCACAACCTCTCTGGACAGCCTGTTCCAGTGTTCTGTCATCCTCCAAGTGATGACATTTTTCCAGTGTGTGTCTGTTGCTCTTATTTTTGTTGCTGTGCACCGCTGAAAATAGTCTGTCCCCATCCTCTCTTGACTTTGTCCTTTAGATATCAATAAGCTTTTATAAGTATTTTTTTATGCTATAAACATATATATCATAAACATTGATTTGTGAGGAAGGATGAGAGTTGATTATGTCAGCCTTTATGTTGTGAAACACAATGACAAAATCCACCTATATCCTAAATCTTTTAGGTATCAATGAGCTTTTGTAAGTATTTTTCTGCTATAAGCATATATATCATAAACATTGATTTATGAGGAAGGATGAGAGCTCTTTATGACAGCCTTTATGTTGTGAAACACAATGACAAAATCCACTTATATCCTAAATCTTTTAGATATCAATGAGCTTTTATAAGTATTTTTCTATTATAAGCATATATATCATAAACATTGATTTATGAGGAAGGATGAGAGCTTTTTATGACAGCCTTTATGTTGTGAAACACAATGACAAAATCCACCTATATCCTAAATCTTTTAGATATCAATGAGCTTTTATAAGTATTTTTCTATTATAAGCATATATATCATAAACATTGATTTATGAGGAAGGATGAGAGCTTGTTATGTCAACCTTTATGTTGTGAAACACACTGACAAAATCCACCTATATCCTAAATTGCACCCTTCAACCCTGATGATTTGAGATCAGTATTAAGACTATAGCTTGGGAAAAAGAGACCTGAAATGCCTCCTCATCAGATGCAGAATTGGTGCCAGTGGAACTGCCTCATGGACTGTGCACAACAGCACATGTAAGGCTTCTTGAATATCTGAAATCACTGTTGCATGAAGCAATAACTTCAAATTCATATAATCAGATCCATGTGTTATGTCAATAGAAAAAATACTGTCAATGGAGTCAGCTGTGTATTCCTCTGCTGAGAATCCATCTTGAAGGTCTCAGGCAATGGATGGAAAAACATTTAATAGGAAACACTAACACTGTGACGTCCCAAGTGAAATATTTTAAGCCTTTTAGCCCACATTGAATTCTTTCCAATAGAGAAGCAGCAGAGGCTGCAATGAATGACACACGATGTAGCAATGGAAGCTGAAAGCCAATTTCTGCTTCTTGGCAATAGGGTTTTGTGTACAAGTCCTAAGTTGGAAGGTTTCTCCAGTCTAATGTGTCTTTTGACAGCAACATCTCTATGGAGCTCAACAGTTTTCTTTTTGGAAGATTTCAGTGCATTTAACTATAAGTAGCCCACGTGGAAGAAAAAAAAATGATATGTTGCCTTAAACAGTCAAAGATCAAATCCTCAAAAGCAGAAGGAAGTAAAGAGTGAGATACATTGCAAATACAGAGCAACTTCACTAATCCAAATGTCCTGAGACTCTTCTTAATGAGACTGATTAAAAGCTACAGTCCCATTAGACCTGTGAAGACAGGAGTATGATCTTCTGCTACACTTCCAGGATTTATTTCATTCTGAACAAAAATAGTTTTAACAAATTGCTTAACAAAAGGAGCACATGTTTTCATGAGCAAATATCAAACAGGAACATTTCTGCAGTAGCTGATGGCATCAGAAGCAGTAATAAGTGAGCATCCAGCTGACCAAAACACTGGGCTGGTGAATTCCAGGCAGACAGAAGAATGAAGATCCACTGAAAACTGCCAATAGGTTTGGAGTAAAGCCCCTCCTGCCTACACTTCTGAGGGTTGGAAATGTGTCTCAAATTAACCTAATCATGACAAATATCTTTAACAGCTGGGGAATGTGATGTGCTCTGTGTTCGTGTACATCCCACACAGGCTAAGCTCACAGGGAGCACAATGGCAAGACATTAGCATTTCTAGGGTGTGATTCACATCATAGATTTCAGATGGCTCCTTGGGTCTAGACTAGAACACACTTGGTCAGTTCTGGTGGCCACTTCTTAGGACATTAGTGTTATCCTGAAGATGGAGAGGTTGGGGAGTTTTGATTGCAAGCAGTGTTGAAGGAACATTTCCAAATACAATGAGCTGATGATTCATTAAGTCTTCTGCATCACTAATTGCCTGTGTCATAGCAAGACATATTGAGGATTTAATAACAAAAGTCAAAGACATAATCTGGAACTATAGAAAATTCTTTGGTTCCAGATCTTCTGCATTGACTCCCATTGTTTTTTAGATTTCACCATAAGCTCAGGATTCAAGGTTACTTGACACTTCAGCAGCAAAAGAGAATCAATCCCTTTGCCTTTTACTTGAGATACAGGTAGTTCTGCAGTGACATATCTGACACTGAGACTAACACCATGGATGCAGCAATGGATTTTCCTGAAGTAAGAAACTCTTTAGAATATGACACAGGACACAGACTTGTTATAACAAGAACATCAGAAGGGTTGTATTAGGGTGAGAACAAAAGCATTTTTAACCCTGTAACCTATTACTTGCATGTGCTTAGTAAGAGTCCAAACTGCACTGATCCTATCCAGAACTATTCTCTTTCTTTTCAGTAACTTGTGGCTGAAAGAACTCTGTGGCTGAAAGAGCCAAGGATGGTACTTTTGTACTTAGTAAATAAAGCTCTATGGATTTTTCTTCTATCACTCCACACAGCTGCTTTTTGAAAGTACTGTAAATTTTTTAGCATCCACAGCATCTTGTAGTAAGGACTTTCACAGCTTACTGATATTTTATATAAAGATTCATATTGCTTTGGGGTTGTTGCTGACTCTACTATTTGATGGTTTCAGGTGATTCCTGCCATATCTCTCTATCCCACTCCAGCTCTGACATCCTGACAGATAAATTTATAAACTTATTCAACAGCTCTCCCTCTTCCTGATGGTTAGCAGTTGCTGTTGGAGAAAGCAAACACTGAGTAAAAGCATCACATGCAACTAAGGATGAAAGAACTGATTCATCTTCCCATCCCTGGAAGGGATCTGCCATTCCCTGTGTACAGAAAGCATAAACGATGCGCGTAGAAGCAGTTTCTAAACAGGTTGCTAGGTCAGGCTTGGCAAGCAGCCCAAGTTCCAGCTCACAATTCCTGTGCATTCCCTGGAGCTCTTGCACAATCCATCTGTGCCTGATGCTCTGACTTAACAGCTGCGCAAATGCCTGTTTGTTTTTACCACTTTTTATTAAGGCCTTCAGAAGATGAGAGGCAGCATAAGGAGGGGGGGGAGAGGAAAGGAGGAAGAACCAACAAAACTAAGTGAACAAACAAACAAAAAAACCACACACACACACACACAAAAAAAAAAAAAAAACAAAAAAAACCCCACAAAACCAAGTCATTTGTTTCATAGAATGGTAAGGTTGGAAGGAACCTCAAGGATCATCTAGTTCCAACCCCCTGCCATAGGCAGGGACACCTCCCACTAGTACAGCTCAGTCAATGCCTCATCCAACCTGGCCTTGAACACCTCCAGGGAGGGAGCAGGCACAACCTCCCTGGGCAACATGTTCCAGTGCCTCACCACCCTCACTGCAAACAACTTCCTCTTAACATCCAGTTTAATCTTCCCTCTACCAGTTTAAACCCATTACCCCTTGTCCTGGCATTGCAAGACCTTGTCAATAGTCACTCCCCAGCCATCCTGTAGGACCCCTTCAGATACTGGAAGGCTACTATCAGGTCTCCTTGAAGCTTTTTCTTCTCTAGGCTAAGAGCCCCAACTCTCTCAGTCTGTCCTCACAGCAGAGCTGCTCCAGCCCTCTGAGAATCCTCGTGGTCCTCCTCTGGACCCGCTCCATATTATTATTATTATACCCGTTTCATATTATTATTGCTGTGATTTATTATCCCTATTAAAAATAAAGCTAGGGAATGCCATGGTGGCAGATTAGCACACTGCTGTGAGGCAGGTTGGCTCGATGCTCTATGAAGGTGTCCTGATTCATTATGATGAACTGCAAGCTGGAACTGCCAAACAATTTGATGCTTGCTTACATCAAATGTTTGAAAAGATGGAAGAGAGCTGAAGATAAATTAAATACACTCTGTGTTTTCATCTTTATCAGTTGCTTTCATCAAAGCACATTGACCGTATCTCAGATGAAAAGTAATAAAGCAGTAATAAAACTGAGAGTAGCTCTCCTCTAGGCTGCTGATTCAAATCTGTCAAAGATCAAAGGGACCAGAAGCTATTAACATGTAACGGCTGCTCACTGTGTGAAATGAGTTCTTCCAGTTCTCAAGTGGGAAGCTCCCATCCCTCAGAAAAGCCAGAGAAATAACTGGCCCTGAGCATTCATTTTACTGGCTGCCACTTTAGCCAAATGTTTGATCTACATCATGCAGCTCCCAGTGCAGCAACACCTCCAGATCTCACAGATTTACTGTACATGTAAAGCTCAGGTTCCTGTGCATAAAGAAGGACATTGATTTTCATGTTTTCTCCCCTTCTTCAGTAAATTTCAGACAGAGAACAACAAAGACCTTATGGCTGGAGAGCAGCCCTGAGGAAAAGGACCTTGGAGTCTGGGTTAATGAAAAGCTCAACATGAGCCTGCAGTGTGCACATGCAGCCCAGACAGCAACTGAGTCCTAGGCTACATCAAGAGAAGCGTGGCCAGCAGGGCAAGGGAGGGGATTCTGCCACTTTACTCTACTCTTGTCAGACCCCATCTGGAGTCCTGTGTGCAGTTCTGGAGCCCTCAGCACAGGAAGGACATGGAAGTGTTGGAGCGGGACCAGAAGAGGGTCGCAAAGATGATCAGAGGGCTGGAGCAGCTCTGCTATGAGGACAGGCTGAGAGAGTTGGGGCTCTGCAGCCTGGAGAAGAGAAGTCTTTGAGGGGACCTGATAGTAGCCTTCCAGTATCTGAAGGGGGCCTGCAGGAAGGCTGGGGAAGGATTATTTACAAGGTCCTGCAACAACAGGACAAGGGACAATGGGTTTAAACTGGCAGAGGGAAGATTAAACTGGATGTTAGGAGGAAGTTCTTTCCAGTGAGGGTGGTGAGACACTGGAACGGGTTGCCCAGGGAGGTTGTGGCTGCTCTCTCCCTGGAGGTGTTCAAGACCAGGTTGGATGAGGCCTTGAGTGAGCTGTACTAGTGGGAGGTGTCCCTGCCTATGGCAGGGGGTTGGAACTAGATGATCCTTGAGGTCCCTTCCAACCTTACCATTCTATGATTCTATGAAATTCCAAGCAAACTCTCCTTTTCTCTTCCAATGCAATGAGATTTCATCAGGCTTGCATTAGGATTTGTAACATTGGATGTTCGTTCTCCAATTCCAAGGTTGAGAAGACACTTTGGGAAGAACCAGTATCTGTTATGTAGATCAAAATGGTGCTTTTTTAACCTAGAATCTCACTCTAGCACCACCCACTGACACAGTTCCTTTCTGGGCAGAGATGCACACACACATGTATGCATAAATCAAGTGCCATTCCTATGAGGTAAAATAAAGACAGTGTGATACGTACCAGCCTCTGCAAAAATTTGGCCTGCCTCGGAACACGGCGTGCAACCTGCAAAGAGTTAAAGGAGTTAGTGGGGTTACAGGAGACATGTCTCTTGTTTAAGTCCAGACATGGGTTTATGTGCCTGGTCACCCACAGCCAACTTCAAATGTTCCTCTGGTTAAAATTAAAACCTCTATCTCTTCTATATTAACAGATCCATTGATCAAAGCTCAGCAGTGGAATGCAGCTCCCACAAGCAAGGAGATACTGCGTGTTTCTAAAATGTTATTTGCCCAGAGACCCTCTTTGTGAAGACAGGAACCTTAGTCTTTAGCCTTAGCTGTGAGTGTTGTGTTACATTATAACTTCCTATAAAGTCATACAAAGGTTCTCTGTCACTATCTTTGCCTCACTGTATGGTAGAATCATAGAATGTCTTGTGTTGGAAAGATCAGTTAAAGATCATCTAGGCCAACCCATCTGCAGTCAACAGAGTTGACAGATGTCAACGGGGACATCTTCAATTGGATCTGCTTACTGAGAATCACAAACCTGACCTGGAATGTTTCCAGGAATAGGGTATCTACCACCTTGCTGGGAAAATTGTGCCAGTGTTTCACCACCCTCAATGGAAAAAAAAAAAAATTCATCCTTAGATCTAGTCTACATCTCCCTTCTTTTAGTTTAAAACCATTAACCCTTATCCTATTGCAACAGACCCTGCTGGAAAAAAACTCCTTCTTATATACTGCCTTAATTGAAAAGTCACAATAAGGTTTCCTTGAACCCTTCTCTTCTCCAGGCTGAACAACCTCACCTTGTTTTCATAAGTGAGGTGCTCCAGCCCTCTGTGTATCTTTGTGTTTTACAGCATATGATAAGAAGGGCTGATAAATGGTCTACAAAGCTCACTGAATATCACACAGGGCTTCTCTACATCCCTGGGTAAGTAACAAAGCCCATTCTTCAGTCCAGGTGTACTCTTCATCCATGCAAGAGCACTCAACACTCATTTCAGGTTACAGCCACTGGGCAGACAAAGGGCTGAGGACATGACAAGCTCAGTCACCTGAGGTTGTCCTCAGCTCAGCACAGTGTGGCTGCTTCAAGCCCCTACAGCGACCACATTAACACCCAGCACCCATGCAGTGGGGCTTAGCAAGCAAAACCCCATTCTGCTGCATGTGTGAACCTGTTTCAAGCAAGGACTTGTTTGAAGTGATGTTAGATCTTCAAATTCACTGATATTTACTCAACAGCAGATCTGTTGCCTAAAAACTCTACACAGTACCATGGATTTATTTTGAGCAATAACACAGAAACATTACATAGGTGCAAACAGGGAATAAAGACATTAAAACACAGTCACAGATTTCATTACAAAACAAAGTGCTTCACCTATGACAATGCAATCACACTCATCATATCACCCTTCATAACAACCCTTTAACTTCTTCCCTGCACATAGTTTAAGTCTCAGCATAGCAACATACCCAAATCAAATCCCTCCTCAAAACAGAGAATACAAATCTCTTGTCAATGAGAGAAGCCAAGCAACTTCTCAAAATGTCAGTGAAACTCCAGAGAACAGAGGAATGCAGTTGTATTTTTTTACCTGATTTGCCCTTTCTGTTGATTTAGACTGGAATAACAACAGTCCTTGCCAAAGAGATGATTTGATGTCTGTTTATATCACGCATTGACAAGCTCAGGAAAGCCCAGTGGAGAAATTAAAGTCTCCTCTACTAGAATCTTAATTAATTGCTTCTTCAATATATTATCCAACATCTTGTAAAATTAGAACCAAGGGAAAACTTCTCTCTTAGGAGATTCTGAGAGAAGAAAGAGAAACCCTACTGTGAGAGGCTTCAGAGTCTCCATTATTGTAGATCATGCAGAACAAGCCAGACAAACGTCTGTAAAGCTGGTCCTGCTTGGAGCAGAGGTGCAGATGAGGGATCAGTCCTCCACAGTACCATTTTTACTGTAGTATTACTTTTTGGAACAATCTGCCTGTCAGTCCATATGGAATGGTCACAATGGTTTTTATTGACTACTTGGGGAAGTTGGAAATGTGGCTGCTGGTTTTGTCTTTCCCCACCAAACATTTAATTTACATTTTTCCTTATCTGCATAAAAAGGGTTCATATGTCTTGGGTTTTTTTTCCCGAAGGTCTTGAGGATAATGAGTAGACACTGATGACTAGCTAAGGATCATCACAGCATCACAGTATCACAGTATCACCAGGGTTGGAAGAGACCTCAAAGATCATCAAGTCCAACCCGTCACCACAGACCTCAAGACTAGACCATGGCACCAAGTGCCACGTCCAAACCTGCCTTGAACACCTCCAGGGACGGTGACTCCACCACCTCCCTGGGCAGCCCATTCCAGTAGTCAATGACTCTCTCAGGGGACAACTTTCTCCTCACCTCCAGCCTAAACTTCCCCTGGCAGAGCTTGAGACTGTGTCCTCTTGTTCTGGTGCTGGTTGCCTGAGAGAAGAAGGTAACCTCCCCCTGGCTACAACCACCCTTCAAGTAGTTGTAGACAGCAAGAAGGACCCCCC
>VWZE01017221.1:351373-377431 GCA_013396675.1 Eubucco bourcierii | reverse complement strand
CTGGGCACACTGCTGGCTCATGTTTAGGCGGGTGTCAATCAGCACCCCCAGATCCCTTTCTGTTTGGCTGAAAGTTATCATCAGATAACTGTTGTGTTTGCTAGAACTTCATGACAACTGCCAAAGAATCGCTGTGGGTTTTATGACGCTGATTGGTCCACCGAAAGGTTTTCAGTCAGCCAGCTTCACTATCACAATCTAATGGAACAATTTCCAGGTTACCACCAACCTTCAGCTTTAAACTCTTCCAAAACACTCATTAAAGCCTGATAATTGATACTATTGACCCCACACCTGTTGCCATGTTTTTGCATGGTGTACAGCGAATCATTTGTGCTATAGCAACCCAGCTGCCTCTGGAGAGCTGTACAGAAGAACTACCTCTAGTGCCAACAGTAATAACCAGCAGCCTCGTTAGCTACCTTAGTAGCTGTCACTGGATAGGTCAACAAGTAACTCACAGTTACTGCAGAAACCACACTCTCCTGAACCTGTTAGAGATGTGTTTTTCTAATGTAGTATTGTGATTTAGAGAAGTATCTGTCTACCCTTAACCTGCCTTATGTGTTCAGTGAAGATGGACAGATGTCTTCTTCTAGATTTGGCTGTCTCAGGGGACTAGGACACCACCTCTATTTACACATCATTTGGACAGGTGGGTCTGAAAGACAGTGGTTTCTTGCATCTGAATCTCTCAACAAGGAATCAGAACTGACCACAAAGTTCCTGAGACTTTCAGAAGGCAGAGACACTGATACTTCTGGAGAGAGATTCTTCCCACTTTAGGTTTCATGAGTGGCTGAATGACCAGCCCTGAGACAGGTACATATGAAGAACCTCAGTCTACCCACCTACTGTGAGCTAGAAAATATCAAATACAGGCATTCACTGACATTTTAGACATGCTAGGGTATCTCACCTGGCCTCCAGCAAGGCACAGGTCTTCCAAAGGTCCTGCACTTTATGCACCAGTCTCAGACAAATGTCTCAGCTACTACAGAGCCTCTCAGATATGATCAAATTCAGATAACTGTTTGATGGCTTAAGTGATCCAAAGTCACACATGGTACCTGCATGAACCTGAAGGATGTGGGCACAGATCTGAATCTCAGCCTTTTAAATCACAGCCTTCCAAACCATCACCCAAACTCTCTTCATAACTTTCAAAAAGTTCACTGCCCTTTCAGCCCCATTTCCCCAGCAAATCTAAGCTAGACAATAATACATGTGCCCTCATTTGCACATTTTTTTTTTCCTCTCCTGCATTTTAGAAGCTGAAACTCATGTGGTTCATTTCATCCAACAGGAGTTAAAAATCAGGCACAGTAAGACAGAGACCATAGGCAGCAAAACTTTCCTCCGAGCTTGAAATACTCTGAATTGCTCAGACTGGCGAGGGGCCAGGACACTGCGTTAACTCCCTTGTCCCTGCGAAACGCCTCATTAGCGCAGCGGCGGGGGTGTCAGCCTTGACCCCATCCCCTGGCAGTAGCATTAATCTCAGGAGGGTGCCGGTGCTCTCCTGGATTAGCACCTCAAACAACAACCGTGCTTGTTGGAGCCTCCCGTGGAGCTGAGCTGCTGCTGCTGCAGCAGTGGGCACGTTGCAGGGACAGGTGCAATAAATGTGGCTTTAGCAGACTGCCCTGCATACCCATAATGATGGTTAAAGACAGGACAAGCCAGCAAAAACTACCAGATGCTCCCATGAAAACTTACTTGCTCCATGATGCTGTAGTCTGCCAGCAGCTTCTCTTCCAGGTACCTCGCCATCAGCTCAGAGTCGGGCTGCCCCGCCGAGGTGGAGAAGCCCAAGCAGAGCCACAGCCAAAGGATCATGATGGAGGGGCCGGGGTCCCTGCCCCACAGGTGAGAGGAAAGTCCGACTGCCTGCAGTTGCTGCCTGCACTGCTGGACGAGCTGCGAAGAAGCTGACAGGAGACGACCCACCCTCTTCTCCTCCTTCCCAGCTCAGGACCAGCCCCTTTTCCATTCAGGGAGGCTTCCCGTGCTGTCCGGGCTGCGGGGGATCCTTGCAGGGTTTCCATCCCGCAGCTGCTCCCTTCAGCTGGGGGTCCCGCAGACCACCGGAGACGAGCCACCGCCATGCCCCTGTCAACACTGCCCTCAGCTCACATCTCGCCTCACGCGGCAGAAGATGAGTGCCACTGGGGGTTCCTGAGGTGCTGCTGTCCATTGCTGTGGCACCAGCAGAACCCCAGCCCCGTGGTGGCCCTCACCCAGGGGGAAAAAGGCTGAGGAGACATTTCCTCCACCTGTCTGGGTACTGAGTCAGGGTCTAAGATGGCCATTGGCACATGCTGCCCACCTGAAGGGTGCACAATGACAGTGGGAGATTGAAAGATGTGTTGAGCTGCTGGAATGTCACCTCATGGGGTCAGCCTGGACAGCTTACATCGCAGTCCATACTAAAAAGCAGTCTCCTGCCCACTACCTTAGGGAGCACAATCCAAGCACACATTTCAAGGCTGGGCTTTACCCACGAAGGGTAAAACCTCTGGAGTAAAACCTCTGGTTTCACCCTCTCTGAAGGGACAGTTTCTCCTGCTACCATCTCTGGAGAGCTTTGGTTTGTTCATGAATGCTGCCCCGGGGGCCACCATCACAGAGCGGGGCAGGGCTCCCTCCACACCTTCACCTTGGCACCCTGCCGGGGGCCAGGTGCTTCCCTAATGGCAAAAACAACCAAGATATGTACTTTCACTCCTTTCTGTTATCATCTGGACTCTGTTTTTCGGCTGGGCAAAGCAGGGGTGAGCATCCTGCTCCTTCCTCCTGCACCTTCCTCCGTGTCCCAGAGGCAGAGCCCTCTCCTCCCAAAACAGCTCTAGGGTGAAGGCAGACACTGGCTAGGCAGGCTGGGTCCCCATGGCTCAGCTGCCAGGAATGTTCCTCTGGGCATGGCTGTGCCAGCTGGCATGGATCAAGTACATCTCATCCCCAGGCATTCAGGAACTTGCATCTACAGCTCTCACCTAACCTCAAATGAGATGCATTTACAACTTCATTTTTCTGTGCCAGCAGTAACTTCTTAAATCCAGCAGACCCAAATTTCCTCTTTTTTTTTTTTTCATGTGGGGACTTTTTGCAGGTGCTAGATGCTGCACATACAAACCTGTCAGGATTCAAACCATTGCTTTTTATTTCTCTTTCTAGGTCTGGGTCATGAGAGACTGAAGGTGGTTTGCTTCAGCTCCAGTCCATGGGCAGTGACAGTCCAGTCAGTGGCTCAATGTCTCTACAGGCTCGCTAGGATGTACAAACACATACTTGGGTGGCTGGAGGTTCTTTTCTGGATGGCTGGAGGTTCTTTTCTGGACAGGCACATGTGAATCCAGCATATGTCCTCTAAGACCATATATCCAGGAAGCATTATGTCCTCCAAACCTAGCACACGTTACAGTGGGACAGTGGGACAGGAAGGTGCTTTCTCCCTATTCAGAAGGAATGAGGGCAGCTAGAATAAAGGAAAGGGGTAGTAAAATCAGCACCTTTGGAACTTGCTTTTGGCAATCTGATGGCAGGACTTGGTATGAGTCTGCACCACGTTCACACGTGGGCCATTTCTGACGTTGCCAGCAGGAGGAAAAGAATCATATACCTGGCCAGACCCTCTCTGCAGTGACCATGTGCCAGATGGGACTGCAAAACTGAGCAGTACTACAGGGAACAACAAAGGGCTTATGTGGTTGGAGATGAGAAAATGGAGTGAGAAAGATGGAGGAAAGCTGGAGCAGAATGCTTTAGGGTCCCAGAAACATCCCAAATGATTATTTTACTGATCTGACCTCAGTCAGAATATAGTAGAGGAATTATCTTCATCTCCTCACCATTTCAAAGGGAAATGAAAGATGCTTCAATGACTCAGCTAGGAATCAAGAAAGACTTCAAAACAATGGTTCAGGCTGAGAGCTGGTTTAAAGACACACAAAAAAAATGTAAGTATTTTTTTATCAGGGTCCAGATTGTTTCAGCTTCTTTGCATTTTATTTATCTCAGACAGAAAAGTGCACTCGAGCAGAATGAGAAGTAGGGCTGCAGCGCCCTGTGCAGCCTCCACATTAGTGTGGATTGCTCCTCATTCTCCTCAGCCCACATTTCACTCATCAGCGAAGACAGGTTAATAAAAGACTTGCAGCATATGCTTAGAAATGCAATAAATGCCCATTTAAACAATACATATGGGATGCTTTTTCTACTGTTTTTGAAAATCTAGAGGAGAACAAGGCACCCTGTAAAGCAAATCAGAACTACCCTGTTAACTCTAGAGATAATGGTTGTTCCTGGGCAGGAAGGGGAGTTGTTTATGAATCTGAAATAAGCCCTGGACAGCCAGAAGGCATGTGGAAGAACATCCAGATGTCATTGGCTATCAGACTTTGCATCCTGATCAGTATTCAGCTTGTTTCTCTGGCCACTCTGCTTCTTGCCTTGCACAGGTGAGATGATGAGAGTCAGACCAAATCAAAACAGTGAGACGGTGGAAAGATACTCCAATAGAGTTGGTCCTAAGCACAGCTGGCAAAAGGAAAATATTCAGAACAAAGCAGGAGCCCAGAACAGGTTCAGCATAAGCAGCAGACACGAGAGAATGAGCTGGGAAAAACACTGCCCCTCTCAATGTGGTTATAAGACCAAACATTTCTGCTCATGCTTTCCTCAACGAGGGAACATAAGGACATAGCACATAACTAAGTTCAGGTGCAGTTAGGTGTGGCGAGTGAACATTAAGCCTGGGGTCTTAATTGCTCACATTACCTCCTCTTCCTTCTCCTTGGAATACGATTTCCCATTTCCAGGCACTGTTCTGGGTATGCCATTGGAGAGCAAGATAAGCAGTTACTCAGGTGTGTTCAGATTAGACATGTTTGGTGATGACTTTTGCTGACTTAGCAAGACGAGCAGCTGTTCTCTGGGTGGGAGCTCAGCAAATTAAATTGCCTGGCATGCCTGTGGCCAGCACGAGCAGAAACATTGGAGGGAGGCATGATCTGACAGCTGAGCTTCCACACACATTTTGCATGGAACAGATCATGTTATATCAAGAATCTCTGTGTTGGCACACAAACATACGCTCCTCGGTGGTGCTCTGCCTTCACACATCTGCATCCCTCTGTTTTTCCATTGCAAGGCTCATGGGTAGTCTTCCTCATTTTCACCATACCACTTAAATGAACCCTGTAGGAAGTGTTGATGGTGAAGAAAATATTGGCACTTTCTGGCTCAAAAGTAGAGGGACTGCAGCTAAGGGAACAAGATCAGAGCAGCGTTTGGTTGTAAAATTGCACATGGCTTCATGAATTCACAAAGCTTTCCAGTGCCCTGTTCCTTTAGGTAGAAGAATGAAACACCAGACTCCTATCTTACCAGAAGTATGTACAACAAATGCCCAACTAGAAGTATCTGAATCAGGAACCAAATCTACCCAAAACACTAACAAAGTAGAATTTTCTGGCGTTCAAAGCCAGCAATTCAATCAAGAAACTGCCAAGAGTCGCAAAGGGTTACACAGACACAGACATAGATAAATGTCCAGAGGTGCAGTTAATTACAGTGAAGTTAAGGGAATTACATTAAATGTTTTCTTAAGCTAATGATTCTTCCTTGAAACATCTGGGTGGGATATGCTGGTAGGCAGTTCTGACACTATCTGGGAGGTTCTTGTGTTCCTGAAAGGTCTTTTCTGGGCTCCCAGGGGCTGCTGTTGCTGTGTTCACCACAGTGCAGCAGAGCATTTTGGAACTTCAAAATATAGCATTGTTCTGATGAAATATGCCCAGAGTCTCTGGGTGCTCGAGATGTCTGCCTTTGTCTCTATTTTCAGATCAGAAAGTCAGTATGGGAAGGGGAAGCCGTATCTCATAAAACAGAGAAATGTGAGCGTTTCTTCCCAGTTGAAAACCAAGCTAAGACAATTTAATTATTAAGAGAAACAGACTGCCCAGCAGTAACTCCAAGTGCTTCAGGGGAGACAGTGCATGAAAACTTCCTTTCAGAGGAATCTCAGCCACGAGAAGATAACTCTGGTCCTCCTAATGAAATTCTGGGGGAGTTCACGTAATCTGAAAGCAAATGTCAGTGCTCTGAGCATCCTGAGCCCTAGTTCCTCCCGTGTATTTTCTGTAGTTCTTTCCTTGCGAACTTTCACCCTTCTAAAACTCTTCTGGACGACATAGTTGAGCAGTTGGCGCCACCTAGTGGTCACCCTATCGCTATTTTTAGAGGTGGACTGGCGTGAGGGGTTACAAATTTAATTTGTAAATTAAATTATTTTCTAAAGAGACATTGTCTTGTGTTCAGAGAAGGAGTGATAGCTTCCCAGTCTAGAGTCACAGGTACCTTAAGCTTTACATTTACTGTGTCCAGTTCTGGGCCCCTCAATTTAAGAAGGACATTGAGGTACTTGAGTGTGTCCAGAGAAGGGCAACGAGGCTGGGGAGAGGCCTCNCAGCACCAGGACAAGAGGACACAGTCTCAAACTGTGCCAGGGGAAGTTTAGGCTGGAGGTGAGGAGAAAGTTGTTCACTGAGAGAGTCATTGGCTACTGGAATGGGCTGCCCAGGGAGGTGGTGGGGTCACTGTCCCTGGAGGTGTTCAAGGCGGGTTTGGCCGTGGCACTGGTGCCATGGTCTAGTCTTGAGGTCTGTGGTGACGGGTTGGACTTGATGATCTTTGAGGTCTCTTCCAACCTTGGTGATACTGTGATACTGTGATTTCTGAGGAGAAAGGGTTGGTCCCTCTGAACTAGAGGAATGTGTGTGAACAGAACTCAACTTGAACAGAAAATACTGAGTTTATAGTAGAGTTAATATAATAGATACCATCAACAGGAAAGAATGAGTGCCCTGTGTCTGCATCTCCTGCAGTTCTGGGTAAGCCCTGTCATAGTCATAGCTTTGACTCCACTTGTAGAAGTATAGCTAACTTAAATGCTTCTAGGACTACAGGCACATAGCACTGAGCAAAATCCACCTAAGAGGCTGAGTAAATACAGAGTCCAAGGTATATGGTTAGATTGTCAGTCCCTTCACTACATGATTTAAAGACAGCCTGGATGTTTTATGTAGCACAGAGCTGTGAGCCAGTCTCCTGTTTGAAGCAGTATGACTGGGATATTAATGCTGAGGTTCCTCTTTGCTGAAATAGCTAACAATCGTGACAAATGCAGAGCAGCTTACTCCAGGTTGTAGAAGTCTTTTGATGAATCATAGAGCTCCCCAGAGCTCATGTCCTCATCTGAGCTCTCTGACGGGACTCCTTATCTTGTATATGGCACAAACTGGACCAAACAAGGTCAGAAATCATTCCATTCTACGGTGTAACATGGAATAGGGTATGATAAGGCACTATAATTGGACTGGAATGGAATGGATTTGATTTTAATCAAATCAAAACTTGTCTGGGTTTTGGGTTTGGTTTTGGTTTTGGTTGGTTTTTTTTTTTTTGGTTTTTTTGTTGGTTTGGTTTGGTGGGTTTTTTTGTTTGGTTTTGGTTTTGGGTTTTTTTTGTCCCTAGGTTCATGTAATTCAGTCTTTTCCCTTCACATTGCTCACACATCTGCAAATGTTTTTCTTCCTGAAGGAGTGAAAGGGACACCATCTCCTGTTGTCAAAACCCTGCTTTTTCCTTCATTCCTCATGTTTTTCTTTGCTAGCTTACTTTGTCCCATCTCTTGCAGTATCCAACAAAGTGGGGAGACCAACAGAGTTTCAAAAGCTGCTGTACAACGTGTGTCAGAATGTCTCATCAGATGTTTTTACACAACTAACTTTGAAAAATGAGAATTATCTCACCACCAGCTATGATCCTTCCCCAGCCAGCTTGAAAAAGGGCAGTTTGTGTGGGCCAGGATCCAACCAAAATGTCTCTACCAACCCCTGTGAGACGGCCGAATGGCAGTGCCCCTGAAGAAACAGCGTTGCTGCCTCCATCCCTCCGAGAACCAGTCTTCACCTTGTTTACTATAAACAAACAAACTAGGAGTGAGTTCTTGCTTTGATCTTTTGTAGTTTTGGATACTCCAAGGTCTGTGCCTAGCAGGAAATTAGTCAAACATCACGGGAAGCTACAAAAGCAAGCAGAGAGCCTATCCAAGCTTGAGCTGTTATCAAGGGCAGAGGCAAGCGAAGACACTATTTGGATAACCCTTGCTCAGGCACCACAGCTCAGACTTACGTTGCAAGGCAAATATTTACCTGTGGCCTAAACAAAGTCAGCATTTCAAAACTTTGTTCAAAATACAGCATAAACCTGAGCTGTTTCCTTGAACTTGTCTCAGAGAAGGGAAGATTTTGTGCCTAGTACCTATGCGGGCTGTTCTCAGGAGACGAGCGGGAAGAAAATGAAGCATCTGACCTGCTTCCTGGGTTTGTTCCTCATTTCTGGAGTAGGAAGCTTTGATCTTGTTATCGATGAAATCCCAGATGTGAGTATTTCAAGGGAGGGCCCAGGTCTCCCTTCTTTGCTGATTTCAGTATCAAAGCTGCAGCTGGCTTTGTTGGGAGCAGTATTGGGCTGTTGCTTCATAGCTCTGCTCGGATCTCATGAATTGTCTTCTGCTTTTAGCTGAAAATAAGATCATTCTGATTATTGTTTTTTTCACCTATCATTTGCAGCGTTGGTTCCTTAATATAATTAAACTTGGGATAATATTGACATAATTCCAAGTTTCTTTTCCATTAGGATTCATACTTTTACCTCGACTTTACCTTTTCTGATTTAACCTTTAAGCATTCAAGTGAGCTTCTATGTTCAGACCTTTAGTGTATTTTATATCCTCTTTTCCTGGAATAAGCAGAAACAGTGACCTAGTGGGAGGTGTCCCTGCCTATGGCAAGGGGCTGGAACTAGATGATCTTTGAGGTCCCTTCCAACCTANGTCTCTTGTATGGACCACTATGAACTTCAACAATGTTCATACGGACTCAGGGTTTTGTTAAGAGGAATTCAAGTATGGAGTTAAGGTTCCATTGACTGTACATTCCCCAACAGAGGGGTCAGATATTTTATAGAAGATCTGGTTATTTTTTTACAGAGATTAAATAAAGTATAGTTTTCATTCTGACTCTGAAACTCAGCCCAAATGTAAACCCCTAGACTCAGGTGAACTTAGATTTGGGTGTCTGCACCCATTTCCACGCTGCCACATTGCAATATTTCTCTGGAGCAAGCAGGGATGGCACAAAGCTTTCTTTTCCTTTGCAAACTGAACAAAAAGAATTAGTGAACAGGGATAGCCTCCCTTTGTTTCTTCTTACAGCACATTTCATGACACACTCAAATTTTTATACTGTTTGTAATTTCCTTTCTAAGCAGAGATGCAGTATTCATTTGACATCAATGTGCTTAACCAGTATAAGTTCATTTTGTGTAACATTTTTGTATATGGTTGGAGTAGATGACCTTTGGAAGTGCCCTTCCAACCCAAAGTATCCTGTGTAAGTTGGAAATCAGCTCATGCACTTAGCACCTTTATTGCCATAAGTTGAACTTTGGACAAAATTTAATTCAGAGTATTGCTGTGTTGTTAAGAAACACACTTCTAATTGTATCAGAGCAGCTTTGCACCTGAAAAAGACCTGATACTCCTTTGCTGCCAATGAGACAAGCTGAGTTCTCAAGTGTATTAGTAGAAACCTGGTATAATTTTTACTGGTTTGAACAGAAGTTCTCTGAATTGCTGATTTAAGTGATATCACTATCTGTAGTGCTGTAGTTAACATGGGTTAAACCCATCCTGATGATAATCTGCCTCTTGCTCTTTATGGTCATTTCAATGTGTTAAATATTACTCCTTGTTTCAGAAGGAAAGGTTGTAAACTGGTGGTAAGGGTCATGATCTTTTAAGAGCATATAGAGCTAGCTGGCCACAGAGGGAAACTGAAGGTGTGAGGATGCAGCAGTTTCCTTTTAAAGGGTTTGTGCCTCTGCTCCTCATTTACACTAAGAGGAGGTAAATTCCCCTTGAAACTCTAACAGAGTGCTAACCAACAATAAATCAAACAGTAAGACAGCAGCATCACCTCTTTCTTTCTTTGTTTCTCCTCTAGGATGTGCAAGACCTGCTTGACCTAGAAATTGATGGATTGCCTTCAAGCTCCAAGACAAGAAATGGCAGGTACCAGGTACAGTACCCAGAAACGCTTTAAAAAAAAAAATAAATAAAAGAGAGAGAGAGAGAAAGAAAGAAAGAAAAGAAAACAAGATTAATAATTCTTTAAAAAAAAAAATAGGATCTCTCTTTTCAGGTGGCTTGCTCCTTGTCAATGGTTATGACTGTACAAGCAGGTGAGACCAGCAGATCCTTATATGCATTGAGATTTTCAGCCTTTACACAGTACCTGGCACAACAAGGGTTTGTTCCATGTCTGCTCTCCAAAGTACCATAATATAGATGCCAAACAATGGAGATACTTGTTTCATAGAATCATAGAATGGTAAGGTTGGAAGGGACCTCAAGGATCATCTAGTTCCAACCCCCTGACAGAGGCAGGGACACCTTCCACTAGAACAGGTCACTCAAGGCCTCGTCCAACCTGGCCTTGAACACCTCCAGGGAGGGAGCAGCCACAACCTCCCTGGGCAACCTGTTCCAGTGTCTCACCACCCTCACTGTAAAGAACTTCCTCCTAACATCCAGTCTAAATCTTCCCTCTGCCAGTTTAAACCCATTGCCCCTTGTCCTGTCATTGCAAGACCTTGACAACAGTCCCTCCCCAGCCTTCCTGTAGGCCCCCTTCAGATACTGGAAGGCTACTCTAAGGTCTCCTTGAAGCCTTCTCTTCTCCAGGCTGATGAGTCCCAACTCTCTCAGCCTGTCCTCATAGCAAAGCTTCTGCAGCCCTCTGATCACCCTTGTAGCCTCCTCTGGACCCACTCCAACACTTCCAAGTCTTTCCTGTGCTGAGGGCTCCAGAACTGCACACAGTTTGCCTGACTTCATGTGTAGGAAAAAATCCCTTTGATACTGGTGACGTTTTACCATGAGAAAATGGGAAAGGACTTCAGACATTGGCGTGTGTAGGCTGGCACCTTTCAGTCCGTTCATTCATATTTAACTCAGCTCAGTGCAGCTCAGCACAGCAAAGTGTTAGATGGGCAATGACCTGGTGGAGTCTGAGACCAGGGAAGAAAATGTATTTCTGACATGCTGTTGGTTTGCAGGTCTGTTGGCTTCTGAAACAGGACCATTCAGAAAAGCATTGTAGGAGTTTTCCTGCATTTGATGCAGCAGCAATTAACAATAACCATCATGAAATCAGTTATTTGAGGTATTATTTTTATTACACTGTATGAAAGAAATTGTGAAATCACAGAATTCTTTAGGTTGGAAATGAACTTTAAGGTTGAACGTTGAACCCAGCACTGCCAAGTCCACCACTAAGCCATATATCTAAGCATCACATTTACATTTCTTTTAGATCCCTCAGGAGTGGTGATTCCACCACTTCCCTGGGCAGTCTGTTACAGAGTTTAACAAGTCTTTTGGCAAAGAACTTTTGACTAATGTCCAATTTAAACTTACCCTGATGCAGCTTGTGGATGTTTTCTCCTGTCCTATGACTTGATACTTGGGAGAAGAGATCAACCTCAGCTTGATACAACCACCTTGCAGGTAGTTCTAGAGAGCGAGAAAATCTTCCCTGTGCATCCTTCTCTCCAGACCAAATAACCCCAGTTTCCTCACCTGCTTCTCTTAAGACTTGTACTCTAGACCTTTCACCAGCTTCTTTGCCCTTCTCTTGAAACATATCTGCACCCCAGTATTCTTCTTGTAGTGAGGGACTCAAAACTGAACCCAGTATTTGAGGTGTGGCCTATTCAGTGTCAAGTACAAGGAGACAATCACTTCTCTAGTCCTGCTGGCCACTCTGTCTCTGGTACAAGCCAGTATGCTGATTGCTTTCTTGGCCACCTGAACACACTGTTGGCTCATGTTCAGCCAGCTGTCAACAAATACTCCCAGCCCCATTTCCACCACAGGGTTTTCCAACCACTCTTCCCCGAGCCTGTAGCACCATACAGGGTTGTTGTAACATAAGTGCAGAAGTCTATATTCAACCTTCTTGAATCTCAGGGGTGATCAGAGTGGACCTTGTCTTTCACAAAGCTCTTGTGCTGCCTTTCTTGGTCTTCTTCAAGAAAAGCAAAAGATCCTCTTAAATGATGTTGGATTTCCCAGCATCTTTGAAGCTAAGCACAGGCAAACAAGATTCTTCCTTATTCCAAGCCTTTTTGAAAGGGGCTTCAGACAGAATGTAAATGTAACTTATTGATGCCTACAACCTCAATTTTGCTGGCAGAAAAAAAACCCAGAAGATTTTAGCATAAATGTGAATTAAGACAGCTCACATTTAGCAGAGTAGTATTTCATAGAATCATAGAACTATTTTGCTTGGAAAAGACCTCTAAAATCAGAGAGTCCAACTGTCAACCTAATGCCACCATGGCCACTAAATCACGTTCTGAAATGCCTTGTCCACATGCATAAATAATTTAATCATGATCTAACAAGAAATCCTCTCTAGCTGCACTTCTTCAGGCCCTCATTTCCTTCCAACATCTTTGTATTGGTGCCATATGTATTATGTTGTCTCTGTTCCCCAACTTTCTGAATACAGTATGCATGGAATACGTGTATGCATGTAGTAATTTACAGCTCCACTACTGGTTTAACTATCTCCACTAGTGGTTTGATTATAACAGTTACTCCTTGTGTTCCCATATAATATCTCACTTCCTTTATCTACCAAATGAGTGTTTGCAAACCACTGGAACAAAGATCTCAGCTATAGGGTGAACTACATTTATCTTAGTTGAGACACAATAAAATACTAATAAAGGAGATAAACTGAAGTAGGTGAAACACCTTGAGATAGTAACTCTTGGCCCACAGATCATAGAATCATAGAATGGTATGGTTGGAAGGGACCTCAAGGATCATCTAGTTCCAACCCCCTGCCAGAGGCAGGGACACCTCCCACTTGTACAGCTCACTCAAGGCCTCATCCAATCTGGCCTTGAACACCCCCAGGGAGGGAGCAGCCACAACCTCCCTGGGCAACCTGTGCCAGTGCCTCACCTCCCTCACTGCAAACAATTTCCTCCTAACATCCACTTTCAATCTTCCCTCTGCCAGTTTAAACCCATTACCCCTTGTCCTGCCATTGCAAGACCTTGTAAATAATCCCTCCCCAGCCTTCCTGTAGGCCCCCTTCAGATACTGGAAGGCTACTATCAGGTCCTCTCAAAGCCTTCTCTTCTCCAGACTGCAGATCCCCAACTCTGCCAGCCTGTCCTCATGGGAGAGCTGCTGCAGCTCGTGGCCCTCTTCTGGACATACTCCAACACTTCCATGTCCTTCCTGTGCTCAGGGTTCCAGAACTGCACACAGTACTCCAGGTGGGGTCTGACAAGAGCAGAGTAAAGGGGCAGAATCCCCTCCCTCTCCCTGCTGGCCACACTGCTCTTGATGCAGCCCAGCACTCGGTTGCTGTCTGGGCTGCATGTGCACACTGCAGGCTCGTGTTGAGCTTTTCATCAACCCAGGCTCCAAGGTCCTTTTCCTCAGGACTGCTCTCCAGCCATTCACCACCCAGCCTGGATTTGTGCTTGGGATGTCATTAAGTCACTGTGGACCACTAGAGGAAGGCTGTCTTTCAAGTTACTGTTTTAGCACTAGCTTTTTCTACAGTAAGATCACTAACCCACTGAGAACAAGGCAACAGAGCTCCTCTGCAGACCCTACTGATTAGCTCTAAGTAGAAATAATTGTTTTCTAGGTCACATACTCTTTTTCTGGACTCCTGAGTAGTTCCAAAAATATTGTGTCTCAGGTATGTGAATGGTCCTTGTGACCACAGAAAGAGAGGGCCCCATGGGCTGGAATGCAGGTAACCTTGTGAACCTCTATGTAGTGGTGCACAGATGTTATCTCTTTTGGAGACAGATAATGGAGCTTCTGTCTAGACTGTGAGATGGGATGTCCTGTAGCATGTGCCCCAGTCCTGGTCCTAATCTCTGGCTGTCCAGAGACACTTTTTTCTTACTGCTCTGCCTACTTGCGTTCCTTTCCTTGAAAACCAGTACAGAAAAGAAATAGTGAAGGAAAGAAAGGGCGGAATTAGCTGGGTGGAGAACCCTCAAGCTCCCAGGGTATAAATCCAAACAGAGAGACCAGAATCCAACAGCCAACTGAGTCCTGGGATGCATCAAGAGCAGCATGGCCAGTAGGGCAAGGGAGGGGATTCTGCCCCTTTTACTCTGCTCTCATCAGACCCCACCTGGAGTACTGTGTGCAGTTCTGGAACCCTCAGCACAGGTGGGCTGAGTGGGTCCAGAGGAGGACCATGAAGATGATCAGAAGGTTGGAGCAGCTCTGCTATGAGGACAGACTGAGAGAGTTGGGACTCATCAGCCTAGAGAAGAGAAGGTTTAGAGGAGACCTGATAGTAACCTTCCAGTATCTAAAGGAAACCTACAGGAAGGCTGGGGAGGGAGTATTGACAAGGTCTTGTAACAACAAGACAAGGGGCAATGGGTTTAAACTGGCAGAGGGGAGATTTAGACTGGATGTTAGGAGGAAGTTCTTTGCAGTGAGGGTGGTGAGGCACTGGCACAGGTTGCCCAGGGAGGTTGTGGCTGCTCCCTCCCTGGAGGTGTTCAAGGCCTTGGACGAGGCCTTGAGTGAGCTGTACTAGTGGGAGGTGTCCCTGCCTGTGTCAGGGGGTTGGAACTAGATGATCCTTGAGGTCCCTTCCAACCTTACCATTCCATGATTCTATGATCCATCTGCAGCACTGTGAAAAAAAATTCTTCCAAATCATAGGTTTGAAGTTGCTCTTCTTGCACTTGAGTGTAAAGATCTAAGAGGCAGCAATGAAACTGTGCTGTGTTAAAAACTGGTTAGGAAATTACTTGCATGGAAACAAGTGAACCTATGAGAAAACAGCACCCAAAACAACTGAAGGACATATGAGGTAGATCTCATCTTGTTTCTCATGCTGGGATGATTCTCAGTCTTTTTTTGTACCCCAGTGAAGAGTAATTTGCTCTGAAAGAGGTATAACACTTCTGAATCTGTTCTCCCTGTTTTATTGAGTCACACCTCAGAAATAGCCTGTGAAATAAAACTTGAAATTAAAGGCAAGATAGGTATCCCACAGATGATGTAAAACCTGCAATGAATAAGGGATTCCTCCCTTAGACACTATGGCTTCCTCCATGGGCAGGACAAGAGGCATCAGGATAAGTTAGCTTGAAGTACTCAATTATTTTTTACTGGTAGAATGCATGATAGTTGCAACATTTATGCACAGTGATTTGAACAAAGATCATTATGGAGAGGTAAAAATCCATAGCTTGCCCAGATGTTAGGAGAAGATGGGTCTCAGTACCTGAAGACAGGACCCAGCATCTGTCAGGACCAGATCCTTAAAACAGTTCCTGAGGCATATGTGGTCTCCACCCTAATTAACAACCTGCACACATTAGATGTTGCACAAGATTCTTTTTCTATGCAGTGAGGTCGTCACCTGATCTGAATATGGTTTAAAGGCAAGGATCAACCATGAGCCCTCGTGGCAGAAATGGCACAAGTCTCACGTGCCACAGGAGCAGTTAGAAACCCCATGTTCTCAATAACCACCCCAGTGATCAAACCTGAACTATAGCTGTCTACAACTCTGTCCCTCTGGCCTGCTGGCATGGCTACCCTCTGCAATCTTTGAGATCCTAGGAGGGTGCTTGGCCCGCTTCATGTGTAACCTCTAATGACAACAGTGTGAGTCACTACATGTGCAAGTAAGAAACTCATGTTTACATCAGGGCATCTCCCTTCTCCTCCACACTTATAAAAACAAACAGGAAGAAAACCTGAGCATCCTGAAAGCTGTGAGCACCATTTGTAAAGTGAGTCGTGAATCTTAATGCCTACAGAGAGCAAGAAAAGTATCATAAGAAAATAAATCTGCTCTGTATTAAGGTCTTAGTCTTCATCTTCTAAAAATTAAAATAATCTCAGTTGAAGACGGTTTAATCTCAATTTGTGTTCATGCCAGTGATGCTAAGCATATGTTGATGGGTTGATAAAGCTCAACATGAGCCTGCAGTGTGTGCATGCAGCCCAGACAGCCAACCGAGTCCTGGGCTGCAGCAAGAGCAGTGTGGCCAGCAGGGCAAGGGAGGGGATTCTGCCCCTTTACTCTGCTCTTGTCAGACTCCACCTGGAGTACTGTGTGCAGTTCTGGAACCCTCAGCACAGGAAGGACATGGAAGTGTTGGAGTGGGTCCAGAGAAGGGCCACGAAGATGCTCAGAGGGCTGCAGCAGCTCTGCTATGAGGACAGGCTGAGAGAGTTGGGGCTCTTCAACCTGAAGAAGAGGAGGTTTCGAGAGGACCTGATAGTAGCCTTCCAGTATCTGAAGGGGGCCTACAGGAAGGCTGGGGAGGGACTATTGACAAGGTCTTGTAATGGCAGGACAAGGGGCAATGGGTTTGAACTGGCAGAGGGGAGATTGAAAGTGGATGTTAGGAGGAAGCTGTTTGCAGTGAGGGAGGTGAGGCACTGGCACAGGTTGCCCAGGGAGGTTGTGGCTGCTCCCTCCCTGGAGGTATTCAAGGCCAGGTTGGACGAGGCCTTGAGTGAGCTGTACTAGTGGGAGGTGTCCCTGCCTCTGGCAGGGGGTTGGAACAAGATGATCCTTGAGGTCCCTTCCAACCTTACCATTCTATGATTCTTTGTGTGGGGACAGGAGTCATTCTTTGTGGTTTGGTTCTTTATCAGATGTAGAGGATCCAGTTCACAGTACAGTGGTGTTTGTGGGGAATCAGGATGGAGTGAAGAAAAATCTGTCCACTAAACTTTACAGAGGGTCCCTGGAGAACTGTAACCATTCAGATCCTGAAATCCTAGTCTGAGCCTATATCGATAGTAAATAAAAACCTACATTGATTGGCAGGCAGGCAGAAATCCTGCAGTCTCTCTCTTTCTCTTTCTCTGGCTTGAAGGGATTAATTTCATTAACATGCTCTTGCTAGGACATGTATCATCTCTTATGCAACCCAAGATTTTCCTAGTAGTAGTATATCAATTAGCTTCACATGAACTCAGTAACTACAGAGCAAGCCTTGTATGCACCACGTGACTAACACAGTTTTCACGAACATCTTCTGTGGCTTTGGATCCTCTTGGATTCATGTGCTACTGAAACCTGGGATGAGATGGTTTGGTGGTTTGTTTTTTTTTTTTAATTTAGTCATCAGTGGTGAGGCACTGGAACAGGTTGCCTAAAGAGGTTGTGAATGCTCCATTCCTGGAAGTGGTCAAGGCCAGACTGGATGTGGCTTTCAGCAACTTCATCTAGTTGAAGATGTCCCTGCCCATGGCAGGGGTGTTGGAACTAGATGACCTTTAAGATCTCTACCAAATCAAGCCATTTCATGATTCTGTGATCTGAACTAGTTCCTGCCCATTAACAGTGGAGTTGAGTCCAATGAACAGAGTTGCCTATGTGTATCATAGACTTATAGAATGGTAAGGTTGGAAGGGACCTTAAAGATCATCTAGTTCCAACCCCCTGCCAGAGGCAGGGACANCCCTCCCCAGCCTTCCTATAGGCCCCCTTCAGATAC
The DNA here is from genome assembly GCA_013396675.1 of Eubucco bourcierii. Taxonomy (NCBI): domain Eukaryota; kingdom Metazoa; phylum Chordata; class Aves; order Piciformes; family Ramphastidae; genus Eubucco; species Eubucco bourcierii. The sequence continues at coordinate 359,779 of VWZE01017221.1, read as the reverse complement.
CGGAAGGCTACTCTAAGGTCTCCTGGAAGCCTTCTCTTCTCCAGGCTGCAGAGCGCCAACTCTCTCAGCCTGTCCTTATAGCAGAGCTGCTGCAGCCCTCTGAGCATCTCCATGGCCTTCCTGTGGAGTGGACCCACTCCAACAGTTCAATATCCTTCCTGTGTACAGAACTGCACACGGTACTCAAGGTGTATGCATCTAGCAGAGTCCAAGACAGCTTACTGGGTGTCAGATTATCATGCAAGACATAGAGGAGCCTCATGAACCCCTGGAAAGCCATTTGAAGGTCAGGATGGTACTCTGGGACACTGCCAGTGGCACTGGGTACTCACCGCTCTAATTGGTCAACTCCGTTTAGGACAGGAGTCGCTCAACCAAATCTGGGGATCTATTTTCAGATGAAAGGCCTCGCTCCTTTGACTGTGAAAAGCTTATCTAACTGTGATGATAACACCAAAGCAGCCACCTGCATTAAACAGTTGTTTCTGCCCCTCGAACTAGATGAGTCAGGGAATACAGGGAATGAAACAGAAGGATTCAAATGGCCGCAAGATGTCACCACTTCTTCATAGAAATTTCCAAAGAGAATTATTGGTAGGACAGGGTGGAAAACGCAACAATTCGTGAGCCGTTTCAACTCCTGTAAGCAGTGCCTACGTAACTGACTTTATTTGTATGTATACATGTAATACCCGTGACACAACAGGGTTTTTTTACACTCAATGATATACAGAAATTCCATAGTGTAAATGCAAACTAAAAGAACTAAAAATATCTGGGGTTCAAGGTTTTCCCAGAAAAAGCAAAATGTTGATTTTCCTGCTAAAAGCTAGGGTTTCTGAGGATGACCTTTTGCCAACATGTTTTGCTTTCAGGAAGGGTGTTTTTGTTTGAGAAGAGAGTGTTTTCTGTAAGAAGTGAAGAACAGAGAGCTGTCCTCCTGTTTCACATAGCCTCTGAGCCACAGCTAGGAGATCATGTGCTCCAACATCTCCTGCATAAATACATAAGACAAAAAGAATATGCATACTGTGCCTGAGAACTCAAACCATTTCTCATCATCTTGGAAAGCAGCTTTTAGCTACTTTCTCTGATCCCTGTCTGTAAACAACCACAACCTATGGGGTTTTTTTTAGCTTTGCTGATATATCCTTGTTTCTCTTTTCCAGCGAAGCACATCCGACTGGGGATATGTTGGAGACCTGGTGAGTTGCTTTTTTTTTCTTCCTGTGTGGAAAATAGTAATGAACAAAGTGATTTCCTAGTTAACCATTTCTTTTAAATCAATCCTTTTGTTTGTTCAGTTCCTTGTTTTCATGCTGGTTGGGTATTGAGCCATTTTCTTTAAACAGAGCACTGTTTACACAATGCAGTTTATACAGCAGCTCTTGGAGGGAGAAGAGTATGGTAAATATGAAGAAATAAGCATCAAAAGTGACTAGACAAAGCCAATGTCTTAATATATCAGTTTCATACCCTTCTCCCACTGCTATGCTTTTAACCATTTACAAATTTAGATCCATAGCAATGTTTCAGGTCTCCTTTGTTTAGGGTTTTTATTGAATCTCTCTCCTCAGTATATAATGTTGAGGATGACTGTTGATGTATATACTCTTCTCAGCATATGATGTTGAGGATGACTGTGTACCCTTCCTTCTATTCTGGATTGCACCAACAAAGGCATTCCAAGGACGGGTTGTGTGGTCAAAAGAAAGGAAAACATTGCAGCTTAATAAATTCCCACCTCCAGCTGAAGTGTTATAAGAGCTATATTGACATTAATATCCTGCTAAAATTGCCACGTAAAATATGGAGGTGTCCTGAACTCGAGTTTGTTTTCCATATAGCTGCCATACTGTAAGGAAGAACAGTTGAAAAAAAAAAGGCATTGAGACTACTGCTCCCTCCCTGGAGGTATTGCTCCCTCCATGGAGGTATTGCTCCCTCCCTGGAGGTGTTCAAGGCCAGGTTGGAGGAGGCCTTGAGTAACCTGTACTAGTGGGAGGTGTCCCTACCTATGGCACGGGCTTGGAACTAGATGATCCTTGAGGTCACTTCCAACCTTACCATTCTATGATTCTACAAAAGGGATTGATATTGCACATTTTCTAGCTGTGACCTAAATTTATAGAGTAATTTTATCAATTACAGGTGGAGGATGATGACAAGATAGGTCTCTACAGCTACAAAGTTCAATCCACTATAACATCACGTTTGGCCAACACAATGATCCAAGCCAAAATGGTGAATAATGCAAATCGGCCCCAACACATAGTGTTTGACGTGCAGGTCCCCAAAGGAGCTTTTATTGACAACTTTACCATGTAAGTAGTGGGCAGACATCATCCTTGCACTCTGGCAGTGTTCAGTGTGGTGGCAGAACGTGGTGGGAGGGAAGTGTCTGTAAAAGCAGAACACCTCTTACTGTTTTCCAGGTTCAGTGTAATTTTAGCAGGCTTCCTCAAAGAAAAAAGGCTCATGTCGTTACACTCTCTGTCCATCTCTTCCTCTCCAATTGGGCCATTGGCCAGCATCAACACAATCTGACAAAAAGAAAGAAGCCTCAGATAGACTAAGCTCCTACCTTGTGCAGGTTGTCAGCAAATCAAAGGACAGAGAGAGACCAAATTAGAGCTCTCACTGAGCAGAGAGAGGCCAGCCTGGTTCAGTGTCTATTCAGAGAGGCAACAGGCAACTTGCTGGCTAGAATACATGTCCTGATCCATGTTCCAGAACAGCCATGACATCAGCAACTGCCTACCCTTCCCAACGAATAGCGAAAGTGAAGGAAGGGGAGAGTAGATCCTCCTCAGAGTACAGGAGTGCTGTTTATTTGAAATAAAAAAGCAGGTAGGGGGATAAGATACAGATCTAGTGGAAAGCAGACTTCATTGCTTTTGGATTAAATAAGAACCTTATTGTTTCATCCTACTCCAGCTTAGATTTCAGTGATGCTTTTCTAAAGTGAAGAAACAGTTGTTGATTGTGAAACTGTTTCTTTTATGAACTAACTGAGCTTCCCTTTCCTAGGGATATCAATGGGATAACATTTACCAGCCAAATCCGGGAAAAATCTGAAGCCAGAAAAATGTACTCTCAAGCAAAAGCCAAAGGCAAAGCTGCTGGAATAGTAAGGTACCAAGACTTCAGCATATATTATATGGGAGACCTTTAGCACATACGATATGGGAGACCTTATAGTAGCCTTCCAGTATCTGAAGGGGGCCTACAGGAAGGCTGGGGAGGGGCTATTGAAAAGGTCTTGCAATAACAGGACAAGGGGCAATGGGTTTAAACTGGCAGAGGGGAGATTTAGACTGAATGTTAGGAGGAAGTTCTTTCCAGCGAGGGTGGTGAGGTACTGGCACAGGTTGCCCAGGGTGGTTGTGGCTGCTCCCTCTCTGGAGGTCCTCTAAGCCAGGTTGAACAAGGCCTTGAGTAACCTCTTCTAGTGGGAGGTGTCCCTGCCTATGGCAGGGGATTGGAACTAGATGATCCTTGAGGTCCCTTCCAACCTTACCATTCTATGATTCTGTGATTGCTAAGTATTCACAGAAAAACTGAGGTGACTCATCCCAGGAGGAGATAGATGAGAAGGTCTGCCTAGGAGGAAAAGTGGGTTGTTTGTCTACACCAGATCTGATATTTTATTGCCAAGGACTTAATTGTGTTTCTGCTCTCAGCTTGCTAAAACATACTGTGCTAACAGACAGCTGCAATTCCATGATGTAGGCCATGGTTAGAATCAGACCCACCAAATGCATAAATAAAACAAAAAGCAAAAACCACCCCCATTTTCCCTTATATATTCTCAAAATAACCCCATAGCTGACTTTTCAGGAGCAACTCTTTGGACATGGAAAACTTCAAAACAGAAGTGAATGTGCCCCCAGGGATGAGGATCCAGTTTGAACTTCACTACCATGAAATGATTCGAAGGAAACTGAGCTCCTATGAGCACCTCATTTCTGTGAAGCCAGGACGCTTGGCAAAGCACTTGGAGGTAAAGAAAAGCTGATGTGTGTAGACAGCATCCCACAGGTGAATCCTCATGGGGAAACCAGGCAAGGTTCCTACAAGCCCCACAGCAGGACCTTTCATCTACAGCTCCTTCCTTCATATGGTCCTGATACAAATAGCCTCAAAGTCATTGTGTAGATCAGAATGAAACACTTCAAACCAGGAGTTATGTAGCTACATGAGTGAGGAACAAATGTGCCCTGCCTCTTCTCATACTAACACAGTTGAGCAACTCCTGAATCACGACTGACTTGTGTCAGAACCACTTGGGCAAAAAAGTCTTTGTCCTGTATGTACCCTTGTGTAAACTTACCTTGATTAAAAGAAAATAAACACTATTGGCTATTTATATGAAAGTGTTTTTCACAGTAATTCAACTTCATGAGACAGTGTCCTGTGAGATGACAGACTGTTCAGACTGAATGGCAGTCCCTCCACAACGTCTGCCAGAAGAGGATTTGTCTTATTCTTATTCTTACTCTCTTTCTTACACTCATCCAGAGATGTCCTGTGTCATCTGTCCATAGACACAAGATATGGGGCTAGCTGGGCATTTCTGTCTGACCATAATTACACTCCTGTTTCATAAATGTCTTCTTCAGCTTTCCATGGCTTCAGCACAAGCTGTATATGCAAGTTTGCTGCCCACATCTCCTTGGTGCAGGCTGTGATGTACTTCAAGAGCTCCAAACGCCTGAGTTAGTACTTCTGAAAAGGACACCAAGTCCTGCCCCTGGCAGCCTTACTAAATATTGGGAAACATAACCAGAAAAAGGCCTTATCTCAGGCTGACAGCATAAATCCTTTGTTTTATAAATCCAAACACAAGACTACTCCCTGTGCTGTCCAAAGCATAAGTAGAGTGGGATAGAACTCATCATCAGGTGTTCCTGCAGGCCTCCCGGAGGCAGAGTCACTTCATATTGCTTTCAACACAAATGATGGTATCACACTTGACTCCAACCCTACCATGAGCCCTAGGAGGTGAGAGACAGAGGAAGAATGATCATTTCCACCCAATTCTGTTTGGTTGGTATGGTTTTCTTGTGTTTTTGTTGTTTTTTTTAACCATGGTCTGTTTTCCACAAATCCCCGTGCAAATGAGACTAACCCTGATGGAGCATTCTCAAGGGCAACCCAGCCCCTAGGTGAAGTTTGCTGTGGAGGGTTCATAAGATCCTGGTCCAACATGGCACTGCACCATACTAAATGTCCTCCCTTCCTGTCTTTAGGTGGATGTTCGCATTATTGAGCCACAAGGACTTCGTTATGTGCATGTTCCTAATTCACTTGGAGATCACTTTGATGGAATCACCACCATCTCCAAGGGAGAGAAAAAGGTAACAGGGTGGAAATAGCATGAAAGCTTCAGTTTTCACACTCATTCCCACGCAGTCATGGTGGTATTTTCATGCTTGCTGGAAGCATGCAAAAGCATAGAATCATAGAATGGTAAGGTTGGGAGGGACCTCAAGGATCATCTAGTTCCAACCCCCTGCCAGAGGCAGGGACACCTCCCACTAGTACAGCTCACTCAAGACCTTGTTCAACCTGGCTTTGAGGACCTCCAGGGAGGGAGCAGCCACAACCTTCCTGGGAAAACTGTGCCAGTGTCTCGCCACCCTCACTGTAAAGAACTTCCTCCTAACATCCAGTCTAAATCTCCCCTCTGCCATTTCAAACCCATTACCCCTTGTCCTGTCATTGCAAGACCTTGTCAATAGTCCCTCCCCAGCCTTCCTGTAGGCCCCCTTCAGATACTGGAAGGCTACTATCAGGTCTCCTGGAAACCTTCTCTTCTCCAGGCTGCAGAGCCCCAACTCTCTCAGTCTGTCCTCATAGGAGAGCTGCTCCAGCCCTCTGATCATCTTCGTGGCCTCCTCTGGACCCTCTCCAACACTTCCATGTCCTTCCTGTGCTGAGAGCTCCAGAACTGCACATAGTGTAGAACATGCCCAGAAAGAGTGTAGTGTCTTCATTATTGATACCTAAATGTATTCACAAGGCGCTCACCTACTACTGTGACAGCAGCTCAGACAGTGTGTTGTCAGTCCATGTTTGCACAAAGTTCTTCATTTGAAATACTAAAAGAGCAATTTGCTGAGATTGCTGTGAATGTGAAAAAAGCAAGTGATGACTATCAGGTGGAATAACCATTCTGGAGTAACTTCAGAATCTCTGTTGCAACTGAGAGCATCTGCACAGAGATTTAGTTTAAGTCTTCTTTTCCTTAACACTTACTTTCTCCTGCACATCTCTTGGGGAATTGGTAAAGCCTCTGACAGTAGAGGATTTTTCCTCAAAAAACTTCAGGCAGTGATTCAGGGAGGATACAGCACTTCTCACTCTCACATAGACATCTAATATAGGTATTGTTTTCTCTATAGGCTCAATTTTATGTCTCCTTCATCTGCATTCTTAGTTTAACAAATTAGAAGAGTATTGCCGGCATATCAGGGGAGGTTCTTCTCCAGAGAGGCCACATTTCATTGTAGAGGAGAAATTCTTCCTTATATCTAACCTAAATCCACCCTGCTCCAGCTTAATTCGGAATAATGTATCACAGTATCACAGTATCACCAAGGTTGGAAGAGACCTCAAAGATCATCAAGTCCAACCCGATACCACAGACTTCAAGACTAGACCATGGCACCAAGTGCCACGTCCAAACCCACCTTGAACACCTCCAGGGACAGTGACTCCACCACCTCCCTGGGCAGCCCATTCCAGTAGCCAATGACTCTCTCAGTGAACAACTTTCTCCTCACCTCCAGCCTAAACTTCCCCTGGCACAGCTTGAGGTTGTGTCCTCTTGTTCTGGTGCTGCTTGTCTGAGAGAAGAAAGACACCTCCTCCTGGCTACAACCACCCTGCCTCTGGCAGGGGGTTGGAACTAGATGATCCTTGAGGTCCCTTCCAACCTTACCATTCTATGATTCTATAACTTAGTATTTGCTAGAAATGACTTGCACAGCTCTCACTGCAATATTTTGTGTTGTAGATGGGTCGTCTTATTTGTGTCACCGTTCCCACTGTTGAACCAACACATCCAGGCATACTTTAGTGCTGTTCTGCCTCTGAAGTGACAAAGTTCATTTTCTGCTTAAATTAGGAGTGCAAATGAAGAAAGAAGAAAGCATTCAGTGAACTATTTCATGAAGAGATTAACTCTTTTTCTTTCAGTGACCTTTTTGTTTGACACATGTGATTAACTGATACTCACTTCTCCTTTCAAGGCACATGTTTCTTTCAAGCCATCGATGACTCAACAACGAAAGTGCCCCAAGTGCTCCTCTACGGCAGTAGATGGAAATTTTGTGGTGCAATATGACGTGAACAGAGATACCAGTGGTGGAGAATTGGAGGTAAAGGTTGCTGTTTAACTGGAGCAAGAGATTGATGAATGCAACAATTACTGTCATTAAGCAAACTGTGCTAAATAAACTTCATCTTTCAGGAGTCTAAGGATGAGGGAAAAACTCTGTATCCAATTGAAAGAACAGAGAGATTTTAAGTGGGCAGAATGGATTTACTTAATTTATGACTAAGACATAGTCCTACATATAGTCTGGAGTAGAATACTGTCTTGTCCAAAACACATTGTCTTTTATATCTTGCAACACTCTGGAGATTTAGTGTGGAATCAGAGGGCAGAGTGATTGGATGTTGTACCAATACATCAGAAGGAGACAACCAGAACATCAGTATTTTTATGTTAACATGAAGCAGACTTATGGGATTGAATTATTACAGGCAGGGCAGGTTTTTAAAAACATTTTCATTCTTCCCTATGCTCCTGCATGGCAACTGTTTGAGAAGCAGGCTCTGCTTTCCTTGATAAAAAGTAAGGACTGTGGAGTATAAATGGTGTAAAGCTGTAGAGATGTGCAGGACTAAGAGTTAGAAATGGCCCATAAACAGGAAAAACATGGACTTGATGGGTGGACCACTCACTGGATAAGGAATTGGCTGGATGGTCGCACCCAGAGAGTGGTGATCAACAGCACAATGTCCACCTGGAGACCAGTGACAAGTGGTGTCCCTCAGGGGTCAGTGCTGGGACCAGTGCTGTTTAACATCTTTGTCAGTGACATGGACAGAGGAATCAGTGCACCCTCAGCAAGTTTGCAGATGGCACCAAGCTGTGTGGCACTTGCTAGACTTGCTAGAGGGCAGGGATCCATCCAGAGGGACCTGGACAGGCTGCAGAGGTGGGCCCAGGCCAACCTCATGAATTCAACAAGGTCAAGTGTAAGGTCCTGCACTTGGGTAGGCACAATCCCAAGCACAAATCCAGGCTGGGTGGTGAATGGCTGGAGAGCAGCCCTGAAGAAAAGGACCTTGGAGTCTGGGTTGATGAAAAGCTCAACATGAGCCTGCAGTGTG
>VWZE01017221.1:339836-351239 GCA_013396675.1 Eubucco bourcierii | reverse complement strand
AAGGCTGGGGAGGGATCATTTACAAGGTCCTGCAACGACAGGACAAGGGGAATGGGTTTGAAGTGGCAGAGGGGAGATTTAGACTGGATGTTAGGAGGAAGTTCTTTCCAGTGAGGGTGGTGAGACACTGGCACAGGTTGCCCAGGGAGGTTGTGGCTGCTCCCTCCCTGGAGGTATTCAAGGCCAGGTTGGATGAGGCCTTGAGTGAGCTGTACTAGTGGGAGGTGTCCCTGCCTCTGTCAGGGGGTTGGAACCAGATGATCCTTGAGTCCCTTCCAACCTTACCATTCTATGATTCTATAAAGAAGAATAATATTCTCTGCTCTGTTACTGTCGTGAGTTTTCTGACATCTTTGCTATAGCTCACCCCACTGTAATTTTTTTTTCTTTTCCTTTTGCAGATCTTTAATGGTTATTTTATTCACTTCTTTGCTCCAGAAAATCTTGATCCTCTGCCCAAAAACATTTTATTTGTTATAGATGTCAGTGGCTCAATGTGGGGACTGAAAATGAAACAAGTAAGTGCTTTTGACCTCTATTGCAAAACAAACCTCCTGCCAACTATTACCATGAGCCAATTCTGCAGCAAACTAACACTCAAAATTACAAGCCTTGATCTTCACACTTTGTTCCATCAACAATCTCATTGAATTTAGGAGAATATTTGGTGAATCAAAGACTTAATGATTTTACTCTTTACTTGTAATGCTCTTTTCATGTTGTAAGGGAGAGGTGATGCCATCAGAATGTGATTGTAACTATAATTTCAAATTTTAATTGACAGGTCACAAAATGGTTTGCAAAGGTTCTGATCTCCTTTTTCTCTCATCTCCACTATTGAGTCCTGGGAAAATCTCAGTGGGGATAATGCATCCCTGCTTTTAAAGAGTTGGGGACAAATTGTTGACAACCCACCAAAGAGCAGTAGGAATTATTTAGACAACACAAACCATGGGGGGGAGTGCAGGAAAAAAAAAAAAGAAAAAAGAAAAAAAAAGATATTTTAGTCTGCAGAAGAAAAGATTTGGAGAGACAAATCTGTGAGAGACAAAACTGTGTGCAGTTCTGGAGCCCTCAGCACAGGAAGGACATGGAAGTGTTGGAGTGCATCCAGAGGAGGCCAAGAGGATGACCAGAGGGCTGGAGCAGCTCTCCTATGAGGACAGGCTGAGAGAGTTGGGGCTCTGCAGCCTGGAGAAGAGAAGGCTGCCAGGAGACCTGGTAGTAGCAGTCCAGTATCTAAAGAGGGCCTACGGGAAGGCTGGGGAGGGACTACTGACAAGGTCTTGCAATGACAGGACAAGGGGCAATGGGTTTAAACTGGCAGAGGGGAGATTTAGACTGGATGTTAGGAGGAAGTTCTTTACAGTGAGGGTGGTGAGACACTGGAACAGGTTGCCCAGGGAGGTTGTGGCTGTTCCCTCCCTGGAGGCTTTCAAGGCCAGGATGGCTGAGGCCTTGAGTGCCCTGTACTAGTGGGAGGTGTCCCTGCCTCTGTCAGGGGGTTGGAACTAGATGATCCTTGAGGTCCCTTCCAACCTTACCATTCTATGATTCTATGACATAATCAACCTCCGAATATGCAAAGAATTGCTCTAAAAAGGAAGCTCTTCAACTGACATTCATAGCCACCCAGGGCAGAATAAGACAGAATCAGATGGATTTGCAGGAAAAAAGATCTATATTATATATTAGGAAAAACTTTGAAGTGTTGGATGGGGTGTTCAAGAGATTCATCTGTTCATCTGTCACTGAAGGGTTTTTAAGAACTGGATAGACAAAGACTACTCAGGACCGATAGGGTATTTTGAATTTGCTTCACAGCACAATGATAAGGCTTTTCAGATTTCTTGTTTGGAAAAAGCATGGCCAGCAGGTCAAGGGATGGTATTCTACACTTGTACTCCACTCTGGTGAGACCCCACCTGCAGTTCTGTGTCCAGCTCCTTAGTCCTCAGCACAGGAAAGATGTGTGCTGACAACTCCGAAGCACATGTCCACAGTGTGGCTGTGAAAAATTATCCAAGGGCTTGAACTCTTCTACTGTGAGGACAGGCTGAGGGAGTTGGGGTTGTTCATCTTGGAAAACAGAAAGCTCCAGGGAGAGCTTATTCTTACCTATCAGTACTTAGAGGGATCTTATAAGAAAGATGGGGACAGACCTTTTAGCAGGACCTGTAACAAGAAGACAAAGAATGAGGGTTTTAAAGTAAAAGAAGACGGATTCAGAGTGGATGTATGAAAGAATTTTTTGCAGTCATAGAATCATAGAATTCATCAAGTTGGAAGGGAACCTCAAAGCTCATTTTGTCCAACCACCCTGCAATGAACAGGAATGAGAGTGGTGAGACTCTGGCAAAGGTTGCTTAGAGAGGTGGTAGATGCCCCCATCACCTGACCTTTCAAGTCAGGTTGCACAGGTTCTGAGTGACCTGATGCCCCTGCTTACTGCAGTGGTGTTGAACTAGATGAGCTTTAAAGTTCCCTTCCAATTATAAACATTCTATGATTCTATGAATTCAGTGCTGCAAAGCCAGAATACAAGCTGCCACTTGTGTAAATCATTCACCTTCAAGCAGATATTGCCCATGCTCAAATGACAAACCTATGGCTGCTGAGCTGCTATAGCAATGCCTCTCTCCTAAACCACAATATCTCCCAAACTGCTTCTGTCTCAGCTTACTCCATGTTAACAGGAGTTGAGCAAGGATGAGTTGAGTCACATGGGTTTGTTCTTGCTGATTTCATCTTTTCTGTTTCATTGGTGAAAAGTTCAGCTTCTTGCAAGAAGTGCAAAAAAGGAGCAATGTGTATAGCAGGTGCTATTTTGGATTGCAGCCATAGTGCAGTTATTAATCAGAGGCATCTGTTTGCCCCTAGTCACAAGTTAAGAAGACCTTTTCAGCAAAAGGAAGCATAAACTCATCTTTTCTTCTTCTTCTCAGACCATTGAGGCCATGAAGGCGATACTGAGCGAGCTCCGTGCTGCTGATCAGTTCTCCCTTATAGACTTCAACCACAATGTCCGATGCTGGAGAGATAATCTAGTCTCAGCCACCCCTGCGCAGGTTGAAGATGCTAAGAAGTACATCCAGGCAATCCATCCCAACGGGGGTATGAGCTTTTGATTGCAAGGTGCTCAGGGAAGTGATGTATCACAGGAATATCACACTTCAGACCAACTTCAAATTCCTAATGAAAACTTTGATTCCCAAGATGGGAAAAGCATGCTCAAGGGCTAAAGGAGAGTGAGGATTCTGTTTTACTGTCTTGGGAGATGGAATGGATTTCCTTCTACCAAGTAAGATATAACAGATAGAACACAGGCCATAGAACAGATGTCTTTAATCTATAGGCCTTTCAGCCTCACAGATCCCAAATATCCTTGCAAGACCATGGCTGTCTCATTCCTTTGTCTAGCAGATCATAAGCAGGGTCTCCTCTGGTTGTAGATTATAGATTACATCATAATCTGCATCAAGAGCAGCGTGGCCAGCAGGGCAAGGGAGGGGATTCTGCCACTTTACTCTGCTCTTGTCAGACCCCACCTGGAGTACTGTGTGCAGTTCTGGAGCCCTCAGCACAGGAAGGACATGGAAGTGTTGGAGCGGGTCCAGAGGAGGCCACAAGGAAGATCAGAGGGCTGGAGCAGCTCTGCTATGAGGACAGGCTGAGAGAGTTGGGGATCTGCAGCCTGGAGAAGAGAAGGCTTCCAGGAGACCTGATAGTAGCCTTCCAGTATCTGAAGGGGGCCTACAGAAAGGCTGGGGAGGGACTATTGACAAGGTCTTGCAATGACAGGACAAGGGATAATGGGTTTAAACTAGCAGAGGGGAGATTTAGACTGGATGTCAGGAGGAAGTTCTTTGCAGTGAGGGTGGTGAGACACTGGCACAGGTTGCCCAGGGAGGTTGTGGCTGCTCCCTCCCTGGAGGGGTTCAAGGTCAGGTTGGGTGAGGCCTTGAGTGCCCTGTACTAGTGGGAGGTGTCCCTGCCTATGGCAAGGGGTTGGAACTAGATGATCCTTGAGGTCCCTTCCAACCTTACCATTCTATGATAATCACCATTGCAGTAAGGGTAGTGAGATACTGGAACAAGTTGCCTAGAGAGGTGATGGAGTCCCCGTACCTGGAGACATTCAAGGTGAAATGAGGGTTCTCTGAGCAATCTGATCTAGTAAAAAATGTCCCTGCTCAATCCAGGGGACTTGGACACCTTGAATTTCGAGGGTTACTTCCAACCTCCTGCAGTCTGTGATCACTTCAGGTGCTTCAAACGTTTGTGTCTGAGCTATTTGTACAGAAGAGGTTTACAGCCATTTCAGTCTGTTGCTCTCTGAAGTTCTGTTTTCTGATTCAGCTCTTCAGTTATTCATACACTGATAGTGTGTAGATGCTTTACCCATCATCTGAGTCTTCTGATGCTGTAGCACCTTTATTTACAGAAGGTTTCACTAGCAACATGTAAAGTGGAATCAACATGTTGTTAGAGTCTTATCCAAGACAGTCAATGTTCTGGGACTACAAAATTGTATTGGACCTCACTGCCTCATAATCCTGATTTTGCTACCATAAAAGAATTGCCAGATAAACTGAGAGACCTGCTCCCATCCAGCAATGACAGTCTGTAATGCAGCATTTTACTGTCCTGTTTCTGGAGCAAACATTTCTTTTTTCCTTTCTTGACAAAGAAAATACTTATTTCCTGACTGCTCCTGTTTCTCTCATACCAACTTCTTGCTCTGTCCCTTCTGCACCAAGAGCCAAACATTTAGAGCGGCTCAGTAAACACAAACTTCTTCTTTTCTAACCCAAATGTCTAAGGACAGGCAATTCCAGAAAACAAAGTTTCTTCATGTTCTCATTCAGTCACCTGCCTGCAAACCTGCTGCCACTTCCCACAAGTAGCTCTCAACACTGCAAATGCTCCCTCTGGATTTAGTGAGGGAGGATGGGAGGACCACGTGAAGATGATAACTTGGGGTGAGAAGGGGAAGCAGAATGCAAGTAGCTGTACTGTAAGCATCTGATTAACTCCAGTAGTATCTCAGAACTGACCTGGATCCTACAGAGACTCAACAAGAATCGAATTTGCTTTCTTTATTGTGTCTTTGACAGGCACAAATATCAACGAAGCTCTTCTCCGAGCCACATTCATCCTGAACGAAGCCCAAAACTTAGGCATGTTGGACCCTAACTCAGTCTCCATGATCGTATTTGTGTCTGATGGAGACCCAACAGTAGGTAAGGAACCTGCTTTAGGTGAGAAGAAAGACCAAAGGGATTAGCCTGAGAAAAGTATGCAACACATAGACACTTTGAAAGTAAGGTAAAACTAATCTGTTCACTTTTCTTCCAACACCTGGGCTCCTCTTTTGCTAAGCCTCATAGGTGCCATGGGGCTTTGCACAGAAGCTTTCAAAAGATGAGCAAAAGATTATCCTACTCAACTTAAATGCTTCTTGTAGTTAAAGAGGTGCACAAGTCCTGTAGGAAAGGGAATCACAACCTTAGAAAAACATTTCCTCTTTCAATGACCTTAGCCCACACAGATGTGTGCGGTATCAAGTTTAACAGCAAAATAAGGAAAATAAAGTAGAAAACCGATTAATTTGGGTTGGTTTTAGCACAGGTCAAAAGCAATCTCTTACTGCAAGATACTGGCCCAGAAGAGACCACCAATAAAAACAAATCCCAAAAGAAAGTCAGTCCCAATTGTGGCAGAGAACACCTTAAGCACCAGAACATTGTAAAGACTTTTTTGGAGGGATGTCTTAACCTGCCAAGAGCTTGAAGCCCAAATTCCAGGAGAAATCTAGATGTGTTACAATTACAAGGTCCCCAGGAGGTTAATAAGAGCCCTGGATACACTCTGGAGCGTGTCCAGAGAAGGGCAACGAGGCTGGGGAGAGGCCTCGAGCACAAGCACTATGAAGTGAGGCTGGGGGAGCTGGGATTGTTTAGCCTGGAGAAGAGGAGGCTCAGGGGGGACCTTATTGCTGTCTACAACTACCTGAAGGGTGGCTGTAGCCAGGAGAAGGTTACCTTCAGGCAACCAGCACCAGAAAAAGAGGACATAGTCTCAAGCTGTGCCAAGGGAAGTTTAGGCTGGAGGTGAGGAGAAAGTTGTTCACTGAGAGAGTCATTGGCTACTGGAATGGGCTGCCCAGGGAGGTGGTGGAGTCACCATCCCTGGAGGTGTTCAAGGCGTGTTTGGATGTGGCACTTGGTGCCATGGTCTGGTCTTGAGGTCTGTGGTGATGAGTTGGAATTGATGATCTTTGAGGTCTCTTCCAACCTTGGTGATACTGTGATACTGTGAAAATGGGTCAGATTAAAAACAAACAAACAAACAAAAACAGAGAGAGAGAGAGGAAAAAAAGAGTTCAAAGGAATCATCTACAGTGGAAATGATTTGTTAATCTCCATCCAGGTGAAGCTTGATGTCACTGTAGGCAGTGCAAACTGCAGATTTGGCACCTGAACTAGTTGTCCAGATTTCTCTTGTGTTAAGAGAGAATCAGAGACACTGGAAGAGCATGAGTGTGCTTATCCTGATGGAGACTTCCTCTGTTGCTCAGATGGATGTCACCCTTTGTGTGTCTCCAAGGTGAGCTAAAGCTGACGACGATCCAGAAGAACGTGAAGCAGAGCATAAAGGATGAATTCTCTCTCTTCTGCCTTGGGATTGGGTTTGATGTCGATTACGATTTCCTGCAGAGAATTGCCACTGACAACCGTGGCATGGCCCACAGGATTTTTGGAAACCAGGAAACCTCTGCTCAAATGAAGGTGTGTTTTTGGCCCATTGCCTCTGAAAATCTCCAGTTCTGTTTACAGCTGTGGAGCTGAGCAATTCCACTACCAAGAATGCAGCTACTGTAGGTTCATAGTGCGGGGATCACAAAAGTGTTGCATTCTAGTTCTGTTTCTGTTTGCTGGTTTCATCACCAGTTCAGCCTGGAGACGAAGAGGCTCCAAAGAGACCTTATTGTGGCCTTTCAGTGCTTAAAAGGGGTCTAGAAGAAAGATAGGCACAGACTTTTCAGCAACAAGACAACGGTGATAGTTTTAAACTAAAAAAAAGGGGAAGTTTAGACTCAATCTAGGGAAGAAATTATTTACAATGAGGGTGGTGAGATTCTGATACAGATTGTGCAGAGAGGTGGTAAAAGCCACATCCCTGGAAGCATCCAAGGTCAGCTTGCTTGGTGATCTGAACAACCTGATCTTGCCGAAGATGATCAGAGGGCTGGAGCAGCTCTCCTATGAGGACAGGCTGAGAGAGTTGGGGCTCTGCAGCCTGGAGAAGAGAAGGCTTCCAGGAGACCTGATAGTAGCCTTCCAGTATCTGAAGTGGGCCTACAGGAAGGATGGGGAAGGATTATTTACAAGGTCCTGCAATGACAGGACAAGGGGCAATGGGCTTAAACCGGCAGAGGGGAGATTTAGACTGGATGTTAGGAGGAAGTTCTTTCCAGTGAGGGTGGTGAGGCACTGGGACAGGTTACCCAGGGAGGTTGTGGTTGCTCCCTCCCTGGATGTGTTCAAGGCCAGATTGGATGAGGCCTTGAGTAACCTGTACTAGTGGGAGGTGTCCCTGCCTATGGCAGGGGGTTGGAACTAGATGATCCTTGAGGTCCCTTCCAACCTTACCAGTCCATGATTCTATGATTCTATGTTCCTGCTCGCTGCAGGGAGGTTGGGCTAGATGACTTCTGAGAGTCCTTTCCAACTCAAAATGCTTTATGATTCTGTGATCACCTATGCAGACTTCTCACACTTATTCTTTCCTATCACAGGTGTGATAGGACACACAGAGATATGCCAGGACATACTACATGGTGTTTGGCAAAGCAGAGCAGCTGCAAGAGTGCATCCCCTCAGTATGAAATAGTCTCTATCCACAGCACCATATGGGTACTTGTTTTCTTTCTCTGGTCCCATATGTCAAGCCCAGCTGTGCACACATCCCAGTTCTCATCAGCCAGATACAAGAAGGTCAGAAAAGTGCAAAAACAAATACAAGTGAGATAAGGTCAGAGTTTTGCCACAAAGCAAGAGAGAAGCAGTTGTGTGTCTGATACAGTAGTCAAGAGCTGACCAACCTGATAAGTTCAGACTCATATGCACTTGTGCTCAAACCTTTAGATCTAGGAAGAGTACAGCCCATGAGTGTACTCAAAGTACAGAAGCTGACAGTCAGAAGTCAGCTATTGACTTCTACAGGACTTGAACAAGGTCTTCTTGCTGTATCCCTTTACAAGTGTACTAAGGTCTAACTATAAAGAAGTCTGCATTCTCTGGAACGAGGAAAATCCCACTTATCCGTTAGGATTCCAAGTTTTGTCATCTGCTGCCTTTTCAGTAAGAGTGGCTCATGCAGGCAGGTTTGATTTATGTACAGCAGACTCACTTCTCTGTCTCCTTCCATCTCAGAATTTCTACAACCAGGTCTCCACTCCACTCTTGAAGAAGATTCAGTTCAACTACCCACAGGAGTCAGTGTCAGATGTCACACAGAGCAGCTTCCACAACTACTTTGGTGGCTCAGAGATAGTAGTGGCTGGGAAGGTTGACACAGAAAACCTGCAGCACTTGGAAAGCATTGTCACAGCGACAGCAGTGAGTGAAGGTGTCCCTAGGATACCTGTTCCTGTGGTTTGGGCTGGTTCGTTTTCTTGTGAGTACAATTTCCTTGCTGGAGGTTGTTGCCAGCAGAGTGTTTTATCCACTTGGGTTCTCAGTGGGACCATGAGCAAAGTGAGTGGACTTTGTCCAGCCGTGTTGCACACTAGCTTCAAGTACAGACACAGTCACTACCTGCACCCTACAGCTTGCCAGAGAACTTCCTTCTAGTAAATGTACCATTCAATTGCAAACCAGGCTAAGGATGTTGAGTCCTCCTTCATGCTTTGTGAATTACAAGGGAGATCCTCTAAGGTAGTTTCTTTTATGGCTCAACCTCCCACTGCTGGGAAGCTCAAGCTGATGGGTCTAATGTGTGTCAAGTCCTAGCACGGTTCTTTTATTCTCTACCCTTCACAGCTGCTCTTTCAGGTGGAGTGGGATGGGGTGGGAATACTACACCTAGATTCTTCTTTCTGAGAAAGAACTAAAAGATATGCACTCTTACAAGGCTTAGAAGTTGCCATTTGTTAGTCACTGGAAAAAAATCAAATGTGTTCAGTACTCTTTCCTGCCAAAACACTGCGGTCCAAGGTTCTTCAGGAGAAAGCAGAATTTGGCTCATATTCCTCAGCAAAAATTGAAATTTCTTCAGTGAAAAAGCCTGAGGGGAGAACAGCAGAGGGCTGTTAAGAACCTCTTCTTTTGGTATGTGGAGCCTCTTTAGCTACTGCTGGCAGCTCCTTTACCTATTTCAATCTACTGTCACAAAAGTATCTTTAATGGAAGACCTTCTTGCTACCGCTCTTCTCCCCATGGTAGCTAGGCAAACAGTGCTGGGACTTTCTGAGCTAGAAGTGATCATGGGCAGAGCCAGAAAGGCTTAATGGCAACCATGCTCAGAAGTGAAGTCAAAAAAGCCCCTTCTCCTGGCTCATCCTCCATTATCATTATCTCTTGATGACTGCATAGGCAAATGCTGAGCTTGTAATGGAGACCCTGCGAGATGTGGAAGAACTGGATGGCTTCATGAAGAAAGACAGATATGCAGATCCTGAATTCACTAAGAAGCTGTGGGCCTATCTGACTGTCAACCAGATGCTGGCAGAAAGGTGAGGAGAAATGTGATCTGGAAGGGGAAGGAAGATACTAGAGAGCAACCTGGTTCTTTCCCAGACCACAGCCATGAGGATGCCCTCGAGGTTTCAAACGGTAAACAAACAAAAATAAAGATAAGTGGTCTCTTCAGCATATTTCTCCTATTTTTAGCTCTCACAGATATCAGTGAATAGAGTTTGGAAGCAGTTAATTAAAGCAATAGGGGTCAAGCAGGCATGGCTGTGGGGCTAAATGAAATGAGTGAGAGATTTCCTTTATGGAGCATGAGTAAAACCTGTGGAGTGGATCAGGATGAATCCTCCCTGCAGAAGAAAGAGGTCTCCTTTCAAAACCAGGAGATGGACTGAGTTTCTTTGAGCCCAGATTAAAGTCCACAAAAGCCAAAAATAGTCTGTCTTATGGAGAGTACATTCCCACAGACTGTTAGCCTTTCCCTTAAGACACCTACCACTTCAGCTCTTTGATCACTCTTTGGAGGGCTGCCCTGCAGAGTTGCTAACAGTGTCTTCTGTTTCACTTACCACCCAGAAACACCGCCCCCACTGCAGCCTTGAAGAGGAACATCACCAAATCCATCCTACAGATGTCTCTTGACCATCATATTGTTACCCCCTTCACAGCCATGCTCATAGAAAATGCTGAAAAGGATGAGATAATGCTGGCAGACCAGCCCAAAGACCCCAGAAAGGGCTGCTGCTCAGGTCAGTGTTTCTGCCCATTACTCTGTCTCTCATCTTTGCCTTGCTCTGCTTTGTTGGAAGAACAACTCTGTTTCCTGTTCACTCCAGGTGTTTGTGCTTACAGGATAGCCTGCATTTTCAGTGAAAGCTGACCAAATCTTTAAGTAGTTTGAGAGCATCCTGTTAACACAAGTGCTCTTTGGAGCCATTGACTTCAGTAAGGACTGAATGAATGTACCAACATTGCAATGATGAATCTTCCAATAAGCCTACAATGTCACAGGTTGAACATCTTAGCCCAGGTTGGTGGGGCCTTGATCAACCTGGTCTAGAGAAAGATGTCCCAGCCTATGGCAGCGGGGTTGGGACTAGATGATCTCTAAGGTCCTTTCCAACCCAAACCATTCTATGATTCTATGATTCTGTGATTACTGGGACAAATATGTCTAGTTTCCCACACTGGAACTGTAGAATTGACTAAATCATAATTTATCACCACTTTTAAGCTTTGGAAGATTCCTAAAATTGCCATCAACCAGGCACAAGCCCACATGGAATCTGACTTGTAACTACAAAGTCTATCATTAAGTAAAATTCTAGATTTAAGCACGTTACTTCAGTAGATGTTCTGAAGTCCTTGTGGTAGCAACTTATGCCCAGCCAGATGAGACAAGGTTGATTTGTTCTGTCATTACATGGTAGAGTCACTCTTAAGGCAGTAGCTGTTGAAATCTATGAATGTTTAGAGTATCCAAAGTCTGCACAGACTCAAGGTGTGGCCTAAGCAGTGCAGAGTCCAGGGGGAGAATGACCTCCCTGCTCCTGCTGGCCACACTATTCCTGATGCAGGCCAGGATGCCATTGGTCTTCTTGGCCACCTGGGCACACTGCTGGCTCATGTTCAGGCAGGTGTCAATCAGCACCCCCAGATCCCTTTCTGTCTGGCTGCTCTCCAGCCACTCCCACCCCAGCCTGTA
>VWZE01017221.1:224291-333122 GCA_013396675.1 Eubucco bourcierii | reverse complement strand
TGGATGTTAGGAGGAAGTTCTTTACGGTGAGGGTGGTGAGACACTGGCACAGGTTGCCCAGGGAGGTTGTGGCTGCTCCCTCCCTGAAGGTGTTCAAGGCCAGGCTGGATGAGGCCTTGAGTGCCCTGATTTGTGGGAGGTGTCCCTGCCTATGACAGGGGGCTGGAACTAGAGGATCCTTGAGGTCCCTTCCAACCTTACCATTCTATGACTCCAGGTCTTTAAGTGGTGTTCCAAGAGGTGGGTAACATCTGCTTCTCTGCTCTTCACAGGAGTTGTGGTTAATGGGCAGCTCGTCAGGAGCAAGAAAGCTGAGAATAAGAAACTCAACACATATTTTGGCAAAATTGGGTTTTATTTCAAAAACAAAGGTCTGAAAGTGGAGATTAGCACAGAAACTATAACGTTGAAAGATGGATCCTATAGCATCACGCTGACGTGGTCTGACACAGGCCACATCATTCGGAAACAGTAAGTTGCTGAGCATTTATTGTCTGCCCTGTGGAAGCCATTTGCAACACAGCACTGGACTGACCCAGCTATGGGTGGGATCCAGGTTGCAGGGAGCCTACATGTGGGCACATGAATCTTAGCTACATCTCTGAGCTCTCCCAGCTGATGAAATTAGTCAGTAGGGTTAAGGGAATGATCCAGCTGACCAGACCCAAGTAGGAAGAGCAGAATTCCTCTTCCTACTGCTGACTCCATTAGCTAAGGCGAAGATTCTATTGCCTAAACACAAGTAGCTAATGTTATTTGAGATACCTTCAGGGTTCCTGACATGATAGCAGACATGACTCACAACATCCAGGAGACCACCAGAGGCAGAGAAGTGGCTAGCAGCCATAGTGAACAGCCTACAGCACCAGACACCTGTTTATGCAGTGGGATCATTTCCAAACTCTCCATTCATTGCAGCAAGAGCTTGAATTTGTAGGGCAAGATTTGGTCACCTAAACATGTCTGTCATATTAGGCACTGTCCTACCAGACCTCTGCTTACTTACCATTCCCACAGCTGTGGGTTTCTGATGGATCCTCTGTCATTTTTTTTCCCAGCCCCATCCATTTGTTTTGGAAGCCCAAGAGCACATCAAGGTGCTTAAGAGTTTGTGTTGGTTTGAGACTGATTGGAATATTTTAAAGAAAATAATTATATCATAGGCTGTGAAAAGAAAACAATGGTGATGTCTACTTCACTCATAGGCTTGCTGAGATGGATAAGAA
Source organism: Eubucco bourcierii (assembly GCA_013396675.1). Lineage (NCBI taxonomy): Eukaryota > Metazoa > Chordata > Aves > Piciformes > Ramphastidae > Eubucco > Eubucco bourcierii. The sequence goes on along the minus strand of VWZE01017221.1, from coordinate 331,896 downwards.
CAAGAACAGAGACACAGATTAGACACAGAAAGTCTTGTTCTCTCTAGCTGCTGGCTTGGTCTGGACCTCACTGCTAACCTAACTAACCACTCCCCTTCTAACCCCCCTGGCCAATCTTCCAAACTCACCTTGCACATAAAGCAAACCCTGCACCACCAAACTCACCTTGCACATAAAGCAAACCCTGCACCACCAAACTCACCTTGCACATAAAGCAAACCCTGCACCACCAAACTCACCTTGCACATAAAGCAAACCCTGCATCACCAAACTCACCTTGCACATAAAGCAAACCCTGCACCACCAAACTCACCTTGCACATAAAGCAAACCCTGGGATAAGGCAGAGAGGTGGAAAGGTGGAAGGGTGGTTGGGAGCACCTCCTGGGGTCTCTGCTTTCTGGGAGGGGAGTTGTGTTTCTGTATTACCTTTAACTTGTATATTTCTGTAAATATTCCTGTATGTTGTGTATATCTCTGCTTGTACATTGTGCTGAGCTGTAAATAGAGCTTCAGTCCTTCCAGCTGGCTGAGTCTAGTCTGGGTGATTTTCAAAAGTGGGGGGGGTGGGGCAGGTAACTCCCAAACCATCACAATGTTTGAACTAAGCCCTTCCTTTGGTTCATCTCTGCTAGGCTTCTGATATCTGTGAAAAAGGAAAACAATGTTACCATCACCGTGGGTGAGCAGATGTCCTTCATGGTTGTGCTGCACCGTGTGTGGAAGAATCACCCAGTTCACGTTGACTTCTTGGGGATCTATATTCCTCCCGAGAACCAGTTCTCTCCTGAAGCCCATGGACTGATAGGTAAGAGCTGTGGGTTGGGTGATGGGAATGGTGGAGCTTTAGAAAAGGTTTTTTTTAGATTGTTGAGTGAATTCCTTGGTGTCTGTGTCCTGGTTGGGAAAGTGTGAAGAATACTCAAATAGAAAATAGGGGAGATGCCTGTCATGTCCTGGAAGCTCCGAGAACAGTGTAGGACATCAAGGACCAGGACATTATTCCTCATCCCAGATGGGGAGTGTGGTTTCAAAACAGGCCTCACTAGATTTGGTGACACTGTGACAGAGCTAATCTGCTGTGGGTTGAAACTAGAAAGACTGAAATGAACCCTTCAAACCTTCTTTCTGAGAAGAGTTCTGGCCCTTTCCTGGTGATGGTATAAAACAAAGGCAAGGGAAAATCAGCCCTTTCAGCACAGGACCCACCCGAGGCTCCCTTTAAGATGTGGGAATCCTGAGCAGCAGAGGTTGTTTTCCCAAATACTCTTTGCATCTCCAGCTTGCTTGCTTAGAAGAAGTTTGCTGGCTCAAGAGCAGAGCTTTTCTCTCCCAGTGTAGGTGAGCTGATAGAGCTGGAGACACAGCGCCCTGTGATCTATGAAAGGGATTTGCCTGCTGTAGCTAGTTTGATTTTGTTTCCAAAAGTGCCCAGCAGCAGCTTAGAGGAGAACCTCAAAGGTTAGGACATCCAAAGAGCTTTAAACCTCTCTTTGATCAGGTCAGTTTGCATCTGAACCAGAAGTGCATATCCACCACCAAAGACCTGGGCAAGCTCCAGAAAAACCACAAGCCACCATGGAAGTGAAAGGCAACAAACTTACTGTTACCAAGTAAGAACAATTAGCTTTATTGCTCTCTTTCTACTTCTGACTTCTTTTTGATGATGTCAGAGACTAAGCTTATTAACTCTCAAGGATCTTGGGGGGAGAAATTTCTATTTGCCTGGTACTAATAAACTGGGTTTAGCTATTGGCAAAAGACCTGGGACAAGTTGGGTTTTCTTGTTTGTGGATGGACAGTTCTGCCCTTATAGCTTTGCAGAGCAATACTGTGAATGGGGAAGATCATATCCTGGGCTGCCTCAAAAGAAGTGTAACCAACAGGTTGAGAGAACTGATTTTCTTCAGCCTAGGGAAAAGAAGGCTCTGGGAGACCTTGCAGCAGTCTTTCAGTATTAGAGGGAGCCTATAAGAAAGATGGGGAGGGATGCTTTATTGGGGACTGTAGGGATAGGCCAAAGGGTGATAACTTTGAACTTAAAGAAGGCAGATTTGGATTAGGAAAAAACTCTTCACTGTGAAGGTGGTGAGACACTGAAACAAGTTGTCCAGAGAGGCTGTGGATCCCCCATCCTTGAAAGTGCTCAAGATCAGTTTGGATGGGTCTTTGAGCAGCCTAGTCTGCTAGAAGGTGCTCCCACCCATCACAATGAGGCTGGAACTGGATGATCTTTAAGGTGCCTTCCAACCCAAATCATTCTATGATTCTATGATTATTGGTTTCTTGTCTACCTGTTTCTTGTCTACTTGTCATGTCATGACCTTCATTTTGGGTGGCCTTTTCCTCACAGGGGATTGCAGAAGGACTACAGGACGGACCGTGTGCTTGGGACTGATGTGCAGTGCTGGTTTGTGCACAACAGTGGGAAAGGTTTCATAGATGGCCACTACAAAGATTACCTTGTCCCCCACCTCTATAGTTTTCTGAAGAAACCCTGATTGCTCCAACAGCTTTATGACAAAACCAAACCAACCAAACAAACAAAAAAAACCCAAACAAGCAAAAACAAAAGCCCCACAAAGGAAAAAAAAATTTATCTGCTCATTCATGCCCAAACAACTCTTCCAAAGGATGTCTGGCAGATTATCAAGCCAAGTAAGCTGAAGGTGACCTATCACCACTTGCCTATAAAGGACCACTGTTTCAAAGCAATGTTCCCTTTCTGGCCAATGTTCCTAGAGAACTGTTTTCTGTTGAATGAAAGCTGTAATAAAGTGACATGCTGGTCTGTAGCAGGTATCTTGCACTTCCAGTGTCTGATTGAACTGATGTTAGGTGAAGTCCATTAAACATTTCAGCTATTTTGTCATGTGTACGTCATAGCAGACTTGCAATGTCTCCTGCAGTGTGGGCAACACACACAGATTTAATGCTTAGATCTTTGCTTTTCTTTCAGAAGGTGGGGAGGATGTAAGATCACACTCTGCAGGCCTGGGCACAAATGAGAGTATGCATAGAGTCACTGGTGAGGCCACACCTTGTATACTGGGGTGAGTTTTGGGTCCCTCACTATAAGAAGGATGTTGAGGTGCTGGAGAGTGTCCAAAGAAGAGCAACTGAGCTAGTGAAGTGCCTTGAATACAAGTCTCATGAAGGGAACAGGGGTTGTTTAGCCTGGAGAAAAGGAGGCTCAAGGGATACCTTAATAATTTCTGCAACAACCTGAAAAGAGGCTGGAGCGAGGTGAGGGTTGGTCTCCTCTGACATGCAACAAGTGACAGGACAAGGGGAAATAGCATCAACTTGTGTCAAGGGAAGTTGAGGTTGGATATTAGGAAAAGTTTATTCACAGAAAGGGTTAGGAAGCACTGGAACAAGCTGTCCAGGGAGGCAGTAAAATCACTATCCCTGAAGGTATTTAAAAGATGTGTGGATGTGGTGCTGAGGAACATGGTTTAGTGGTAGTAGCAGTAGTGGTGGAATTGTGAGCTTTAGGCAAGCAGTTGGACTTGATGATCTCAAATGTCTCTTCCAACCTCAACAGTTCTGCAATTCTATAGAAAGGAAATTCAACAGAAGATGAACATGGGCTCTGCAACAGGTATCTTGAAGAGATCCCTAGTTTTTAAGGGTCAGCTAATCAGTGGTGAAATAGCTGATACAGCCATATGGCAAGAAAACTAATTACCTGACTCTGAGAGAGCTTCCAGCCTGATTTTTGGGAAGACATCAACACCACAGTGGATTTTCACACACAGATACAAACCCCAGAAAGCCAGAAGCATTCAAACTATATAGAGATCACCATTAGGAAAGAGTTCACTTCCAGAGATTAGCTCCCAAAAGATGCCACACACTTCAAGAGCGTTCAGCAATTAATGAGATCAGTTGTGAAACAAGTATGTCTATGTAGGTACCTACAGAGCATCTCTTAGAAGGAGAGGCTGAGAGACCTGGCACTGTTTAGCTTGGAGAATGCAAGATTTAGCGGGTATCTTATCAGTATTTAAAAGGCAGGGGTTAAGAAGATGGTGCCAGACTCTCCTCAGTGGTGCCCAGTGACAGGACGAAGAGTAATGGGCACAACCAAGAACACAGGAAGTTCCCTCTGGATATGTGGAAAAGCTGCTTTCATGTGAGGGTGACAGAGCACCAGAAGAGGCAGTCTAGAGAGGTTCTGGAGTCTCCTCTACAGAGATTCAAAACCCACCGAATATGAGGATGTGACCCTGCTTTAGCAGAGCGTTTGGACTAGATGAACTCCAGAGGTTCCTTCTAATCCCTACCACTCCGTGATTTAAGACTCTGCTTTCCAGCAAAATGTTAGCCAGGCTCTTCTCAGCAGCCTTAATCTAGGAAGGGAACTCAAGTAAACTACTTGCCATTCTAAACTTCAATCTCCTTCATTTATGAACTAAAGGTTGGTACCTGGTCTTCCTTGCAGCCACGATGCCAGAACTCAGAAGATCAGTTTTAAGTGTCTGTTCAGATTAATGCTCAGAAACACAAAATAACTTCCCTACAAACCATTCACTGCTTCATTGGACTCATTGATTAGCTTTGGGCTCCACAACATCTTGCAGCACTGAGCTCCCCAGTTTAATAAGGCTTTGCCTGAGGAGAAAAGAATCTGCAGACTGGGTCTTTAAATCCTTCAATCCAGTAACCCCACTGTCTGTCTCCTAGCTTGTGGGTGAATACATGCAGTGAACAATCATTCTCTGGTCTTCTCCACAAATTTGTTACTTAACACAACTATTATATCCACTCTAATTTTTCAGGCTCCAGAGTATGAGAGGTAATTATCTCCAGTTCTGTTGTCACTCCTGCTTATGTCTCTCCCACATTCCTCTTCTCACCCAGAACCTGTTCTCTGGGAAAGGGCAGAGCTGTTTACACAACCCAGGTTGCACAAAGAGCCTGGATTTACTGACAGGTGTCTTCTGTCTCCATTTCCCTTCCTCATAACTTTTCACTGTTAGTTACTGCATCATTGCCTTCCATTTATATCTGGGATCCCCAGAAAGCCATTTAATGTCCTGTGTGAAGTTAGTCCAGGCTGCTGAAATATGGAGTGTTCACTACACCTCTGCAGCCTTTCAGTTTTCCTGCAGGGGTCCCCTGGAAATCACAAATCACCAAGACACGGAACCTGAGGCAAGCTACGGGACAAGGAACAACTTTTGCTCCTACCAACCTCGAATTTTTAAACTGCAATGCAATTGAGGCATGAATCTCAACAGCATCCTGCCCTCTTCAACTGTCAGCTGAAATCCTCCCTGAGTGGTATGTGGGCTGTCGGTTTTCTTTTCTCCAGAGACACACAACCTAGCCAGCTGCAGATTGGACCAGCAGGTGATGGTTTGTACTTTGCCTGGGACAACTTCCATGGTTTCTTTACACAGATGAAGCAGCACAGTAGCTGTGAACCTCCCTATGCTCTGGTGGATATAATCCAACAGACATCCCATGTGTTTAAAAGGCTGAGAATCACAGAATCATCAAATTATAGAATGAGAATCATCAAGTTATAGAATAGTCTGGGTTGAAAGGAATCTTTAAAGATCATCTAGTCAAACTCCCCTGCAGTGAGCAGGAAGATCAGAAGAAGAAGATCAGGTTGCTCAGAGCCCCATCAAGCCTGAGAAGAAAGACACCAACCTAAGAAAGTTTCAGGTTTATTCCTGAGCTGCTGTAGATATTAAACATTGTACAAAATGTGACACTCTTTAGAAAACAGAAGAGCAATGCTACATCACTTTGCATGAGCAATGCTACTTGTGTGACAGAGCAACCATGGAAGCATGAACAAAGGAAAAGGCTCTGGAAAATCAAAACAGCAACCTGTACCTGCACATGCCATAGCTGACACACTAAAAAAACCCCAAGTCTTGGAGTCTTGTATTTGTGAATAGAAATTGCATATTAGTATTATAAGGAACCCTGACAAATAAGATGGCGGAGGAGCGATGACCTGCACTCTGCTATTGCCAGTGTGCTAACCAAAACCAAGTTGGTGACAGCACTTAATAAATCAGACCAACCCCACAATATCCAGAAGCACAGTTACCTCCCTGCTATTCTCTTAATTCATTCCCTTGCTCTTGCAGCCAGAACTCAATTTTGGCTGCAGACTGCCAAAATGTGTGCTGTTTAGACTCCACTGGCTCCAGCACAGGCTGCCTGCCTGAAGCAGCTCTTTGTAGGTAATTCTCTCTCTTAGGGACTTGCTAATGTTCTTCTGTAAGTAAAATACTCCAGTTTGCAGCTATCCTCTGTGTTTTACAAAAGGCAACTGAACCAAATATTATAACATGACTTTGATAGATAATCAGATGAAGTAATTCCAAAGAAAAAAAAAACCACAGATATTTTATGTAACAAATCCACAGTGATCTTTAAATAAACCCAGTTTGCCTGTGGTTAATCTCTATATACATTAAAAATATACACACACACACACACACACAATTAAAACTCTGACATGGTAGAGTCGTGTGTCTGCTTGCAGGATGCCAGAAAGGTGTTTTGGTAACCAAAATCTTCTCTGATCCACAATCAGTGCCTTAGGCGAGTTTGGAAATGTCTTCATACTGGATATCTTCAACTCGGCGTCCTTTTAAAGGCCCCTGAGGAATAACATGGTAGAAGAAGGTCAAAATATAAACTTGTTTGTTTGCTGAATTCTTAATTAGGAGCTCAAATTAAGGTACCTAATGTACAAAATCTCACCACACTTGGACACCTTTCCAGAAGCATAGCCAACTTGAACTGCACTAGAAGTCTCAAGTATTTGCATTTTTACCCAGTGCTGGACACACTGAAAACACAACTGCTTTTCTCTTCAAGTCCTCTGTCTAAAAGCCACACATGGAGCTGTACAGGGGACACACAGCAGAATCCATCCCAAAAACTGCAGGTTTGGGAGTTTTCTGTTTCACTATTTGCCAGCTATGACAGTGCCTCAACACTGTCATAGAAACCTTTTCACTGTAATACTTTCTGTGTTAGATGAAGTCCTTGCAATTTGAGGTCAAACCTAACTGGATGGTTTGAGTGAATTCAGTGTGAACTAAGAAGCAGGTCAAACCTAACTGGATGGTTTGAGTGAGCTCAGTGTGAACTGAGAACCAGGTCAAACCTAACTGGATGGTCTGAGTGAGTTCAGTGTGAACTAAGAACCAGGTCAAACATAAATGGATGGAGTGAATTCAGTGTGAACTAAGAAACAGGTCAAACATAAATGGGTGGTTTGAGTGAATTCAGTGTGAACTAAGAAACAGGTCAAACCTAAATGGATGGTTTGAGTGAATTCAGTGTGAACTAAGAATCAGGTCAAACCTAAATGGATGGTTTGAGTGAATTCAGTGTGAACTAAGAAACAGGTCAAACCTAAATGGATGGTTTGAGTGAATTCAGTGTGAACTAAGAAGCAGTAAAAGACTTAATTTTGAACACAAATTTCTTATATATAAAAATCCTGGTCACTCTACAATCAGTAAGAAAATTCTCACAGATATCACCGCTTGACCCATTTTTAGACTCAGAGTTCTTGCAGGAAGGGGAAATCCTAACAACTACAATCACCAGAACTAGAGGAAAGACACCCTTGCTTTCCAAGAATAACGTCAGCTCCTTAGCTCCAAACAAAACTCCTCCTGACATCTGCAGATTTTCAAGCAAATTCTCCAGAATCCAACATGGGCTGAGTTTCTGCAGACCTTCTTTGAATAGGATCCTAATGAGGCCCCTCTTCTGCAAGTTATGTTTAAGAAATCTGACTTCAAGCCAGCATCCTCTCTGCTGTATCAATGAGTTTGAAGATTGGTTTTGCAGAGGAAAACAAAGCAGCAGCAAACAAAACAGACATGATGACTGATTTTAGCCCAAAGAAAAATAACATATAAAAAACCCAACCCCCAAAACAAAAATCCAACCAGAATCATTAACCGTGATCAAGACAACAAATAAGCACATAAGGCCTCATGTTCAGTTGGGCAAGAGAAAATTCACCTCCTTGCATACTTCACATTTTTACCTTCCCACAAAACAGTACAACAACACCCACCTTCAAAACAAACAAACAAAATACTCTGCAGGTCCCTTTCAAGTTCAAAACTTGCTAAATTCAGCATCCTGGCACCTTTTAAAAGGCAGACAGCAGAGCCTTAGTCAGCAACAGGGAATACGTGGCTGTGTTCCTGCTGCTTGGGAACAGGCGTGGGGTGACCACACATTTCACTCACCCTAAATCCCACCTGTATGATTAATGACACCATCTGCCTTTGTGAAAGTTCTCCAAAGTACCAATGAAAAACACTCCACACAAATGAGATCCTGCAGCGCTTGATACTTACAGAGTCAATGGTTATGGTTGCTGAAAACTTCTTCTCATTGATAGACTCCAAGATGCCTTCATTTCCCCTGTAACCGCCATTTAATACCATCACTTTCTTGCCTGAAATGGGAAACAAGAAAACAGAAACCAATGAAACAGCATCAGGGAACAAATCACAGACTCATAGTCACCAAATAACTTGCAGTGGAAGGGATTCATAATGGTCATCTACTAACACCTCCCCACAGTAAGCAAGGACATCTTCAACTAGATCCATTTGCTCAGAGCTTCTTCCAACCTGACCTGGAATGTTTTCATGGATGGGGCTTTTACCACCTCCCTGGGCAACATAAGCCAGTGTTTTACCACCCTCATTGTAAAAAATGTCTTCCTTAGGTCTAGTCTAAATTCCTCCTCGTTTAGTTTAAAACCATCACTCATTGTCCTGCCACAACAGGCCCTACTAGAAAAACTGTCTCCACCTCTCTTACTGGCCCTCTTTGTGTACTAGAAGGCTGCCTCCCCAGAGCCTTCTCTGTTCTAGGCTGAATAGCCTCAACTCTCTCAAACTGTCCTCATGGCAGAGGGGTTTCAGCCTTCTGATCATTTTTGTGGCTGTCTCTGGACTCACTCCAACAAATCCATGGCTTTCTTGTGAAGAGGACTCTAAAGATGGACACAGTACCTAGGTGGGGCCTCACCAGAGCAGAGTAGAGAGCCAAAAGATATTTCTCCCACATCCCATTCCCTGTTTTAATGGCTCAGTGCACTTCAATTTTGCCTTCCGTCTCACACAGGCAGTTCCTGTGGACATTAATCCTAGTGTAAAAGTAGGCAGAGGTCACATACAAGCACCAAAATGCACTCGCAGACACCACCAGCTAGCTCTTCACCAGCTCAGAAATGCAGAATGCAAAATGCAAATCCTCAAATCCTACATCCTGTTTCCCCTTACACTGACATTGTTCTGCTTACTGCTATCCTGTTTCCTCAACTGCTGGTGAGATGCTGCACACGCACATTGGTACCACCAGCCAAAGAAACAAACAGGAGATAAGGGAAGCTTTGCCAAATCCCCACAGCTATTCAAGGCACGACTTTGGAAGGAAGATACAGGGTAAATATGACCAAGAGCTCTGCAGGACTCTGAAATGCTTCCTGGCAGCTGAAGAGAGATGCTTTCATCTTGTCAAATGAATTGATTCCTAAAGCACTTTTGTCTTTACAGAAAAGAACCTAATTCTTATGAGAAGGGACTGTGAAGACCGAAAGTAGAAGTAATGTTAAGAATTCCCTAGAGAGTAACCAAAGATATTTGGTAAATGATCAGAGAAACTTATGACAGGCTGTCCCAAGAGCAAGGTGGTTCTTCTTAGGATACTTTCAAGTGGATGAATTACAGTTTAAAAGAATTGAAACCTAAGTTTTGCAATGACAGCTGAGCTGAAAATTAACCAAACCACCATACCTGGAGCAGGTATTACAGTTTCCAGATGTGTCTGATCAAGCTTCAGTTTATCTCCAGAATCAATCATCTTCACCACTGCTGTGTATTTGTCAAGCACCTCCTGTTGTGAAAGGGAGAGATCAAGAAGAATATTAAAAAACTCAGAACAATGGGTCCTTCTACACTTTCAAAAGCAGCAAGGACTTCTTAGATGTCCTAAAGGCACCTAGCTTCCATAAACTGCTTACTGGCCCCATTCTGAAGTTAAGGCCAGATTAAAAGAGCTCCTCTTGAACACCAACAACTGGTCTGAGACCACTAATTTTCACAGAATCATAGAATATTTTGCGTTTCAAGGGACTTTTAAAGGTCATTTAGTCTAATCCCACTGCAGTCAGCAGGGGCATCTAGATCAGACTGCTCAAAGTCCCAAACAACCTGACCTGGAATGTTTCCAGGCCCAGGCCATGTAACGCCTCTCTGGGCAACCTGTGCCAATGTTTCACCTCCCTCACTGTACAGAATTTCTTCCTAACATCTAGTCTAAATCTACTCTTTTTCTGTTTGAAACCACTACCCCTTGCTCTGTCACTACAATCCCCAATCAATAGTTCTTCCCCTTTACAGGCTCCCTTTAAGTACTGAAAGGCCATATTAAGGTCTCCCTGGAGCTTTCCCTGGGCTAGACAGCCACAACTATCTCAGCCTTGTCTGAAGGTTTTATCAACCTCCACGTCAGCTTCTTTTGCTATTCTTTCAAAGATGGAGAATAAATCAGAGATTTCTTTCCCTCATGAGAGGGACATCATGTGCTGAGGTGAAATGTGACTGACTTTATGCACCTCACATAAACCATGTTCCATCTCTCATACTCGGAACTCAATGGAAAGCACCCACTGACTCATAAACCTTCTCACATGTCTACCAAAAAAGCTGTGAATTTGAGCTCTATATACTCTTGTTGATTTCCAAAACACATCTGGGTGTTGTCTTTGGCACTCTTGCCAGACTGTTCAGCCCTGGACTACCTGGTACATCATTTCACTGGCAGTGGATAAAAGAAAGCACTTCCAAACAACAGAGCAAGGCTAACAGCCTGAAGATTTCAGGTGCAACTGGGATCTTGTTCAAAGGCTGCTTAAATCACAGAATCATAGAACTGTCTAGGCTGGAAAAGACCTTTAAGATCATCAGGTCCAATCATTAACCTAACACTACCGAGTCTGCTGTTAATCATGTCCCTCAGCACCACACCTACTCTTTTTTTAAGCACTTCCAGGGATGGTGACTCTACTACTTGCCTGGGCAGCCTGCTGCAGTGCTGGACAACCCTTTCAGTAAAAAAAGTTTTTGTAATGTCCAATCAAAACCTCTACTGATGCAACTTGATGCCATTTCTTCTTGTCTTGTCATTTCTACTTGGAAGAGTAACATGCCCACTTCACTGCAACCTCCTTTCAGGAGACTGCAGTGATCAAAGGTCTCCCCTGAGCCTCCTTAAACTTCAGTGTAAGACTGACCAGTCTGAGATTAAAATGCAATCACACTGTTCTTGGTCATGTCACACTGAAAAGCTGGATGGGTTAACAGGGAGACAATGCACAGGACAAAACAGTGCTTAAGAAAGGATCACCAGGTACCTGGTGATTTACCTCCTGCCCATATGAAGTCCCAGTACAGTTAAGGTGTTTCAAGTCCTGCCAGTGTTGACTTAAGCCTGAACAGAGACTTCCAGTATCTGAAGGGGGCTTACATGAAGGCTGGGGAGGGACTATTGACAAGGTCTTGCAATGACAGGACAAGAGGCAATGGGTTTAAACTAGCAGAGGGGTGATTTAGACTGGATGTCAGGAGGAAGTTCTTTACAGTGAGGGTGGTGAAGCACTGGAACAGGTTGTCCAGGGAGGCTGTGGTTTCTCCCTCCCTGGAGGTTTTCAAGGCCAGGCTGGAGGAGGCCTTGAGTGAGCTGTACTAGTGGGAGGTGTCCCTGCCTATGGCAGGGGGTTGGAACTAGATGATCCTTGAGGTCCCTTCCAACCTTACCATTCTATGATTCTATGATTCTATAACGAAATAAAACTTCAGAAGTCATCTGACAGCAGAAAAGCCCAACCAATGTCAATGCTTCCTGCTGCACACTTTACCTTAACAACTCCTTTCTTCTTGTGATACTTCTCTCCAAGCTTTTTTGTTACAATTTTTACAACAATTTCCTGGAAAATTAGGGGAAAAAAAAAAAAGAAATTGTGCTGGTTTGAAGCTAATTAGAATATGTTAATAGAGAAAATTACACTATAGGCTGTGAAAGGAAAACATCATGATGTCTACTTCACTCATACGTTTGTTGGAGAATGCCAAAACACACAAACAGCAACACAGTCTGAACTAAATGTACATTCAGGTCACTCTGATGGCAGCATGGAGTAAAGACTCAGCTTTCAGGAATTTATCTTCATCCTCCAATTACTGTTTCAAAGTAACACCTCTGCAGACTTTTTTTTGTTGTTTACAAATACAGTTATACTTAAATCCAGGTCATAATGTGACAGTTCACCATGGGTCATGGGCAGGACTGCTTGACCTAGAAGTCCAGTCAAGAAGTAAAAGCTGAAGTGAGGGCTCTCAACTCAAAGGCTGCTGTTGATTTATACATCTCTGTGTGAGTAAACCTCTATGTAGAGAGGGCTGTAAGACCATGATTTAAATACGACCTGTCGAGACTCACAGTACCACCATTCTAGAGATTTCCACCCCGTCTGAGGTAAGATGCCTCAGCCTGCAGATCATGCCAAACCAGAGGAGTAATTCCTCTCAGACACAGGAACATGTCACATTTGGCAATTTGGAAAAGAAGAGTGAACTTAGTTTGGAATCTGCTTTTGGATCATTGCACAATTCAACAATAGCTTTAGAGATCTACAACTGGCTGCATCTGGTGTAATAGTGACACTTTTAAAGACACTTACAGGCTGCAACCAGTAATCTCTTCGAGATGTTCTCTTCTTCTCCTCTTCAAGCTACAGAACAACAGTAACTAATTAACATTTAATTCCTCCTTTCAATGCAGTTTTCCCACATCTTTGAAAACCTGAACCCATTCTCCAAGCCCACATCCACAGAGGAACAAAACAACAAAATCTCTACATAAATAAGGTTGAATCAGAGTGCACTTGCCACATAGAAATCAATCTGATGAGATTCAGGAATCCATGGTAAACTGATGGAGATTTATATTTGTTTTTTGTTGAGTGTTTCTAGATATTTCCCTCTGTTCCAAAATCTGTTATTTTCCTTTCCTTCCAACATCTCAGTGGTCACAGGAACAGGCACAGACAAGAAGCAGAAACCAGCTTTAATGAAGAAGTGAAATAATTTTGCCTGATAAGATATAAAGCTCTGAATTCCACACGAGCTGAAGGCCTGAAGTCACTTCAAAGGGATAACCTGGTAAAGTGGACATGGGGTTACAAAGACATAGATCCTGTATGATTATTACCTCCATAATTTCATCCAGTGCAGATTTCTTCTTTTTCTCTTTGGACTGACCAGAACTGTGAGCTGATTCTTTTCTTTTAACTGCCCCTTCCACCATCTTCAGTGCATTTGGTCCAAGGACACTGCTGGAAGAGTAAGATGGTGTTTTCACAGCAGATATTAACGTTGTTTGCTTTACCAAGTTGTATTTGAGGAGCTGGCTGTGCAGAAAGGCCTGCTGCTGCTCTATTTAATTTCAGTTGTGCAAGTCACCTTCCAGGCACTGCATGCTTCCTTCTCTAGGATTGCATTTGGCAGCTAGAACTGATCGCCTTAAAGTGTAAAATCCATGTCCAGTGATGTTTGCTGCTCACAGTCCAGCAGAATGAAAACAACCTAATGATCAGTTCACCAGTGCAAAAGCAAAGACTTGATCAGGAACTTGAGTTCAATGGAGAAGACAAAAGCGCGTCTGCAAATAAGGTTTTCAAACACGAAAGGACAAACCGGCAGCTTTAGAGAAGCCATATGGACAGAGCAACTCTCAAACATGGTAGACGTCTAGAACTCCTCCCAGACAAATATACTCAAAACTGTCCATCAGAGGGAAAAAAATCCATGGGAATTCTCCATATTCTCCCCCTGTACTCTGCACTGGTTAGACCACACCTTGAGTCCTGTGTCCAGTTATGGGCACCTCAGTTTAAGAAGGACATTAAGGTGCTTGAGCGTGTCCAGAGAAGGGCAACGAGGCTGGTGAGAGGCCTCGAGCACAGCCCTATGAAGGGAGGCTGAGGGAGCTGGGATTGTTTAGCCTGGAGAAGAGGAGGCTCAGGGGGAGACCTTCTTGCTGTCTACAACTACCTGAAGGGTGCTTGTAGCCAGGGGGAGGTTACTTTCTTCTCTCAGGCAACCAGCACCAGAACAAGAGGACACAGTCTCAAGCTGTGCCAGGGGAAGTTTAGGCTGGAGGTGAGGAGAAAGTTGTTCACTGAGAGAGTCATTGGCTACTGGAATGGGCTGCCCAGGGAGGTGGTGGAGCCACCGTCCCTGGAGGTGTTCAAGGCGGGTTTGGACGTGGCATTTGGTGCCATGGTCTAGTCTTGAGGTCTGTGGTGATGGGTTGGACTTGATGATCTTTGAGATCTCTTCCAACCCTGGTGATACTGTGATACTGTGAATCTGCAAAAAATGGCGTCACACACAGCAAATAACCACCACCTTCACAATCACATACACAACAGGCAAGCAGCCTACAAGCTCTGACAGAAAAGAACAATCAGCACAAAAAGTTACATCTTGGGGATCAGGGAACACCTAGGCAAAGTGAGATCTGCCTAAAGGCCACTTGAGTTAAGCCATTTTTATAAAACATACTGCAATGCAGTAAAAAAAACAAAACAAAAACACCATCCAGTAAGATGAAGAAGACTGCTGTGCAGTGGACAGCAAAGTAATATTTATATGGCCTTACAACAAATCCCATGTTCTGCCTGTGGTGAGGATGTTGGATATACCAACACAGGGAAGATATGTAACGAGAATGATGATACAGAAATGGCAGAAGCAAAATTTAGAGAAAAACTGTATTTCAGAGGAAGTCTGAATAATCTCCCAAGCAGAGTTCTAGATAAAAGAGTAGATTAAATCATAAATCAAATTGCCAGTACTTCAAATAACATCTCATTAAAGGTAACTTGGAATTAAAACATAACAACTGCAATGTCTGTATTTAAGAAAGAAATTTAAGAAGCGTGGCCAGCAGGGCAAGGGAGGGGATTCTGCCTCTTTACTCTGCTCTCCTCAGACCCCACCTGGAGTACTGTGTGCAGTTCTGGAACCCTCAGCACAGGAAGGACATGGAAGTGTTGGAGCGTGTCCAGAGGAGGCCATGAGGATGATCAGAGGGCTGCAGCAGCTCTGCTATGAGGACAGGCTGAGAGAGTTGGGGCTCTGCAGCCTGGAGAAGAGAAGCTTTGAGGGGACCTGATAGTAGCCTTCCAGTATCTGAAAGGGGTCTATAGGAAGGCTGGGGAGGGACTATTGACAAAGCCTTGCAATGACAGGACAAGGGGCAAAGAGTTTAAACTGGTAGAGGGGAGATTTAGACTGGATGTCAGGAGGAAGTTCTTTCCAGTGAGGGTGGTGAGACACTGGCACAGGTTGCCCAGGGAGGTTGTGACTGCTCCCTCCCTGAAGGTGTTCAAGGCCAGGTTGGATGAGGCCTTGAGTGACCTGTACTAGTGGGAGGTGTCCCTGCCTATGGCAGGAGGTTGGAACTACATGATCCTTGAGGTCCCTTCCAACCTTAACATTCTGTGATTCTATGATCTAGCTGTGAGGCTGTTAAAGGATTCCTGGGTGTTAATACTAAAAGAAATCTCCTTTCACATATTCATTAAGGACCCTGGGAGAAAAAAATGAGAGATCACCAACACCGTTCAGGTATGTCATTGCTATGGAGGGCACAAGAATGAAATAGCCATGAAAAAGAAATTGGTTTATCTTGAAAATCATGTTTTAAAACCCACAAACCTTAACAGCAAACTCACACACTTTTGGAATTTTACTCTGATTATCTTCTATCTACTGAGAGTTGTTCAAGAACAACAAAACCAGAAAGGGGCCAGCCTATAATCATAGACGACAGTTACCAGTGTAGACCAGTCATGAAAGAGTCTAACGCAATCCTAGGGAGCATCATGATAGACAAGCACTAATACCTTGTATATGCCTTGCATGGTGACATTTCACTTGCAGCATGCACAAATTCAACCAGCTTCTCTGTTCAAGATTAGCTGAAACTGGAGCAAGGACAAGGAAGGGCTATTCAGCAGATCAGGGGGATGAGGAAATGAAGCCAGAACTGTGCAGGTCTACAGTACAGCACAGTCCAGGTTGAGATGCTAACAGTCCTCTACAGATACACCATCTGAGAAAGCAAACACTAGGTGGAAAAAACTAATTCTATTAAACACCTGTATCAACATGAAAGCAACTGGTGTAAACTCACTGTAACTATGTATTTATCTGGGAAATTATAGACAAGGTCCTAATCATCAGAACAAAGAGGTTTTGGAGGATCTTCCTTTGGGACTGTAAGGCTAGGGAGACTGAAAGTGTGTCTAACTGCACAATGGTGGGGAAAAGTGTGGGGACAAGACTTTACACTGGTACACTTGCAGTACTGCAGATCAGAGGCAGTGACCTCAATTGCAGTTTCTGCTCACTGCTTAATGAGAGGTAATTCTAATCTTACTTGCCCACTGAGTTAAGCAGGGATTTGAGGATTTAAATTCTTGAGGTGAAAAAAGTAAGCCCAGAGCTCACAGTCTGCTCAAAGCCAGTCAGCACCAGATGCTGGGCCCACATCCCAGTTTCGTGTCAAACACACAGATGTTCAAGAGAAGCACACCTCACCTCTCACACCTCTCCACTGACTCCCCTGCTCAGCAAGGCTCCAACTCCACCTCTGCACCCAACTACTAGTATACCCATGCCCTAAGAACTTTGCCATCCACTGTCTATGATCTCATGGTTCTGTTTCTGTACCCCATTCATGAGATACAAGTGTCAGGTTTCTGTAGCTTGTGTTGTGATCACAGAAGATAGAAAAACATGAAGTCCTGCTGCACGTGGCACTGGGCTACTGAACAGCAGGTTGAACTCAGCTGATACCCAGTAAGAGCTACACAGCAGAACACACCTTTACACTGACAGAGGGAAGCAGTTTCCATATACAACTCTGAAGTAATTTTGCTTCTACACAGCCACTGCAAAGCTTACAGACAAGCATATCTCAGGTGCTATGGAAAAATTAGACTACTTAATACAAGATTTCACATTCAGCCAAATTTTAGTAAGCACCTTAATTTCTCTTCACCAACACTACTCAAGTGAGGGTCTGAATTAAATTTCAGAGTCATCTTAAGCACAGCTCAATGCTTGGGGATAATTTACAAGTTTTCCTCAAAGCCCTAAATCTGTATCTATTATTACAAAGAACTACTTTATTGTCTCATTTTATGCCTGGCACACCTCCCATCAGATACTTCATCTGAGAGCTGAGCTCGTGATGAGAGGAAAGCTTTCGTTTTACCTGCAGTAAATTTAATTACAGTATTGGGCCCCATGAAAAGATGTACTCCTTGTCAAACAGCTTCACAGGCTGCTCTAAGTCAGTACTCTTTGCATTATTTGTCAGTGACATGGACAGAGGAATGGAGTGCACCCTCAGCAAGTTTGCAGATGACACCAAGCTGTGTGGCACAGTCGACTTGCTAGAGGGCAGGGATGCCATCCAGAGGGACCTGGACAGGCTGGAGAGTTGGGCCCAGGCCAACCTGATGAAATTCAATAAGGCCAAGTGTAAGGTCCTGCACCTGGGTAGGCACAATCCCAAGCACAAATACAGGCTGGGTGGTGAATGGCTGGAGAGCAGCCCTGAGGAAAAGGACCTTGGAGTCTGGGTTGATGAAAAGCTCAACATGAGTCTGCAGTGTGCACATGCAGCCCAGACAGCCAACCGAGTCCTAGGCTGCATCAAGAGAAGCGTGGCCAGCAGAGCAAGGGAGGGGATTCTGCCCCTTTACTCTGCTCTCGTCAGACCCCACCTGGAGTACTGTGTGCAGTTCTGGAACCCTCAGCACAGGAAGGACATGGAAGTGTTGGAGCGGGTCCAGAGGAGGGCCACAAAGATGATCAGAGGGCTGGAGCAGCTCTCCTATGAGGACAGGCTGAGGGAGTTGGGGCTCTTCAGCCTGGAGAAGAGAAGGCTTCGAGGGGACCTGATAGTAGCCTTCCAGTATCTGAAGGGGGCCTACAGGAAGGCTGGGGAAGGATTATTTACAAGGTCCTGCAATGACAGGACAAGGGGCAATGGGCTTAAACTGGCAGAGGGGAGATTTAGACTAGATGTTAGGAGGAAGTTCTTTACAGTAAGGGTGGTGAGGCACTGGAACAGGTTGCCCAGGGAGGTTGTGGATGCTCCCTCCCTGGATGTGTTCAAGGCCAGATTGGATGAGGCCTTGAGTAACCTGTACTAGTGGGAGGTGTCCCTGCCTATGGCAGGGGGTTGGAACTAGATGATCCTTGAGGTCCCTTCCAACCTTACCATTCTATGATTCTATGATTCTATGATCCTTTTTGTCCTGCATTGCTCATGATTACATGATGACAGTTAAATTTGGGAGGTTTAGAAAGATTTACATCAGGTGGATCCAGCTTCTTAAACAATGATCAGAGAATGTATTACCTCCAATTAGACAAGGCAATCAAGCCTTTTAGGAACCAAAATGAACAAGTCATGATATTACCACAGTATCACCAAGGTTGGACCAACTTGGTGAAAGTCCAACCAACTTTCATTCACTGAAAGCAGATGGGACTAAAAGTCATTCACTTCAAATGCTATGGCTGGATCCATTCTCCACCTTTTCACATAACAGAATCTTCTCAGAGGAACCTGTAATTGCTTGTTACTTTATGGGCATCTGCCACAAACCACAGTGAGTTCAGCAAGGGTCTTCACACTGCTCATTTAAGATACTCCCATTATTCATTTTAAATAGAAAAGAAACCATGAAGTAACTCAGTATCTCCTCCTGAATAACGTAACAGGATGAGACACTAGACTCCAACTGTTTTAGGACAAGATACACCTTCCTACCCACAAAAATACATTTAAGTGCTTTGCAACAGTAAAGTTTGCCCTTAAATTCTTTTCTCACCTTGTTTTGGAAGATGTTGATATTGAAGTACTTGCTCCTTTGTTTAAATTAAATGCAACTAAAAAATAAAAAGACATTACTCTATTTCTATCTTTAAATCAAACTGCAGGGAAGGAGGTTACAATTTTTTTAAATCTGCAAATGGTAAAGATCATAAATTGAAACTATTTACTAATCTCTGGTTTGGTTCAGCTTTTAAAATAAATTACTTCAAACATTTTAAGAAAGAATATTCTGTATGTCCATATCCCAGAGTTTTTTATCACTGATCTCAAAGCACTTCATGAGGCACTGAACAGGCCTCAGCACTCAATTCATTTTAATCAGCTTCAATAGGTTCTAGAAAATGATGTATATCAAAATCTGGTTACCTTTTTCTTCTTCATTTTCTCTGTTCAGTTCAGTATAGATTGGCTGTTCCTGCAAAAAGAACACAAAACAAATTTCATGAGTCAGACAGAAAACCGAGCCAAGGTATCGTTTTTTGGTGATCATTGATTAACTCAGTTTTACAGACCACTGTGAGATTATCACTACCAACTGGAATATTCAACCTGGCTTGATTTGTAAGAAGATTATAAATTGAAAACATTATCTCATTACAGGCTCCTGTGCAAAATTCTCTAATTAAGAGTCTCCACAGAAAGGTTGTCTAAACTTGCTTGATTCCAGCATGAAAGGTTAAGTGGCTTTACTTTAAGTTTTTTTCCATTTAAATCAGCATGATCAGACTGGTTTCTGGAAAGACTGATAACCAAAGATGGAAATTCTGGAATATTTCCAAATTTTTAGCTCAGACCACTTAAATTTCAATTAGTTTTAAATTAAGAAAAAAAGAGAACTGTTTACTACAGCATTTAAATGTTACCTATCAATATCCAGGATCAAATGGGAGGTTCCACTTCCAGGCAACAACATGTGTGGAAGCCATGGAATGACTTCAGATAAACAGATCCCAAATCACACACCAGCACCAGCCAAACAAAACTTTTCACTAGGTGAATTTGATTATGTCAGTCCACCCCTGGTTATCTCAGCCTCCTCACTGCACAAAGTACTTGGAATCTGCAGCCCTAGAAGTTGTGAAATGTCATAAATGAAGACATACCATGCTGGTTACTGTAGTTCAGTCTGCCTTCCTAAATTCAAAAATGATTTTAAAATCACTAATCACTTGAAGAGCAGTAGCAAGCCAGGTACAAAATAACTCTGAGTTTTCCTCCAGAATAGGCTATGATCTAACTTAACAGTGCAACAGAAAATTCAGAACGTTACGTGAACTGCTGTGGTGATTTATGTATGGAAGAAGATAGGTTAAATCAAAGCCTGAAACGTCCAGGATCAGATACTGGGGCCACAGGGCAGAAGCCTACGTGATTTCAAGATCACATCAAATCTAAAACAAGCTAAAACCTGTGCTTTATTTTATTTATTTTGCTTTTGAAACTGTGATTTCATAGAGGATTTTGATGTTCATCAGTTGTAGAAAACATCAGGGAGGTGGTTAGTCAAGGAAATGTAGCAGGCTGCAACCTCAAGACAAGCAAGGCAGTTAAGCTTGCCATCAGAGGTATCTGGGAGAATACTATTCCTTATGGCTTAGAGAACAGCAATGCAGCCAAATATGTCCACTGTTCCCCAGTCTGAACCAGCGATGACCTTGTAACCTGAAGCATGAGGCTTACTCATCACCTTCTAACTGACTGCAAAGGAATTACCAATGCAAGGGTATCAGCAGCCTCAAATCTGTTATTAACTTAACCAAGAGAAGTTCTGAGCAGAAGGTAATTTTCCTCACCAGTTCTTTCCCCTCCAAACCTCTTCTAACTTGCTGTTCAATGAATCTAGCAGTTTTTTCTTCATCATCAAGATCTTGTTTCTTCTTCCTCTCTTGTTCTTGTTGCCTGCGGATAGTCTCTGGGTCTCTATCAATATACTGAATGTACCACCCCTTGGGAGTCTCATCAACCTTGCAAAGACCTACAAAGTTGGTGCAAGACAAAGATTAACACTTGCAAAAGCAAGCAAGAGACAATTGACAATTATTATCAAATTATCAAGGTCTTTTTTGCAATTCATGTTCCCTAGAACAACAACAACACAGGTCCTCTACCAGAGGCACCCTTACTGACATGGTAAAATTGATTTTAGTCAGCAATGTTCTTAGTATCTATTTCAGCCCTTCAGCTAACAGGTTCCGACTTGGAAACAGGCCAGAGCACATAATAAAGTGGACAGTGTTTTAAAATACTTATTACAGAAAATGTTTCCATCCCACTGCTTTCACAAGATAAACCCCAGAAATCTAACATATATAAACAACACACATTAATAGCATCATACTAAAGGAAACTTTACTATGCTACATTATTGTTACTAACTCTCACTAGGGAGTGAGACTAGGACTAGGGAGCCTTTTCAAACACTATGTGACTCACAAATGTATCCTGTAGGACACAGGCAATCAGAGCCAAAGTAAACTTTCAGTCATACCATAGCCCCTTTTAATCTCTCTTCCTCCCACTGAATACAATACTGATCTCAAGCTTTAACCCTTTTACTAGGCCAGGAATGAAAACGACCACTTGCTTGTGGTCACCTTAAATATGGAGGGATTCTGTAACAGTAAGAAACATTCTGCCATTAGTTTTGATTTTTAAATGGCAACTGTTGGAAGTTGATTTACAATTTAGTAATTCCTTCAGTAAATACAGACTAATAGTTGAAAGAAAGAAAGGTTTGTGACTGATGCTTTTATCTCAGACTTCTGACATTTTTCATAAGCAAATTCCTAAGGGTTAGCACAAAAATATGTGTGGGCATCTGTTAACATATATATGGGCAGAAGGGGTGGAGAAAGAACAAGGAGATGGGACCATAACATAAATGTTTACTGATCACTTATCAGCAATGCCATTACCCAATGATTTTAAAACTTCCCAACCCTGAGCAAACACATTTACCTTCTCTCCCCAGCCATTTTGTGAAATCAGTCAGTGTCTCCCACTGTGTAGCATTCATGTGGATGTGTTCACGATGACTGATATACTCGTTGTAGACGATATTATTGTGCACTCTCTTGGTTCCTGAAATATAGAATAATGATTATACAATATGGGATCTAGGAGAAAGCAACCCAAACTTCTTGCACTGAATTAACAGAAGAAATTTAAACCTGTCTGGTGGAAAAGAAACTTGGGGGTGTTGGTCGACAGCCTGCTGAGTAAGAGCCAGCAGTGTGCTAAGGCAGCCAGGTAGGCCAGCAGCATCCTGGCCTGTACCAGGAATGGTTGGCCAGCAAGACCAGGACAGAGATTGTCCCCCTGTACTTGGCACTGGTGAGGTTACACCTTGAATATCAGGTTCAGCTTTGAGTCCCTCACTACGAGAAGGACATTGAGGTGCTGGAGTGGGTCCAGAAAGGAGCAAGTAACCAGTGATAGGACAAGAAGAAAGACCCTTAAGTTATGCCAAGGGAGGTTTAGGTCGCACATTAGGAACAATCTCTTCCCTGAAAGGGTTGTCAAGCCCTGGAACAGGCTGCTCAGGGTAATGGTTAACCCATCATCTCTGAAGGTATTTAAAAGCTCTGTAGATGGGGTGCTTACAGACACGGTTTAGTGGTGGACTTGGTGGTGTTAGATTAATGGTTGAACACAATGATCTTAAAGGTCTTTTCCAAACATGAACAACTCCATGATTCTATGATTTAAAAAACCCAACAAAACAAACCCCCCAAAAAAGCAAGCAGACAGTAAAATATTTACCAAATCGCCTCCTGAGCAGCTCTAGGAAATCATTTCGAAATTCCCTGAGGAGACAAAAAGAAAGTATTTAGTATTTTAGTAAAACTACAACAAAGTCATTTTTTGCTGTCATTAACAACTGAATATCTGCTACGCAAACGTGAACATTATTTTGAACTGAGCAGGACAGAACTCACTCATTCCCCTTTTTCATCAAAGCAGCAGTAAGCACAGTAGGCAGGCACAAAGAACCACAGTATGGCACATGCATACTTAAGTCCAATCTTTAGGATAATACCCCTTCATAGTGGAAAAATGGAAAGAATGAAATCTAAATAGTTCTCACTAACTGTTGGTATTTCATTAGCAGGTCTCTTCCCAGCCTGACTGACACAAAGCCCAGGACAGAACAAAGGACAGCTGTGGTATATGGCGTAGGTTGATCATGCAACTCATTGCTAACTTATGGGCTTCAGTATAAAGCTCCACTTCAGGCTGGTGTTGAAGACAGCTCCAATCGACCCAGCTGTCCTGTAGGGCAGCTGGACAAAGGACTAAGGGTAGCTGGGGAAATTTAGTCACAGGCCTGATATCTCTCTGTAGTGGGTCTTTCTTCCTCTTTGTTACTCTGTATGTGTGGCAGCCACTTAACTGAGGTGGAAGGTTGACATACTTTGTAACACAGATCAACCTAAAACAGGTATCAGACATGAAACAAAACTGTCAGATTAGGTTAAATATCATGGCTCTCTGAAACCTCTACATACATTCAAAAGTGACATCACCTAAATTTTCAAATTGCCATCAGAAAAAGAGCTAACTCTAAAATGTATCAGAATAAAGTGTCTTCAGT
The DNA here is from genome assembly GCA_013396675.1 of Eubucco bourcierii. Lineage (NCBI taxonomy): Eukaryota > Metazoa > Chordata > Aves > Piciformes > Ramphastidae > Eubucco > Eubucco bourcierii. The sequence goes on along the minus strand of VWZE01017221.1, from coordinate 308,307 downwards.
GGGACATGACTGGGCCTTAGAGGTCCTACTGATACAAGCATAAAGAGCTAGGTAAGAACATACATCAAACTTACTCAGAAAAATAATCCATGAACTGTTGAGGGTTTTCAGAAGCCAGCAACAATTGCCTCTGGTGGGACTCAGACATGCAATGACATTTGAAGCCATTCTACAAAATAAAAGTAAATACTTTGTCTGACATTGTCTCAATTTGCAAAAAGTCACTGAGCTGAAGAGTATTAAAAATAACACATTGTAAGTGAAATCTCTGGGAGGCTCCACAGGAAACACCTTAACTCAGCCATAGCCTACAGGGGTGGTTGCTCCTCCTGATCAGGCAAGCCAGAAGCAAAACTCTTCCTGAAGCCAAAAGTCTCCAGACATTGTAAACAGGGTTATGAACACTCCAGCAGTCCTCTTTGTCCCTCATGGAATGGGGTAAACATGGCACCACTCAGGTCCACCCAAAAACCATCCAGGTGCTTGTGCAACGGCACTGAAAATATCTGCTGCCTCCCTACCTGACCAACACTGACACCAAATGTGTAAGGGAAAGGGATGGTGTCCTTGAACTGCTCAAGATGTGATCATATGGCCACCTCTGGCACACAGTTGAAGTCATCAGAGCTCCCAAAAAAAAGCACTCTGACATTTTTTTTACCTAATATAATGCATGCTTTTTCATCACAATATGATTAGCAATACAATACAGCAAATTTCATTCCAAAGAAGTAACATCTCCTTTACAAATGTTGTAAAGGAGCTTTTTTTTGCTTGTAGCCACTGGGAAGAGAATAGGATTTGAATTTCCTAAGTGAGAGAGAGAGGGCAGCAGAAATCGCTGGAGAATGATATAATTAAACGTGCACTAAATGCTTTACTTCTCTAAAGTATATTAAAGAACCAATTTTCAGAGAATGGAAAACTAAAAGCACAGTTAGCCCAAGGGAAGGTACTTTCGTAGCACAGCTCTGACAGAAATAAGGAAGAAGGGGACACTAACATTCCACAGGCATCTGGGTCCAAGCAAATAGACAAGTGTAAAAAAAGGGGAAGCTTCAGAGAAAAAGTGTGTCTTTATAACACAACAAGAAGGGAAAAAACTGAATCAGAATCAAAAGGGAAACCTCACCACAAGAAAGACATGGACCTCCTGGAGTGGATCCAGAGAAGGTCACAAATATTATCAGAGGTCTAGAACACTTCTACTATATGGACATGCTGAGAGTTTGGGTTATTCAGCCTGGAGAAGAGAAGGCTTTGGGCAGAGCTCCTTGTGGGGACAGTTTCTTGAGGGGACTGTGTTTTTAGCAGGGCCTGTTGTGACAGGACAAGTGGTAATGGTTTTAAACTAAAAACGAAGAGATTTAGGCTAATTTTGGGTTTTTTTACAGTGAAGAAACATCAGCAGAGGTTACCCAGGGAGATGGTAGATGTCCCATCCCTAGAAACATTTCAGCTCAGATTGGATGAAGCTTCAAACAACGTGACCTAGCTGAAAGTGTCCTTGCTGACTGTAGGTGTATCGGACTAGATGAACTTTAAAGGTCCTTTCAACCTAAACCATTCTATGATACTATGAAAAGAGAACTCACAGTGCTCCAGATGTGCATTGCCTGGGGCATGATGCCACAACCACCGTGTTCCCAAGAGAAATCATAAATCATTGCTGCCCTCAATTCTCCTCTAAGGTGGATAGGAGCCATTTAATTCTTAACCCCACCAACTTTTCAAGGTACATCTGAGGGAGTGAACCTTCCAGGGATTTTGGGGCCACCCTGTGCTCCTTCTCAACCTGGGGTGGAACATCTCCAAAGATTTATCAGCACCAACACACTTGCCCCAAAGTGGATGACAATCCCATGGAAGATCAGGGATGTCAATGTGATCTCCTCACAACTGGGAACTTTCCAGCTCCCACCAAACTGCTCCCAAGGGTGTAGTCTATACAAGAGGGACTGCATCTCCCCACAGGAAAATAAGGACTCTCTCCATTGTTCCCCTAAGGAGACAGGGCTCCCTGCACTTCCAGCAGTGAGACGTGGATGGTCCCTAGAGAGATGGCACAGGTGGGATCACAGACCTCCTAAGGCAACTGGGGACACCTTCAGAGGGACTCCGAGCCAGTCTTGTATCACCACCACCAAAAGAACCGGGGAACTCTACCAGGTTACGAGGCCACACCCGCTATGGTGATGTAAGCTCTACCCAAGAGGATTTGAGAATCCAGCAGGGGCGACAGATGCCACTTCGTGTCATCCCCAGTGGCACTGGGGACGTTCACAAGCGGGATCGAAGACCCCACAAGAGGACTGAGAACCCTCACCTAGGAGATGTGACGTCCTCTGTGTATTCCCCACAGAGAACTGCCCTCCTCACGGGGCCTGGGGTTGCCCAGCAGGGGATCGGAGCCCTCCGTGCCCCCCAAGGAGGATTACTAGCCCCGCCGAGCGATCGGGGCCCGTCGTGCTCCCCCGTCACAGGCCCGATCACCACCCGTGGCGATCTTACCTCATCGCGGCACTGCTTCTGGCACATCTGGCAGTACCAGCGCAGCTTCTGCAGCCCCTTGGACTTGATGCGGTTTGCGATGGCCTTGGGACTGAGAAAATCCGACTTCCCCATGACAGCGGCGCTGACCTCCCAACTCTATTTCGATTCCGGTCCCGGTCCCTGTGCCTATCCCTACCCCCACCGGAGGTGCCTGCCCGCACCCCGGAACTGATTCCCTCCCCTGCCAGTCCCGGCTGCGCGCAGGCGCGATGCGGGCGCGCTGACCTTCAGCGGGGCTGTGGTGGAGGCGCCGCCATGTTCGCCCGGGGGGCTGCCGTCGTCCTTTACCAGCCGCAATGGTAACGGGCGGGGACATGGGGCGAGAACAGTCCTGTAGGGATGAGGGGACGCGTCCCGGTGCTCGGGGACAAAGGGCGGGGCGGCCTTGCTGTGCGACAGGATGCTTGAGGCCGGCCGCTCGGGGCTGAAGGCTCCCCTGAGTCTTGAGGCTCCCGGGGGTAGTGCTGCCGCCGCTCGGGTCAGCACCTGAGGTGCTGTGGGCTACGGTGTGGCCGGAGGAGCGGTGACCCTGAGGTTGAGGGCAAGCGGCCTCCCCGGGGCACCTGCCCCCGGCGGTGACCTGCTTAGGACGGAAGCTCCGTCCTTTTAGCGATGGTTGTGTGAATGGGAGGCGAGGGGGAGATGTGAACTCCTTGGGAAAAGCCCGAGGGGGTGCATGGACGAGGCAGGAGAAGTGAAAAGGGCGGCTTCGTTGATGACAGGCCTTGCAAGGAGAACTCTGCTCTTGTCAGGAGACGGTGTGGCCACCTCTTCGCCTTTTCAGGCGGTTTTATACAACAGTTATGTTTTCTTTGGAAGTTGGACCCTTCTGGTGCCCCGCTCTCTGGCCTTCATTTGTGTTGTACCATTATCTAAAGCAGCGAGCAATTTGTTAGATTACATATGGTGTCACAGGAGGTAGAAGGGAGGAAGTTAGAGTGGCTTGTACTAGCCACAATCGGTTTTTCAGAAACAGCAGCTCATTAATTTTCGTCCGTTTGAAAGGGACCTGCCTTCGATAGGTGGTGCTTTGCCAGAGAACTGACGAACTAGTCTAATTTCTTGTGTATTCAATTTTTAGGGGCCAAGTCAGGAATATGGCAACTCTAAAAGACAGTAAGTACTGGTTTTGTTTGCCTTCGAGAGGGGGAGAGCGTTGCAGGGAAACCATATGTTAAAATATAATTTGAATTAGCCACTGTTGACTAAACTGATCATGATACATCATGACACTGCTGTATGAGCCTCCAGTATTTCTTGCATGGAACAAGTGTCTTTCAGAAAAGGCTTTGCTTAAAATGGTTTTAGCACTAATTTAGATGTCATTTCAGCAATTCAGTATGACCTTGGTTCTAGTTTAACAGTAACTATATCATAAATGCTTAAACCAGATCATTTGCTCACCTTCGAGAATTAATCTGTGTTCTGTTGTTTCTCTGTATTTATCAAATGTTGGTGAAAAATAGATTGACTGAATGGTACCACTTTGGTAATGCTTCTTTAAGCCATTCCTCACAGGTTCTTCTACAGGGGTATTATTTTGGAATTGTGCTTGTTTGTGGAACACCTGTTTTGTTTTCTTTTCACACCAGTATTTGTATGAATCTGTTTTTTCCATAGTCTGTAAACAGAAGAGGAAGGTTATTCTGTGTCTTCGTAGTATGGGTTCTTTCGTTTGTTTTCTCCTTGTCATCTGGGAAGAGATGACAATATGGCTCAAATGATAGATTTGTGAAACAAGTACAAGTGGACGTAAAGAGAACAGTAGAAATATATTACGTTGGGCTAAACATTAAATAAATGTTATGTCTGGGGGGGAAAAACATTTGTTGTAAAGAGGCATTTGGGTTAGATTAATACCTTTATTGTCTTCCTACTGTAAATGCTAAGGTCTTTCAGGAAGTTTATAAGTGCATTATTTGTTTGTTTATTTTCTCCATTGAGGAACTTGGCAATATATTTTTGCATGGCTGTTGCTAGCATTTTATTGCTTGTTTTTAATGTCTTTATGCTGAGTGGAGCTCATGACCTTCAACTATTAACCTTGTAGTTACCAGACGCTTGAAGTCCATCAAGAACATCCAGAAAATTACGAAGTCCATGAAGATGGTTTCTGCAGCAAAATATGCCAGAGCTGAGAGGGAACTGAAACCTGCAAGAATCTATGGAACAGGAGCACTGGGTGAGAGAAGGATCTTGTGCTGTGTGATGGGGGAACAGAAGAGGAAGGCTTTCATGGTGGTCATAAGATGCCTAGACTTTTCTAACCTTATGGTAGTTTTCTTCCAAATGAATCTGCATCTCTAGACCAACTCGATTGTTCCTTGTGAGTAGTTTATAGATGATAATTGCTAAAGAGTTCTGCTGTAAAAGTCTCTATCATTTCTGATTGCTTCTTCAGCTTTGGCGGGTATTTAGCCATAAAAGCACCATAACTGAGAATTCTGGCCTGCTTCCTAGCAGTGGAGTTGGCTTCTATCTCTGTAGCACCTACAGCTACTGCCCAACCTTATTTGCTAATGCTTTGGCAGGATATGCTGTTGAGGCAGTGGACTTGCACAGTGAACTTAACTAGTTAACAACACTGATTGTGAGATACCTGATCAGAGATGCAACTGACCTTGAATTGTTCTTTTGTCATCACTTGTCAGGTCATGTGCAGACTGATTTTGTGGGAGATAAAATTCGTCTGGCTGTTATTTGGAACCCCTTTAGAACTTATTTTAGTTAGAATACTTCAAAAGTATTTTGATATGTCCTATTTGTTACAACCTAGACAAGCTTGAGATAGAGGCCCATGTAAACCTCAGGTTCAGCAAGGCCAAGGGCAAGGTCCTGCACTTACTTAGATTGGAGCAATTCCCAGAGTCAATAAAAGCTAGGGGGTGAAGGGATTGAAAGCAGCCTTGTGAAGGACTTGGTGGCAGTTGTGGATGAGAAGCTGGACACAATGCACTTGCAGCCCAGAAACCAACCATATCTGGGGCTGTGTCAAAAGTAGCATGGGCAGCAGGTCAAGGGTGGTGATTCTTCCCTTCTGTTCTGGTGAAATTCCTCACCTGTGGTATTGTGTCCAGCTCTGGAGTGCTCAGCACAAGAAGGACATGAACATGTTGGAGCAGGTCCAGAGAACTGCCACAAAAATAATAAAGAGAGCTGGAACACCTCTGTTGCTGAGAACAGGCTGAAAGAGTTGGGGTTATTCAGCCTGAAGAAGAGGAGGGTCCAAGGAAACTTAATTGCAGCCTTTCAATACTTACATGGGGCCTACAAGACAATGAGAAGAAACTCTGTCTGACCCTCTTGTGATAGGACAAGGGGTGATGGCTTTAAACTGAAAGAGGAGAGATTTAGACTCAATCTAAAGAAGAAATTTTTTTTACAGTGAGGGTGGTGAGACACTGGCCCAGGATGCCATGAGAGATGGTAGAAGTCGCATCCCTGGAAACGTTTCAGGTCAGGTTGGACAGGGCTCTGAGCAACCTGATCTAGTTGAAGATGTCCCTGCTGATTGTAGGGGAGATTGGACTAGATGAGCTTTAGCAGTCACTTCTAACCCAAAAGATTCTCTGATTAGCTTGAATAACTTCATCTTTGTTCTTTTTTTTTTTTTTTTTAAGCTCTGTATGAGAAAGCAGAAATAAAGGCACCTGAGGATAAGAAGAGGCATCTCCTTATTGGCGTGTCCTCTGACCGTGGTCTTTGTGGTGCTATCCATACATCTGTTGCTAAAACCCTGAAGAATGAGATTACCAATCTCACAAGTGCAGGAAAAGAGGTTATGGTGGTTGGAGTAGGTGACAAGATCAGAGGCCTGCTTCAGAGGTAAACAGAATGGTTTGGTGGCTTTGGCTGTTTGCTGTGGTATAAATTTTGTAAATCTTGGGTGACCTTCACATGTAATGAAGCTACTAAATTCAGGTTCCTTTTAAAAAAACCACAAAACCAAACCCCAATCTTGCATGCATGCTAATGGCTTTTGATCATTTGGATGTTAGTGAAACCACTGCATACCATTATGTTTTTGGAATAAAAGTTAGAAAGCTGACAACACTGGCACCTACTACAGATATGTATGTATCTTGTAGCTATCATCATAATTTAGTTTCTAAAAGAAGGCAAAATTTGTGTCAGACTAATACAGTAAAATCCTTAGCTCTGAACACTCGTAAGTTACTGAACTTGTTGCCTCTCGCTGCCAGGTACTTGTGCTTTAGAGCATCCACTTGTTCTAACACAGTTTTGATGTCATTGCAGGACACATGGCAATTACTTCCTTCTGACATTCAAAGAAGTGGGACGGAGACCTCCAAGCTTTGGAGATGCTTCAGTCATTGCCTTGGAGTTGCTAAACTCTGGGTATGAATTTGATGAAGGCTCTGTCATCTACAATCGGTTCAGGTAAGAGCTGAAACTGATGGGAAAACACTGGGTATAAGGCTTCAAGCTCAGTAAAATATGAAATGTAAATGAAATTAATATGAGAACGTTTCATGAGGAATGAGAGCATCTTGTTTTCTGTGAAGAGTTGTTTGAGGGTTTTTTTCACTAGACTCACAATGCTTTGGATTGGAAGGAACCTTTAAAGCTCATCTGGTCCAATGTCTCTGTACTTGGCAGGGACATCGTCGACTAGATCAGGTTGCTCAGAGCCCTGTCCAACCTGACCTGGAATCCTTAGAGGGATGGGGCTGTCTGGGCTACTTGGGGCAGTGTTTTACCTTGCTTGGTGTGAAAAATTCCTTGCTTAGATCTAGTTTGAATCTGCCCTCTTCTAGTTTAAAACTACCCTTTGCCCTGTTTCAGCAGACCCTACTAAAACAATTGTCCCCATCTTACAGACTCACGTAAGTACTAAAAGGCTGCAATAAATTCTCCCTGGAGCCTTCTCTTCTCCAAGCTGAACAAACCCAACTCTCTCAACCTGTCCTTGTAAGAGAGGTGCTCCAGCCCTCAGATTATTTTTGTGGCCTTTTCTAATAATAACTGTGAATGGATTTCTCTTTTGACTTGAGTGGATGCTGTTGGACGTGTGTATGTCCACATGGTGTCTGCAATATCTTCATGTAGTGGGAATTGGAACACCACAGTTTGTCTATTCTAATTTTATCTTAACTCTTGAGTTTAACTAAACCTATGACACTGTTTTTGTACAGGTCTGTCATCTCCTACAAGACTGATGAGAAACCAATCTTCTCCCTTGAAACAGTTGCTGGATCTGGTAAGCAATGAATTTAAACCAGCAGTTAAATGATAAATCCCATAAGAAGGGGCATCATGTGCATATTGTAAATTTAATGGATTGCTTTATCTCAAGAGTCAAGGGCTGACTTAGCAAGGTGCTGTGGAGCAAAGAGGTTAAAAAGAATAGTTGAACTAATCTTGATTTGAGATTGTCTTTTAAACAAGAACTAAGCATATGCAAAACTCCCATCAGTTACAGTGTTTTCAGCACTGAACAGCCTGGGTATTGTCGCTTTGTGCTACTCAGTGAAAATACTCCAGGGTAGATCTGCAGCACTGTATGGAAAAGTTAATACACCAACAATATGTTTGACCTTGGTCAGAATCTGATTTTTCTATCATTAAATTGAATGAAAAAATATGAAATACTTAATCTCTGTGCTACTTAGAATTTTGTTATTGAATTACACATGGGACACAGAAAATCCCTTCGCACTGCCTTAAGCAGAGAAACAGGCCCTCTCCAAGTCCTCTTTTCTGTTTTACAGAGAGCCTGAGTATCTATGATGATATTGATGCTGATGTGCTGAGAAACTACCAGGAATTCACACTAGCAAATATTCTGTACTACTCCCTGAAAGAATCCACCACCAGTGAGCAGAGTGCTAGGATGACTGCTATGGACAACGCTAGCAAGAATGCTTGTAAGTCTGCACTGTGAGATTCCTGGAGCTTTAACAGCTTAGCATGAAAGTACTGACTTCCTTTTGTATAGTTTTTTGTACCCCTGTGGATGGCATCCCTTCCCTCCAGTGTGTCAACTGCACCACACAGCTTGGTGAATACTTTTTCTGTATCTCAGCGCTTAATTAATTAATTAATTTTTAAAACCTTAATTTTTTTTTCTAGCTGAGATGATTGACAAATTGACCTTGACATTCAACCGTACCCGTCAAGCCGTCATCACCAAGGAGCTTATTGAGATCATCTCTGGTGCTGCTGCTCTGTGAGTACCTGCTCAGATGCAAAACAGGAGTTGTTGCAAAGTTGTGTAATGCTTGTGCATCCTGCTTCAGTCAAGTTAGCAGGGAAGGTTGGGACGAATCCATGGCGTGACTCCCAAGCTTATGAGCTTGCACAGTTCTACTAACAAGTGTGAAATTTGACAGTCAGTCTTGGCCAGGGATAGTTAGAAACCCAGTAAAATGAATCTTCAGCCTCAGCACATACCCTTGCCTGTGCAGGGGCTGGTTTTCCTCCTTTTTGTCTCCCAATTGGGTTTCTCCTTTCTTTCAAAGCTGAAAGCCCAGTAGTGTTGGGTGGGGAAGACATTTCAAGCAGCTGACATGCTTTTGGGTCAGTCAGCCTGGTGATGGTATTCAGAAGCTGAGAATCTGGGGGGTGGTCAGAAAGAGGAGAGTGTTTCAGAATGTGTTGCTACTGAATGTGTATTTTGCTTGTAAGTTTTTTGCTTATTTGTATGAGAAGTTTAGTTGAAGGTGTGTCCTGCAGGTTACAAATGTGCGGCCTTAGGCCGCAGTTTGTAACTGCATATGTCTGATGTGAGTTATGTCTAACAGTTGAAGATTTGCGCTGTTCTCAGATGCGAATACATGTGTAATATCCAGTGTGGTTACATAATGCCTAGAAGACAACCATATGGCAGGAACATGCTGTATTGTGCTCCTCACAATACATCCATGGTCATAAATACGTGCATTGTTTAGCTTTTTTGCATGAGTTGCTTCCTAACCTGCTTGTTCTGTTTTTTCTTATAACACCGTAACCAGGGATTAATCGGAAAAAGCGGTTCAGCCAAATACCAGAGGTAAAGTTACAAAATAGCAACTAGACTGTGGTTTGAAGTAATTTAACACAGAAAATCTCAACCTCAAGTGAGGAAGTCAGAATTCAGTTTTCCTTTCCCAAAGAGCTGGGAAACTGCCCACTGCTAGTTTGAATTTGTCTGAACAACATGTTCTTCAGTAATTCTAATGAAAATACATGCATGAGTGTCCATCCACGTTTGACAGGATTTTCTGTGTTCTGTATGGGTTACTGGATTCATTTGCAGTTACTCTTTACGTTTTTATAGTGTCCTTACCTTATGCAATGACTTGAAAATGTTTCTGTAAGATCTTCTACCTAAAGGAGTTTCTGTAGCTAAATAAGTGTATCCAAAATTCAAAAGTTAAAGGAAAAAAAAAGGCTTGGGAGGGAGGGGGTAAGGAATATTTGTGACTTAAGTATTTAAATTAGAGGAGATGAAAGTTTTAAATAAAATAAGTAAAAGGGTTTTATTTTTCTTCAATTTTCCTTACAGGTAAAAAGGAGCTCTGCAGAGCATGTGGTTTAACCTGCCTGTGTCTGTGTTAACAAGACTGCTCCGTTATTCTGTGAAGATGTGGTAAAGCCCCAAAAAGCTGTAAATTCTTACAATAAACCACCAACCTGAAAAAAATGTTCTTGGTTGTTTCATGGAGCAAATGCTTTTGGTGTTGAAGTGTACAGGTTTGACTCTAAAAAACACCCTTTTTCAAGGATGTGCTGTGCATTTTGTTATGTCTGGCACACAGAAACACATAAAGGGGTATTGCTTCGTTTGAAGAGTAGAAGAGGCTGGCTGTTTTCACCTTGCATTTGAAAGTGCTCAGCAGTGTGAGAAAGGATAAAATGTGAAAAATAAGGAGTATAGGAAGAAAAGTTAGTGGGTGGTATAACCATGGAAGTAGCTTCCACTCCAGTTTGGCAAACAAAACCAGAGCCATGAGGAGCTCAGTGATGTACATGATGGAAACAGGCAACAGGTTTGCAGAAGAAAACTAAAAAGATTGTAAATGGCCTTGAGCTTCAAGGTATCTGTAAGTGTGACATGGAGACAGGCATAAGCAGCCACTCCCAGGCTGAGACAGACCCAAGCAAGCTGTTCTAGTAATCAAGTGCTGAGCTTGAGCTAGTGTTTCCTTACAGTCAGACTGTTTGGGTAATGACAAGAGGTGGTGATGGTACCCTGCAGTGGTCTGTACAGCTGTGTGTGTACCTTGAAATGTATATATAGATAAGGGAAGCAGTTTCACAGCCTGAGGTGGGATCACGGAAATGAGAGACTGTCTTGGAGCAGATCTGTTACGTAGTTAGAAGTGCTTCTAATGACGTTTTTAAGGAACTATGGTTCTGATGCTGCTGAATGGATGAGTTCAGAGAGTACTAAAATACGGAAAGACAAGCCATTGGATATTGTGATTGTGTAGCAGTCCCTGATCAATGCAATTCCCAGTTTTCATAATCTGGAGCCTGTCATTCTTTAAGCATTATTTTATTTAGAACCCCTTCAAAATAATGTTTTGTCCAGTTTTCTTTTCTACACAAATGTGCTTTGAAAGTGCAAGCTCAAAAAGATAGTAATTATAATTCACAATTAAAGTTGAGAGCCCTTTGGCTTATACAACTTCCATCTTTTGAGGCAATTTTTAAGTTGTTCCCCTTTTCCTCTAGTAATGTACCCACTCTCTCCCATGCAAAATTACATCCCCATTAAAGAGCAATTTAGGGCTACTGTTGGCTTTTTATTGCAGTTCCCATTATGTTGCTGATCTGAGGACTTGTAAGTGGAAATGCGTTCCTCTACTCCCAGATCCAGTGAGGTCCATTGGGGACCTGCCTGCTGTCCCCAATACATCTGACTGTTGCCTTCCTTGGCTCCCACGCAATATGTCCTTCAATTCCTCTTGGATAACCAAGGAAATCTTTTTTTGCTACCGGCAAACCTGCAGTCCTCCCTTCTAAGAGGATTACTGAAGTTGGAAAGGACCTTCAAGATCAAGTGCAACCATTAACCCAGCACTGCCAGGTCACCACTAAGCCATGTCGCTAGCAGTACATCTGCACAGCTTTGAAATGCTTTCTGGGATGGTGGTTCAACCACTTCCCTCAGCAGCCTGTCCCAGGACTTGACAACCCTTTCAAGGAAGAAATTTTTCCTGATGTCCAGCCTAAAACTCACATCATGTCACTTGAGTCTGTTTCCTTTCCTCCTGTTACTTGGAAGAAGAGACCACCCACTTCACTATGCCCACCTTTTAGGTAGTTGTAGAGAGCAAGGTCTCCCCTGAACCTACTTTTCTCCATGCTAAACAACCCCAGTTCCCTCAGCTGCTCTTCATAGCACTTACTCTCTGGACCTGCTCCAGCACCTCAGTATTCCTGTAGTAAGGTGTCTAAAGCTGGATGCAGTATTTGAGGTACAGGCCCACTAGTGCCTGGTACAGGAGGACAATTGCTTCCCTAGTCCTGGTGGACGTGCTATTCCTGATGCAGGCCAGGATACTGTTGGCCACCTGAGCACACTGCAGGATCATCAGCCGTCAAACATTACCACTGTGTCCTTTTCTCATGGGCAGCTTTCTAGCCATTCCCCAAGCGTGGAGCATTACATAGGGTTGTTGTGACCCAAGTGCAGGAGCCAGCATTTGGCTTTGTTAAACCTCATACCATTGGCCTCATACCATTGATCTAGATTGTCCAGATCCCTCTGCTGAGCCTCCCTGTCCTCGAGCAAATTGATGCTCCTACCTAATTTGGTGCTGCCTGCAAATAGTTACCGAGACTGCACTCAATCCCCTCAAGTCCAGATCACTAGTAAAGGTACTAAGAACATGCCCAGATAGTGAGCCCTGAGGAACACCACCTGTGACTCATCACCACATGGCCATTCAACACCACTCTTTGGGCCTGGCCATCCATCTGACCACTGGCTGACTGATGATTCTGCTGCTCCTCATTCTACCTTCTACACCACTGTCATTGTTTCTTGATCCTCTTTTTCACCGTCAGTTTAAACCCTTCCTTGATAGACTTTTTTTTTTCCCTCAAAAATAAACATAACCAGTTTTTCCTCATTGTTACCAATTTTGTTACATCTGTTCCCAAAGCTGATGTTTCTACTGCCTATGTGATCCTGGCCTTATATATAATTAGTTATAAATCTGTTTACACAGGTGACTTTGCAAGTTATACTCCTCGAAAGATCAAAAAACTCAGTTTGTCTTACACTGGTTCTTGAAAATGCTTTTTCTCTTGTGGTTCCACCACATGCAAAAAAACCCTGCAGTTGCAAAAGAGATTTAGAAGAAGAAAGTCTTCTTTTTCTTAGCTCTGGATGAATTACCAGAGTTACAAAGGAGAAAAATGCAACAAAATAGGTTTTGGTTTTTTTATTTGTTTGTTTGTTTCCTGCAAAGACAAATCCTCTGTAAGTTATCTAGCATTTAAGTCTATTTTGGTTTAAAGCCTCTTAAATTGGGCTATTTCATGTGTCTTTGAGGAAGATTTTACACTTAAATTTCTTCTCCTATTTCTTGGATTCCTATTCCTCACAGAGCCTGACCCTGCAGCTTCCACTTGAGCACAGAAGGTTGTTGATGCAGTGTTGTCCATATGTGACATGATATGGTATGACAGAGTGGAACCTGACAACCCGAAATTGGTATTTCCAAACCTAAGTGACCAGCTGTCAGGATTACCACGAAGAGTAACTGAATGGCTTCACCCAAAACGAAAGATTTCATGTCAAGGTCTGACACTGCAAACGTTTGATGCCTGTGGGTACAAGCTGCAGTGGAGGGAAAACCCAGTGACAGCAATGACTGCAGAGGGCTGACAAGGAAAAAAAATAAAAATAATCAAACAAAGGTTCAGATAAACTGTTTTGCCCAAGGATTCTGGCTAACACACGACATTGGTGATTGTTTAAATGATGGGCCGGGGTCCTGGTCCAGCTCCTCATGGGCAGGGCCCCTGCTCACCTACTTTGTGCCTGCGGAGGTGAGAGAGTAACCGAGCCCCCCTCGCCTCTGAGGAAGCCCAGGCCAGAGCCCGCCAACCTGCAGCGCTCCGAGCGGGCAGTAACATCAGCTTTTCCTGTAAATAACCCCGATTTTGGGGGTTGTGGGAAAATTCGAACTCGCGCCAAAATCTGCCGGCGGCCATACCCGCTCCGCCCCGTCCGCCCTGCCGATGGCCGGACTCTCGATGCGCTTGCGAATGGGTCCGCTCGATGCGCTCGGTGCTGGAGCGGCGCTGCCTGGTGGGGGCGGAGAGGAGGTGCGGCGGCGCGGCGCCAAGATGGCGGCGGCGGCGGGCAGTGCGTGAGCGTCCGTCGGCCCTCCCGGCCCAGGGCGGGCGGCGGGCCCGGGCGGGACTGCACTGAGCCGAGCCGGCATGTGCGAAACCTACTCGCGGTGGCTGCTGCGGGTGTCGGTGGCGCAGATTTGCCAGGCGCTGGGTTGGGACTCGGTTCAGGTCTCGGCCTGCGACCTCCTCACCGACGTGCTGCAGCGGTACCTGCAGGGGCTGGGCCGGGGCTGCCACCGCTACTGCGAGCTCTGTGAGTACGAGCTGGGCCGGGGTTTGGGAATAGTGCTGTGGGGAGAAGGGCTGTGGGAAAGGAAGCGATTGTTGCCGTCTGGAGACGGTCCTGGGAAGCCGGCTTTGGGTGGCTCTGCTTGATCAGGGGTCTGGACCAAGTGATCTCCTTAAGTCCCTGTCAGCCTCGGCCGTTCTATGAAGCGAAGCTGCGAAGAAGTGTTGTAGGCCGTGGGAAAGAGACTTTGTGGGGAGGAAGGCTGCGGAGATACAGAGAGGGCAGTGCAGGGGCCTGAAGGTGCTTTGCAGAGGGTTGTCATGGAGACGTGGACTCTGGGACAGTGCAGGACCGTGTAGGAAAACGGGCTTTGGGCAGTACTGGTGTACTGGTGGTCTGCAGATGCGAGGTGTGAGCATGAGGAAGACCACAGGCTATGGGGCAGTGTTGTGAGGGCATGAGAAGGTGGTCTGTGGGGCAACTCTGTGGTGAGAGAGATTTGGGAAGCAGTCTGTGACATGGGGGAGCTTAGGGGAGTCAGGCTGTGGGGCACTGATAGGTGCTGTGAAGTATTCCAACTAAGGGAAGATCAAGGGGAACTGGGCAGTGGAGCAGTGTAGAGACTGAAAGGATGAGAAGGGAAGCTGTGGGGCTGCACTGGTGCACAGGGGCCCTAGTGTGATGGAGAAGTGGAGAGCTGTGGGGCAGCAGGTTTGGCCTGTGGACGTGGGCAAGGACTTGGGGCTGTGGACTTGAGAGAAATTGAACTCTAAGGCAGTGGATCTGGAGTATGGGGAGATATGGCTATTTCCCCTGTTTCTCTAGCTGTACCATGTAGGGTGATAAACTGCGTGTATACAAGAAGGGAGATGAGACTGTTGGCCATGTTGCTGGGGCTGTAACACTCTGGGTCTGGGAAGTAGGGTTTCCTGGTAGAGAAGAAGGAGCAGCCAGCTCTCTTGCTGTGTAAGATGCTGCTATGTTATCCTGACTCATCTCTGAGCCATGCCATCTCTGGGAATGCTGAGGAGCTTGTGGGGTGAAGATATATATGTGGGGGTCCACAACTGAAGCTATAGGACCCAAGATTTGGTCTAGGTGTATGGGATGGGGAAGCAGGTGGTATTAACTCCACAGCTAGGGTGTAATGTGTGTTTCAAGTGCGTGGAAGTAGTGAAGAAATGGAACTGCAGTACATGGGGGTCTGAGAAGTGTCCCTGGAGGGAGTGGAGTTATCTGCATGGGGAAGAAGAGATGTGATTAGAGATACTGTCTTAGGTCTGGAGTTTTCTGGCTTTGGTATATATGTGTAGGTTCTGTGGTCAGAGATGTATGTGTATAGGGATAATGTGGGGCTCTGGTGTGTGGTGTCAGGGATGCTCATGTATGGGAGTGGGCAGGGGACTGTGACCAGTGATTGGCCCTGTACCAGGGCAGCATGGGGCCATGTACATGGGCCCAGGGGTATGAATGGGTCCATGTACGTGAGACTGAGCTGTGTGTCTAGAGAGGAAAGTGATTGGGAGTGTGTGTATGGGGGATGTGGGGCTGTAGTGTGTGAAGATAGGGATGTACTTGAGTGGTTTTGGGGAGATGAAGCTTTGGCACACAAGACATGGGAGAGCGATGGGGCTGCATGTGGGAGGTGTGGAGTATGTGTGTGAAGAATAGGAAGAATGCAACCGGGAATAGTTTTAGTGCATGTGTCATGAGGTGTGGGTATCTTTGCGTGGATGCAATAGAAAAAGTTTGGCTGGATATGTGAGGGACTGAAGTTCACCAGAGTTGTCATTGAGGTGGCAACTGCAGAAAGAGCTGGGAATGATGGTGGAGGACAGGATGTCCAGGGTCTTGCTGAATTTGAGGTGAGGCTGTACTGGGGTGGGAGCACAGGAGTGACTTTATACCAGTTGGGAGAAAAAAAAGGAGAGAGGTCTGAGAACCAATACAAGGGCTGCTGGCTGGGTCATATTGGAGCATGGAATGTGTGGACTAGATGGAGAACGGGCAGCAAGTATCACTGCTGAGTCTGGGAATGCGACAGAACGTGAAGTTGTGTGTCCCTCAGCATCGTCTGTGTCCCTACAGAGCCTTCAGTGGAGGTACTAAGAGGGACAGATGACCTGCTGGTCACTTGCAGAATATGGGGTATGGGAGAGGGGGATGACCGACTGCTGGCTGTGTTAGTACTGGTGTCTGGGAAGGATGACAGAGTGGTAGGGGTCTGCTGGGTGTGGGAATGTCAAGAAGGGGGTAAAAATGTCTTGTTGGGTCAGGAAGGGTGTGGAGGTGGTGGTATGTGGGGAGAAGGAAACTGTCAGCATTGTTGCAGGGCCTGAACATGGAGAGCACTGGGGGGGATGTGGAGCTCAGGTTGTTGGTATGGTTGGAAGGTTATGAGTGTGTGTGTGTGTGTGTGAAAGCCTTTGCTGACCTCTATCTTGGAGTGCATTAAAAGTGTGACCAGCAGGTTAAGGAAAGATTGTCTCTCCCTCTATTCTCCCCTAGTGAGGCCACTTCAAGAATATTGTGCCTAGTTCTGGGCTCTTCAGTTCAAGGGAGATAAGAAACCAGTGGAGGGCTATGAAGATGATGAGGGGAATGGAACATCTCTCTGTTGGGGAAAGGCTGTGAGACCTGTCACTGTCTATCCTGGTGAAGACCGAGAGGGGTTCTTTTCAGTGCTGACCGATAACTAATGGGTGGGTGTCAAGAGGATGGGGGCAAACTTTTTTCAGTGGTGCTCAGTGACAGAACAAGGGACAAAAGGCACAAACTGAAACACAGAAAGCTCCGCATGAACAGGAGGAGATTTTTCTTTCCTGCGAGGGTAACAGAGCACTGGAGGAGCCTGGAAGGTTGTGGAGTCTCCTTTGAAGAGATTCCAAACTCACCTAGGCATTGCGATGCTGGGTAACCTGCTCTAGGTGACCCGTCTTTAGCAAGGGAGTTTGACTAGATGATCTCCAGAGGTCCCTTCCAACTGCTATTGTGCTGTGTTTCTGTGTGGGACATGGAGAGTGTAACATCCTGGGGAGGATGTTAGTGATATGTGTGCAGAGGTGAGACTGTCACTGCTGCTGATGCATCTGTGTGTGATGAAGGGGAAGATGAAGAGAGGTGTACATAACAGAGGGGCTGGAGAGAGTAAGGGTGCCCTGTAGGAATGAGCATAGGCTGCTTGTGCTGAGTGGGACATATTTTCCCTTCCTTGGCATGCCAGGGAGTTGTGGGGTTCTAAGTTACTCCTGGTCTGCATTTCTCTGTATGCTTGTGGAGGAGGACATCCTGGACAGCACCTGATGCAGAGGTCAGAGCTGTTGCAATTGAGTCTGGCAGTGGGGAAGGCATTCAGAGGAAGCAGACATTGGATCAGGGGTGGATAAATGTGATTACTCGCCTGGAGTGCTGAATGAGGAGAAGGTGATTCACTGGTAGTAGATTTGGGGCTACCTACCAGAAGGTAAGAGTTGGGTAGCCACCACTGGTTAAGAGAACGTGCAGGGAACTGCAGGAGGTTATGGGAGAGGTAACAAACATGTCAGCCCTGAACTGCATAAATGGGAACTTACATCTGAGTTGTGGGAGCTGTGCTAATGAGGGTGTCACAGCTGCGGATGAGAGGAATGTTAGAGGCACACTGCTGTCAGCTAGCAGTCGATGCAGCCTCAAGTCAGGGGAACTGTGAAGACCAGAGGTGCTTCCTCTGCAAAAGTGAATTTGGAGTGTGTGGAGCAAAGAACCATGGGTTGGGAGGCACAGTGTGATTAGTGTGGTCAGGAGAGGAGCAACCATGACCTGAAGGTGCTGCTGCTTGTGTTTATGTCCCTCCTCTGAAGCAGAAATTCTTACTGTCGCAGTGATCCCTGATAAAGCAAAGGAAAATGTATCTGATACCTGGTCCTGTAGCATCATTTCAGGAATAACTGAGATCATGTGGCACTGCCTATGTAGCTGAGCTTAGGGGGAACTTAGAGATATTCCTGCAAACTCTTGGAGTTCTGAGTGGAGTATCATAAAAGCTTTCAGCAGATTTGAGAGCTAGCTGGACATGAAGCTGTGTGTGGTCAGTCCGGAAATGTAACTGTGCAATATTAAACCATCAGCACCAGTGCAACTGCGGCATCGTTCATGTCTGTATGTCAGTCCAACCACACATTATCTGTAAAGAGATTCAAAAGGATAAGATAAAGAGGTAGGGAGAACTGGATTATGGGGTCAAAAAAAGGGTGAAACTAGGCTGGCTCAGAGCTGTCCTTCAGTACAAAAGTCAACAGAAATTTTGGGGAGGTTCTTTTATAACTAGATCATTGCCTGTGCAAGAAATGAATTGTTGAGCAGCATTGGATTCATCTGGCTCTGTCACAGGTACAGCAATGTTTCTAAGACTCAGAGATTGTGAAAATATAACCATTTCCTTTTGGTGCTTGAAGAATTGGAAGTGTGCAGAACTAAGGTATCCCTCTCTTGCTTCCTTCTCCCTCATTGAGTGGAGAATGAATTATCACAGTATATTTTAAAATTTATTTTCCTTTTGTAAAGGAGAAGGGAAATATGTTGTTTTCATGCCAGTGATATGGTATTTCTCATATTACCTCTCTTAAAATGATTCCTGTATTTATTTCTGTAAAAGGTTTGTAAAGGACATCTTAATACTCAGCTGCTGTCTCCCTGCTTTCTCGGAATTGTTTCCTTTTGCTCCTAAAATAAGTTAGTGCACAAACCCGGCTCCGGATGAATGAGTTGAATTTTGCCATGGTTTTGCATAAATAGAATTAATTAAATTCCAATTGTAGCATCTTTATTGTCAGTGTGTTATCTCAGAGTCAAAGCAGTGGGGCTTGAGTTAGCAGGGTTGTCAGCTGGAGGGACATAATCTTTGTATTTGAAACTGAATGGATTTATTCTGACGTAACTGAAACAGTGTGGTATTGCTCTGAAAAGCATGGCATTGCTCTTCACGTATTTTTCTCAGTTGCAAAAGAAAATGATGGTGTTCCCAGCTGTGTTAGATCTTTGTTCCAGCTGTTACATCCCATTAGGAGAGCTACATTTAAGATTTTCATTACTTTTCTGCTGTTGTTTCTTTGCATTTAGAGTAGCAGTAGTTGATGGGAGCTTCTGTGGTTGCAAAGAGAAGGCAAAAGGATTTGCAAAGCAGGCTTGAGATGTTTTTGATGCCGTGAAATGCTTCTGAATGCTGTGTTGAGGGTGGAGGAGAGAGTGAACTTACAGGGGAGAAAATAAGGTTTTCCTGTTGAAGTGCACCACATTATGCTGTTCAAATTTGTGGACAGCTTCTAAGAGGAAGCCTGTTCAATATGCTCTACACTTCAGATGTTTTTTTTCCTAGAAATTAAATAAAGTATTTAAAAAACACTGGTGGAGTGTGTAATCAAGGTATTGAACTACAAAATCTGTGTGGTTTCTGGGGGCAGAGTTCTACATTGTTGTTTGTTTTAAGCAGAAGTGAAAAGGAAAGAGTTCTCTTACGTGCCACCTTCTTTTGCACTCTCATTCTGTGTGACTGGATGGTGCTTTTGGTTAACTGCTCCAGATTTTCATGTATGTATTGGGGTTTTTTTACACTGGGAACTGTCTAAAAGGCAACCCAGTATCTGCATCATTTGCTATGAATTTAGCTGATGCAGCTTGACAGTGGGAGGGTTGGTTATAGACATGCAGAATACACTATGCTTCCTGACTAAGCGTATCCAGTTGAGGCCTTGAGTAACCTGTCCTAGCGGGAGGTGTCCCTGCCTATGGCAGGGGGTTGGAACTAGATGATCCTTGAGGTCCCTTCCAACCTTACCATTCTATGATTCTATGATAAGAAAGTTCAGTTCCCAGTATATTTGTGTAGATAAGACAATTCCTTACAATAAGAGTGGTAAGACACCTGGAACAGGTTGCCTAGGGAGGTCATGGATGCTCCCTCTGTGGAGGTGTTCAAGGTCAGGCTGGAGGAGGCCTAGACGAACCTCTGGTCTAGCAGAAGGTGTCCCTGCCCATGGTGGGGGAGTTGAAACTAAATGATCTTTAAGGTCCCTTCCAACCCAAACCATTCTGTGATTCCTTGATTGTGTGAATTCATGAAAGGAATGAGAAACAGTTATGATTTATGCTCCCAAAGCCTGATTTCTCTATTACATCGCTTAAAAAAGCAACCAGGTAGAAGCTACTTAACTTTAATCACTGAGGGCACCTAGGCAGATAAAATTAGATTATCTACTGGTGAAACTGAATTGTAATAAGCTAGACAATTAACTTTTGAGGTGTGTTGGATCTAGAAGTGGGTTTTCCAGCACTCTTTCATTGAATTTTCAATCTTGAGCATATGCTTGGGTTTGCTGTGACTTTACGCTTAAATTTCTATACAATAAGGAAATGAAGTTTAACAGCTGCTTTTCAGTTTCATATTGTGTGACTATTGGTTTGAAGATTATTTTAGTGTAAACAGATACATAGAATATCTGAAATTGGAAGGGACCCATAAGAATCGCAGAATCACAGCATAGTAGATGTTGGAAGGCATCTCTGGGGACCATCTAGTCCAGCCTCTTGATAAAGCAGGGCCATCTATAGCAGGTTGAACAGGAGCACGACCAGATCTTGAAAGTCTAGAGAAGGAGACTCTGCAGCCTTTCTGGTCTTCCAGTGTTTCATCACCCTCACAAGAAAAAAAAAATTCTCCTGTTCAGATGGAACTTCATGCATTAGTGCTGGCGGTCCCTTGTCCTGTCACTGGTACCACTGAAAAGGGTCTGGCCCCATCCTCTTGATCCCTACCCTTCACATCTTGATAGCATTGATAATATCCACTCTCAGTCTAAACAGTTTCAGATCTCTCAGCCTTTCCTCATGATAGAAATGCTCCGGTCTCCTCATCATCTTTGTAGCCCTCTGCTGGGCTCTCTCCAGTAGTTCTCTGTACCTGTTGAACTGGGGAACACAGTACTCTAGATGTGGCTTCACTGGAGCAGAGGGACAAAGAACCTCTCTCAATCTGTGGGTCACAGTCTTCTTAATGCACCCCAGGAAACCATATGCCTTTTTGGCCATGAGTTCACTACTGGATAATCAAGTCCAACTCCCTGACCCTCATATAAATCTAGGGGTTTATTTATATATATATATATACACACACAAAGTCTTAAATGATGTATTAAATTTTATGTTAATAATGCAACTGCATTTCTATTAAAAAGGCATGTTGTCATCTGTTGAGCACCAGATTATAACTGGAAGGAAGAATGACAGGTCTTGCAGAATGTTTTGCAAAGAGAAAGCTCACTCAGAACCTACTCCAGTGTCACTGCAGAATCTCCTGTAGAGGAAAATTTAACTTCGTTTTAGTAAATCTCTGCTTTGGAGAATGCAAACAGCAGACAAATGTTTTCATTGGGAATTACCACAGAGTAGACAATTGATTTGACATCAACCAAGCTTTTATTTCTTTCTAATTAAATGTCAAATTTACTTTCTATGTGTGTGGTTGGTTGGGGTTTTGTTTGTTTGTTTGTTTGTTTTGGTTTGTTTTGGTTTTGTTACTTCACTCTTACTAGTATATAATAATTATCTAAGTGTTAGATTTTGGTCAGTTTAAATGGGCTGATTCTCTGTACTGATGCTGAATGACTCTTGTAGCAAGTACCTATCCAGAGCCCATAACATTTGTTATAATAACTGTTCGTCTCTATGTCCTGATAACCCTAAATGTTGATGTTTTTAAGCTAATTAACTTCTTGCTGGCTACCAATAAAGAAGGACAATTTGGTTTTTCACTTGACATTTATGAGGTTACTGGGAAAAGCAGCAGACTCTGAGCAGCAATAACACAAAGCGCGTTTGCCTGTCCGGCAACTGTATTAGTAGGACCCGTTTTCCCTACTTAAAAGCCCTCGAGTAAGGCATATATGCTTATTAAATCTTCTGTGTATGCTTCTGACTGTTCTTGGTGATTATGGGTGGGAACAATGTGTTGTCTTCTTGACAGAGTTATCTTGGAGTAAATGTTCAGTGTAGATACACAGGTATTCAATGTGTGACAGGGTTGTGTCATGTGCTGGAGCACAAGGAATTTGTGACAGTCTGTAGTCAAAATGTTGAGGGGCTCTACCTGATAATTTGCTGGTTAAAATGAAATTTAAATAAAATCTTATTTATAGCAGACCCAAGGGTGAATGCCAAGCTATATATAACCAACTGTATGTGTTGCATGGGTAGTGTAATTTTTCTCAATGTATTTATTGCAGAGCTACAGCTGCTCCCTTTCGAAAAACCTGACATGTGACTAAAGGCTCCATTTCCATTCTCTACTTTCTCACTTATTACATTTTCTCTGATTTACACCAGCTTTGGGCCAGGGAGGAGGAGCTGGTGGGTGTGAGTTTGAGGGAAGTAAATGGATTGTTTCTGAGACTGGTTTGGGGAAAGTAAGATACTTTTTCCCTAACTCCCACCCATGCTATTCCTTTTTCTTTGACATGGGCATTATTCAGCTTGTTTGGAGGAATTCCTGAGATGTCACAAGAATAACTAGGGTCTACTAACTAGTAAAAATTCCCTTTCTGCACAAACTGAAAGTGAGGTTTTATTGCTTGAAGGGGCGTTGGTGCACTGCCCTTGTTCTGTTTGATTTGATTTCTCCTTCTGTGCAGCTAGCTGTACCTGCAGGTGATGCTGAACAGCAGGGTGAAGGGCTGGACAACTTTACACCCAAGAACCCAACTCTGCATGGATTTCCCTGTCATTTCAGTTCTGTACTTTTTTTGGGGGGGGGATCCACTTCTGTGTGCAAATTTCTTCTTACCCAACATTCATCCTCATGCATGAGGGAAGTTCAGAGTATTGTTACTGCACGGCCACTCACACACATTGACATGGAATTGTCTTAATTTAGCTCTGCTGGTTGCTGCTTTGGAGCACAGTTTCCATTCAGGGAGACAGTACAGCTTAAAAGCTCACGAGAAAGGTATTGTCTTAGTTCACTGTTTGTGGGGAAGAGGAAAGAAGTTGTAATTTGCTGGATGACTATTCCCATCTCCTATCTTTCCCTATTCCTGGACAGCCTATGCTATTTGAAGTGTTGTGGCACAGAAAACAGCAAGAAGCTGGAATCTAAAAGCACCAAAGGAGTTTGTGATCTGGCACTGATGTTCTGTGTGACATTGGATTAATTATTTCATGGGGAGGCTTCAGCGTCTGAATTTTTACACTAAAGGTAGCACAGATATCTGAAGAATATTGAGACAAGTTCAATATGCACAAATTTAAACTTTTTTTTGCGTAGTTTAGTAACAGAAAAAAGCCTGAGACTAAATGAAAGACCAGAAGAACTGTGCTGCGTGTTTGTCAGCATTCTCTTTCATGTGTCTAACTTCTGCTCATTTTGTAATTTTTTTTATTAAATCAGAGAAAGAGGAGGAATAGTAAACTTTTTTTTAAAAAAAAAAAAAGGCACAAAGCTTTTATTTGATGAATCACCTGAAATGACATTTAATGCATTTTTATGCTGTGTGTATTTCCAGTTGATAACTGTTTCGATTTAAACACAGATAGGAATGCAGACCTTAAATTCTTTTGCATGCTGTTACCACTCTGTCTTGAAAAGAAGAGGTTAAGTGATCAATCTGGCATTTGAAGGTTTAAATTATTTTAGCATTTAATCAGTCTTTCAACTTGGCATTGTCTCTTTGTAGGCAAATGTCCAAAATATAGAAAATATGAATCTTCTTCAGGTTTGATTTTTGTTTATTATCTGTTGAACTTGACTTTCTAACACACAGAATTGCTTTTGGCTTTTTAGTATATGTTTGCTTAAGTATTTTCACACTTCAGTTACATGTCATAGTTGCTTCTCTGCCACGTGTTCTTAGTAGGGACCTGCAGGACAAAGTCCTTTTTAGCATTTATCACTGGCTAATCATGTTGGTACACTTTCTTGGAGGTTAAAAAGATCACGTGAAGCTTTAGGAAAAGGCCTTTTCCTGTCATAGTGATAAATTGGATTAAACTTTCACCCTAAGTACATAATGGTGCACATACTGAGCAAGTTACTCGAAACACGTTCATGCAACCCTAGTAATGTGGTGGATGTGGTGCATCTTGCAGTCTTGTGCCCCATGTTGTGAAGCTGGGAAATATTTGACAACGTTTTCCCTGCCTGTGCAGGTGGGTTTTCTTCCAAGGGAATCTGGACATGAGCAATGTGTGTCCATGTCTGTCTGGACTTTTTCCAGGTCTTGGCAATACCCACCTGGGAATAAGTGGTGTGAGGCTCAGCATGAATCCCTCCCCATGCTGGGGATAGCACAGCCAGTGATTCCAAGAGTGTCTGGGGAATAAGTGCTTTCTACTGCTGGCCTTGTTGAAAAGTTTTCCCCAAGTTTTCTTTTTAAATACCTGCCTGACTTACAGCTGTTAAGTATTGACACCTTCAAAAATGGTTCAGCAAGTTTGTAGTCTGAAGAGCAACTAGAAATGACAATGCAAAATTTCTTAGCAATGTCAGTAATCTAAATTTGGTAATTTTTTTTTTAAAGGAGAAAGCATTCTTCCACTTGCTTAATGCCTATAGGGATCTCATACCTACAGCAGATTAGTGATATCCTCCTTTAGTTATGTTTATGTAAGTCTCCATATTTCTGTCCCTAGCACCTGCAGAAGAAACTGGTGTCATATTGGTCCTAGATACGCAGACACAAAATCTGGGATAGTTCCTGTCATATGGGGTTCAGATTGTAAATACAGATGGGTAAAAGAGGCACTAACTTGCTCTGATCTTCTTAGCTACAGAAAGAATTAAAACACGAGCAACTTGCCTGGAGTTAAACAAGAGGCCAGTGTTGTGAAGCTGAGAATCAAAACCATAATCTGAGTATTATCCTTATCTTCACTGTGAGACTAAGAAGAGAAATTTTAGGAAAAAAAGCTTATTTTCTAAATGTACCTGCAGGCGTAAGTTGGCCGAGGGTTTGAATTCATCCAGTGATGTGAGAACCAGCCTGCTCAACTGCATCGCCTTCAAGATAAACCAAGAAGAGATTAGGTTATAGGACAAACAAAAGAGCATCCCCCACCCTATCCTCCAAAGCTGGGGCTTCACAATAGCAATTATGTTCCTTCAATAGGCATGAACTGTTTTTTCATAATGACTTTTTAAAGTAAATCACAGCTTATCATCATGTAGGGATATAATATCTTCGTAAACCAACTATACAGAATTTTAATAATTCAGTATAATTTTATTGAATGAAGTCATGTTTGGGGTTTAAGACATCTTTTTTGTGTGTTACTATTATGAAAAGAGAAGATGAGAATCATAGAATGGTAAGGTTGGAAGGGACCTCAAGGATCATCTAGTTCCAACCTCCTGCCAGAGGCAGGGACACCTCCCACTAGTACAGGTTACTCAAGGCCTCATCCAACCTGGCCTTGAACACCTCCAGGGAGGGAGCATCCACAACCTCCCTGGGCAACCGGTTCCAGTGCCTCACCACCCTCACTGCAAAGAGCTTCCTCCTAACATCCAGTCTAAATCTTCCCTCTGCTAGTTTAAACCCATTGTCCCTTGTCCTGGCATTGCAAGACCTTGTCAATAGTCCCTCCCCAGCCTTCCTGTAGGCCCCCTTCAGATACTGGAAGGCTACTATCAGGTCTCCTCAAAGCCTTCTCTTCCCCAGGCTGCAGAGCCCCAACTGTCTCAGTCTGTCCTCATAGCAGAGCTGCTCCAGCCCTCTGAGCATCCTCGTGGCCTCCTCTGGACCCGCTCCAACACTTCCATGTCCTTCTTGTGCCAAGGGTTCCAGAACTGCACACAGTACTCCAGATGGGGTCTGAGGAGAGCAGAGTAAAGGGGCAGAATCCCCTCCCTTGCCCTGCTGGCCATGAGTGGTGGCCACGAATCCAAGTGGTGCTTTGGCTACCAAACCCAGGTGCCCAGTTCTCCTTCCAGAGGCCTTCAGAGGGATTGCCCTCTGTCAGGTCAGGGAAACCAAGTCATTTAGAATACTTCTGTACTCTGCAGTTTAAATCTTTCAGCTGAATTACGTTGTAGAACAAACTGCATCCTATCTGAACATTTATTTAATATGACTTCCAAGAAAGTTTTCACCATACTTTGTATAAGAAAAAGAAAAATTTGCCAGTAGAGTCAAACTTAAATTGCACCTGGGGAAATCGTCTGCTGAAGTTTAGTGTAAAATATTCACTTCTCATCAGACCACCACTTAATATTTCAGTGTTTCATCTGGGAGGCATATCTAACCGGTAGGTAAAGTGACTCATAGTTTATCAAGCCTGTAGATTTCATCTGGTTGAAAGATACTATGTGAAGTATTTCTGTTATCAAGAGATACATGAGATACCTGTTGGTTGGTTGTTTTTGGGGGTTTTTTTGCTACTTGTTAAACTACAGTTGGTTAAACAAAACTAATTTTTTTCTAGACGAAAAAATAACGTTTTGTCTGCATGGTGGTAAAAGGCCATTTTCTGCTTATGGAGGGCTTCTTTCATTCATTTGAATTTACACTGAGAAACTGAAAACTTTAAGTGGCATCCCATGGTGTTCTTGACTGTTGCAAATTAAAGCTGCCTGTTGCCGCTCCCTTGGTTTTGCTTGATGTGCCTTTTGAGATGCAGTTCTTTAATGGAATGAATTGAAACAGAAGGATATGGCTAGAAACAAAACACTCTTTTTGCCTCAGAACTCTGTAGCACCTGGTGAACAGCAGAGCTGTGGGGCAGGAATCTCCTGTACCAGTGGTGAGCAGTGCTGGATTGTAATCTGTAAACCTAGATCCTGAGGTTAATTGTTTTTAACTAGATTTTTGCAAAAATGTTGTGTGTTGTTTTTTTTCTGTTGTTGCAGATGGTCGCACAGATCCAATTTTGGATGACGTAGGTGATGCCTTCAAACTTATGGGGGTTAACCTGCACGAGCTTGAAGATTACATACACAACATCGAACCTGTCACTTTCGCACATCAAATCCCTTTGTTTCCTGTCAGCAAGAACAATGTCCTGCAGTTTCCCCAGCCGGGAAGTAAAGATGCAGAAGAAAGGAAGGAGTACATCCCTGATTATATGCCACCTATTGTCTCCTCTCAAGAAGGTTCGAAACTGATCCTTTACTTTAAGCTTTTGTCTCTGTGTGTTTGCATATTTGTTTGCATCCTTGAGCAGTTTGAGCTGTGTTGCCCCGTAGCGGTCGCTCAGAAGGGACCCACTGGGTATCACACAAGTATGCTTTCAAAACAGGGAGCAGTACTATGGCAAGTTGGTTTTCCACTCCTTTACTTTTCTCCAAGGTTAATTGGTGTCAAAATACACGTTTCTGTAATTCATTTAAACATTAAGTTTTTGAATGAGAATAGAAATGAATGCTCCACGGTACATTTATGTGATAGCCTTCCTTTTATATAAACTGCCAGAATTGTAAAGATGGAAGGAAGGCTGACAAGACTGACATAGCATTCCCAGCTTCTAACAGCTGCTGCTGCTTCCTTTGAGCAAATTTAACCACCAAAAAAAAAAAAAGAAAAAAACCCCAAGAGCACAAAGATCTTTCAATTAAAATTAATTCAGATTTAAAATAAGGAAGTAAGAGTCATTTCTCTTGACAGTGAGGGTGGAAAAAGCAAGAAACTTGTGTTGGTATTTGTTTTTTTGTTTATAATCTTTAGCTACATGAGACTTGATTGGCAGTAAGATAAACCTTCAAGAAATGTGACCCTGTCAAACTATCACTTTTGAATAGTGAACATGACACAACTGTATTTTGTGGGATAATAAACTTATTTAAGTTTATGGACCAGGTACAAAAATCTCAGACAAAACTTCATTTTTTTTATAAGAGTGTAATGAACATATGCAGTCCTCACAAGATACTTAATTTATAGTGCCCATGGGGACAGAATGATTGTTGTGCTCTGTTACTCCTCTTTTTAAAGAGTTAAGATCTCAAAATCTTCACATGGAAATATGTGTAAAAATTGTGCTTATTGTAAAGATGAACATAAACGATATCACCTTGATGAGTCAACAAAATCCATTGCTGTTCTGTTGCAAATGTTACATGGGGCAGTTTTTCAATGATATACTAAGCTGTAGTAAGTGTGTGTTCAGCTGGACAGATGTAGTTACTATGTGCTGCTATTAAACTGAGTGAAGTTGCAGTCAGGAACAAGTACCTGAGGTGTCTGAAGAGCTGTTGGATGCAATGGGTTTTAAGTGTGATTTCTAGACTATGGGAGGACTTGCTCATGCTGGTGAGTATTTTAAAGCTCTGTAACACCTTATGTTTCACTTTTTACTTTAATTGCATTGTTATTTTATAAATCAACAGCATTTTAATGTCTCCTGCCTTAATATAACCCAGGAAGTGAAACTGCTGTTCAAAGCAAAACTATTTTCTTGGATTGATAAGGAGATACTAAAATATCTCCCTTGTGAAGTTTGTTAAAAAGGCTGTTTTTAAAATCTTACAGTGAACTCTCTTCAACCAGGAAGAGACAGACAAAATGTAAATATCATATATGTAGACAGCATTAATAAGAGAAAAGTCTACAGGAAGATGATGTGAAGAAGTGAATAGGGATTTTAACTACCCTGTTCTAGCTACTCTCTTGAAACATTTTTAGCTTGTTTTCTTTCAGGAGGTAAATAAACACCATTCTGTCAAAGCAATCCTGCATCTTTGAAGTATAACAACTTCCCCATCATTTGGGGGATTTTTTTTGTTTGTTTGTTGTTTTGTTTTTTGTTTCTTTGGTGGTTTGTTTTGTTTTATGTTTTAACTTGGAAAATAGTACTTGAAAAATACTCAGGAAAGATCAAATCCACCAAGGCTCAGGGTGGCAGTGGGAGAATATCTGAAGAGAGGAGTGAGAGATGGGAGTCTTGCAGGCAACTCAGCCTAGTGTGGCCTACAAAGAGAGGCTAAAAATTGAAATGGGGACAGTTGTGCCTTTTTTTTTTTTTTTTTTTTTTTTTTTTAATTTTTTTTATTTTTTTTTTTTTTTTTTTTTTTGTATGTAACTTTTTATACTCTTTCTCTTGCAACTTAGATCCAGGAGCTAGATTTTAGCAGTCCTTATAAATAATGTATGAATCCTTTTAACACTCGAAGCAAGAAGATATTATTTCCAAAGTTGGATGAGAACCAGGAAAACTTCTGATGCCTGAGGCTAGTGTATCAGAGGACCTATAGACACAACTTCAAAAAACTGAGTACAATATAATTTTTTTAAATGGAAGTTTAAAGAAAGCATTAAATACAGCTGCTGAATGCAGGTTTCTTACAGGTGGTATAAAATACAGCTGAGAACGTTTTAATGTTGAATGAGGTGTTTTCTGAAAATGCTGTTTGTAAATTTTGTGTCCTACATTGTTTTTTGGTTTTTTTGAAGGGGTGAGGTTATTCAAGAAGCTGTTGTATGTTACTCCAAAGGTAGATGCTTTTCTTCCAACTGTTATTTGGTGATTAAAGGTAGGCATCGTAAGAATTGAAGAACTGCAGAAGCTGTTTGAATAGTTTTCAGATCTTTGTATAGAGTAGGGAAAAAAAAACATGCTGCAGCTAAGATTGTGCAGCTAATAATACTTGAGTTGCTTTGAGTAGGCACTAAAGATAATTAGTCAGTAACGAAGGAAGGCTTCATGCACATTGTGATGTATAATATAAATCTTTCAGTCACTCAAAGGAACTTCCAGGATGACACTTCTTATGTCCCATCGAAGCCTGCAGTAGCTCAGCACATTTTGAGTACTTACTTACTGATAGGATTCAGAAATTACTTGTGCAGATATATATTAGCAGTAACATAGCCATGACAGTCTAGGGGCATGAGCAGAACAAGGTTTCTTGGATGAGGTAATAGCTTTTATTAATAATAATAAATTTTAAATTAATAGCAATAAATTTTATCAAGTGATCTCAGTAGAAGAATTACCTCTTCACAGGTAATTTTAGCTGGGTGCTTCAGTAAGAACAAGTTTGTTTGGCTGCATTTTTGGTTTTTTTCGTTTTGTTGAGGGTTTTTTTGTTTGTTTGTTTGTTTGCTTTAACTGTTAATTTAAAAGCAAAACCAAAATAGTGTTCAGTATGCACCATGACCAGTAGGTGTTGCTAACCTCCTTCTCCGGAGTCCTCTACTTCTGCACATGTATAACTTATTTATTTCCACTTACTCTAGAACTGTTGCCATTCAGAGTATTGTCTACCTAGCAGCTTGTGGGATATCTTAGTTATCATTGCCAAAGACTTGATAAGAGCAAAAAAGCCCTGTCCAGCCTCAGAGGAGCCATATCCTTCCTAAGTATTCAATAACAAGAGAGGCTGAAACAGCTCTCTGATTCTTGAAGTTGTGGGGGAAAGTGAGGAAGGCAAATGGGTTATCAAGATCTGTTATCAGTTGGAAGTTCAGTTGGGTGGTAAAAGTTTTGTTCTAAGAAAGCAGATGTTTTCTTGCCTTAAATATGTAGTGCCTCATTGCAGTAATATGCACTGACTAAATCATCTGGTGCAGATTCCAAATGCTTGCACTGAGAATCTGCATATGAAATTTATATATTTTCTAAAACAGTCTGACTCGATATTACCATGGCAAATGCTGGTTTTTTTTAGCAGTATTTTTACAAAGGACACTGAAGGGATGATTTTATGCCAATGTATCATGATGTTCGCTGTCTGCCTATTTTTAATTAGTCTCCTTTTTGTTTTTTGAGTTGTTTTAGTGCTGTTGTCACTAAAATGTCATGGTAAACTTGTAAGACAGATTTAAAAAAGAGAAAAAAATAAATTAGTTGCAAAACATGATGGTCATGCTTTATTTCTTGTGCTTTAATGTAAAAGAACATAGAGTTTGCAATAATACAGCAGCTTCATAGAATGTGTTGATTGCATTTGAAGCAGAACAGTACTGGGCTGAAACTAGACCAGTTGAGAAAACCCAGATACCTTTCCACAGCTAGTAACAATTGCTATTAAATTTTGTGATAACATTGAGAGGGCTGGGTCCTGGTGCTTTAAGAACATGTATCAATCTCCATAATTAAAAGAAAGAAAAGTGAAGTGCCATTCCTGCCTGTGCTGTGGTAACCTTATTTTTAAACTTTCTGGGAGGAACTTCTACCTGTGCCTGCTACCTCTTCTTATTACTTTATTTTTAATAATAAGAATGATAGTAATGACAATAAAACTGTATTTATAAAAGCACAACAGAACAAAACAACGGTGAAAAACCCAATGAAACAAACAAAATCTGAAACAGACAACCAATGAAGACAAAAATGAAAAAGAAACCACTGGCAGTTGTTTTCTTTTTCCAATTTTCTGTTGCTTTTTGGTTTTGTTTGGGTTTTTTGGTTTTGTTTTGTTTTGCTTTTTTTTTTTTTTGAAAGTCACAGGTTTATCTGACTAGAAGACCGAATTAAACATCGCTTTAGTTCATTCAGTGCTGTTCACAGGCTGTTACATTTGCATTAAACCTTCATTCCTCACACTGTGATTGTGCTGGAGAAAGATATGAGGGAGAAATCCTAGGAGTTTTTTCCCAGTTGCTGCAAATTTTTGTGAGTAGAAGGGTAGCTCTTCGAGAGTCAGACTTCCTCTTCAGTTCTTGCTGCTTTTTTTTTTTTTTTTCTGTTTTCTGCTTCATGCTACTTCACTCCCACTTCATAGAGGTTCAACTCCTTTTCCTTAAAGATGATCTAGAAATAAATATATTTACCAAGCATTAGCTTTTATACTTTTTCATTCCTCCTCAAGTCTGTTTAAGCACTGGCACTGTATTTCTGATCATTGAGTTGGGACCAAATTCCAGTTCATTTGTAGCTTTTTCTGTGTTTTATTTCCCTGTCAGATCAGAGCATCATAAAAATGTTGATCTTCTTACAGTCCTGCTTTTTTTCTCTTTGCTGTTCATGTGATGTAAGGATGCATTACCCACCAAAACTTGGTGCTTGTAGCCACTTGGAGGCATAGAAACCCAGCTGTCAAGTTACACATTAACTGGGAAAATTTCTGGGTTTTTTTCATACAATGTTAGTTGCTAAAAAATTTGAATTGATGAGAATGTTGGAAAAGGGAATGAAGCAAGGTGCTAATCAAAATAACGTGATTTTTGCATCTGATATCTGGGGTCTAGCGATGGAGTTGTAGTTGTGTAAAAGATGAAGCATCACAGTGGTATAAAGTGTGTCTTAACTCCATTCACTAGATATATCAGATTTTAAAATGTCACTGGCCCCCTCAGCCCAATAGTGCATTCTTTGGCTGTGGTCCAGAACTGAATTTAGCAGGTCTTGGGTCTCAAACCAGTGTCATTTCAATCTCTGGTTTCCTCAAGGGTTAGACAAAGCCAATCCCTCTTTCGTAAATTAGCACAAGATGGATTTTAAAAGAATACCAGCTATCAGCTTTGCCACTGTGATAACACACATTGCTGTTGTAATTTTTTGAGCCTTTCTGTCCTTCCCCAGATCTAGTTTTAACCTCACAAGCTAACTCTTCTTCATTCTATCAGTTGCACTGATGATTTAAGACTAACGTTAATCTTTTCAATAGAGCTTTTTCAGCATACTTGGTTGGGAAACTGCCACCCATCAACAAACAGATACTGTGTAGTCAACCAGTTTGAAGAGTTAAACTCTTGCCAGACTGCAAATGCTTTGCTCCTAGCTGCTAACCGTGCTTGCTTGCTGAGTATTTGCAAGCATCCTTTAACCGTCCGTGCAGTCTGAGTGTTAGAGGCTGATTGCTTTTGTGAGAATGAGTCTTCACGTATGCATCAGCCTAGCAAGGAGGAAGCAACAGGAGAAACAGACAAAATGAGAAAGGCAGCCAAGCTTGAGATGCAGACAGAAGAAAAGCATTGGGAAAGAGCCAATAGGAGAGGCAGGTTTCAAAGAAAAAGGAAAATATGAGACAGGAACAAAAAAAGTGTACAGAAAATGTGGCTGGTTTAAATCTCGCCATTAGACAGAAAAATAACTTCTATAGAAGACGTGCTGATAAAGCTGTAATTGGGAAGACAACTGTATCTTTGCCTTTTCTTAAGTTGTATCATAATCAAAAGCATAAAAGCATAATTTCCAGTGAAAACCTGTAAGAAAGGATTTAATGAAGAAGAGGTTTTTTTGCCTTTTTTTTTTTTTTTTTAAAGAAAAAAAAGCTCAAAATGTGAAGCTAAAAGAGCTTCATTTAATTTGCAGCATTTGGGTTTAAAAAAAAAAAAATCAGTAAGTGCTGTAGTAAAACTTTATCCCTGGCAAAAACTAAATCACATAGCTGGGATCTATAGACTGTGGAGACAGAGGCATATTTTGTACTCCATAGGAGACTAGTACTGAAGTTTTCCTAATCACTCATGTTTTTGTGGCGGGGAAAAAAAACAAAACTAACCAAAACCCACCAAACTCTCTTGCTATTTTTCTAAGAAGCATAGTGACAGCTGGAAGTGGGGAATGGAGGAAATGGATTGAAAATGTCCGTGTTAGTTTTAGCAGCAATCTTACGATGGGTTTTCATGTTTCTGTTTGTTGGGTTTTTTTCATAGATTCATAGAATACTTTGAGTTGGAAGGGACATTAAAAATCACCTAGTTCCAAATCCTCTGATATTAGCAGGGACATCTTCTGCTAGACCAGAAGTCACTCAAGGCCTCATCCCTCTTTGCCTTGAATACCTCCAGGGAAGGTGTATCTACAACCTCCCTGGACAACGTGTTCCAGTATCTCACCACCCTTACTGTAAAGAATTTCTTCTTAATATCTAGTCTAAATCTATCATCTTTTAAGTGTCGTCCTTCAAAACATATAAATCAGCTAGACCTGGCCATATCTCGATAAGCAAATCAGAAAGCATTTTATAAAGATGCTGGCTTCAGGCTTCTTAAGAGTAATAAAAAATAGTTAGTGATGCCAGCTGCAAAAATTCAGCCCTGTGAAAATGGATTTCTTCAACTATTTTTTTTCTTCAGCTATCTATTTTTATTTATTGCACATAGTAAATGAAATGAAGCTAATATGACTTTTTTTCAAGGGGATATCATCCTTTTAAAACCTTCCTACAAAGATTTTTTTCTTTTTTTTCTGCTTTTCAGACCTGTTTAGATAACTTACAAGTTGTTAGTGATTCTTAAGGATTCAAAATAAATATGGTGCAGTGCAGAAGTTTGAGTCATAAAAGCCAGCCTTTTGCAGTGAATTATTTACTTTGAACGGGAATGAAAGTCATTCACTGCATTGTGATGTGCAAATTGCCATTTTGACTATAATAAAACTTGGAGGAGAAAATGGGACTTTGTGATAAAAGGATTCTATTGTCTTGTGTATTTTCAACAGAAAGGCTGTCACGATTTTAATTTCCTACTGATCCTTTTTCAGCAAAACTTTTGTCACTTGTCTTGACTCATCATGTCAGATCAGTCTTTTCCTTTTCTGACAATGTATGACTTTGTTTAGTGCCCCTGTTGCTTCCTGCACTGTCTACTGCTGCTATACTGGAGGATTTTATTTCATCTGGATCATCAGACACCTTTGTGCCTTTGAAAGCATAAGTTTCAAATTAGGTTATCGCCTGATAGCTGTGTGTTACTGTTCTCAAGCATTTCAGACTTTCTTTTGCCGCACTGAGTATTTCTGGGGACTCTGGGGCAGGGAAATGGAAAGTCTGACCACTGCTTAAAGCTGGATAAAAGAGAAGCACAACTGGCCTATTTTAGAGGCTGACCCTGTAACTGTTTGTTTGTTTTTTTTTCAGAGCTTTTCTTTCATGCAGGAGCCTTTCTTCTCATCAAATGTTTGTTTGTTTCTCTCTTTGACTTTTGTGACCACAAATGCTTTTATTTAGTGAAAGTGTTGGTGATTACTAACAATTCTTGGCATTAAAAAGCACATAAAAATATTTTAGCTACTGGGAGAAAAACAACAAATTTGATTGTTACCCTACTATGCCCAGGAATGTGTGTCAAACATTCCAAGGAATGGTTCTGGACTTGAACAAGGCTTAATCTTGTCCTGTATATGAGAGAATCATTTGGGGAGGATGTGGAGGTAGAACTCGCCGTTTCCTCACACTGTATCTGATTTTGAGATGTGTGGCCTTATGTTTCTCCAGCCACACCAGCATCCTCTTGCTGCTGATTAGCTGATAATCTACATGGACATGAGGAATGCCTGGCACAAACCATTGGCACTCCAGGTAGCTGTTGTGAATAACGCTGCTGTCCAGAAAAGAGTTACTTGAAGAGTAATTTTTTTTCAGTTAAACACTTTTAAAGTATCTGAAACATATTTCTTCTCCTGTGAAAAATACCCATGCTTGGAGCAGTTCAGGAACAGGCATCTCATAGTGTTTACATGCACATTTTCAGGTGTAGCTGAGCCTAACCTTGATCTTAACATCAGAACAAGCTGTTGTCTAGACAGAGATCACTAGGGGATTACGGGACCCATATCTCTCTTTCACTAATCAGGTGAATGACTCATTAGAAGTTGCTGCAGACAAGTATGTGGTAGAGTCCAGGTAAAGACCAAGGAAGTCTGCCTTCTGATTTTTAAAATTATGACTAAGAAAACTCACTTGAATTACTTGTCCTTCACCACACACAGATAAGCACTAAAACTTTACCGTACGGCTCTTAACTACAGTGTCTTCTTCCAGTCTTCACCTTTGCTACGTGATCCTGTTTTCTCCAACTCTCTGCTAAAGGGAATATTAGTGACAGGGTAAGTCATTAGGAAAGGAAAACTTGTTGTTTGTAGGTAGTTCCACTTCATTCTGCAAGAGCCTGAGAAATGTAAAGTTGGATGGGTAACACAGAGTTCAAATTAGAAGGCGTTTGGAGACATGACCCTGGTCCACGTAGCAAGATGCTTGGATAATTAAAGTTCATCTGTAACTGAGTGGGGATTTTGGAATTTTTATTAGAAACATTAATGACTTTCTGATGACAAGACAATATTTTTATATATTCCTTTAGTTTGGGGTTTGTTTCTCTGAACAGCTGTGTGTTGTGTTGACTAGGTAAAATGTAGCTGTGTTTGCATGCTGTGTATAAATGTCTTTTGTTTGGATGGGTTAAGCAAAAGCTACCGTAGCATACTTGTTTTTAACAAGCAATGTCAAACTTGAGCAGGTCTGGATCCGGCTTGTATTTAGCCCAGGGCTGGAAAATGTAGGGTCTTCAGGTGGTAACACAGTAAGTCACAAATTTCTCTGACTGGGTTTGAGATTAATGTTTCAATCATGGTTATAAGTGATGACGCCACGCTGCCAGAGGTGGTATTTTATATGGAGAGATAAATTGAAGTTCAACTCTTCATGTGTGCGTTTAAAACAGTCCAATAACAACTTAAATGGCCTTTATCCTGGCCACTTTACAATCTGCAACGTTCTGCTTAATTTAGTTTCTTCGGTGAACTTGTTTGCCCTCTGCATTCGCCCTGTTGATGTCTGCTGCTTTCCCATTCCAAAGAGCTGTGTTCAAGGAAGACTCTGTGTTTCATGTGTGTCCTTACAGTTGCGATGAAGCATATTTTTCTTCAAACGTTATGAGCTCTTTTCCCCAGGGGGAGGAGGATGGTACTGATTCTGTGCGTCTCAGAGGTACAGCTTAACAGATTGGCCAAATAATCCATCTTGAATTGGAGAGCAAATAATTTTAATACCCCTTATCTTGCATAGATTTTTGTGGATATTCATCTCAGCAAATGAACTTTGCATTTCTGAATGTTTAGAGCAGCATGTTCATTCAGGTACAGCATACTTGAATCTTAATATTCTCCAAGTTTCTCTAGGTTCCTGTCCGTGTGAGATTTTGGTTCCAGGCACATTTAAACAAATATTTCGTGTCTGTGTGTGGACAAGGCTAATTCCCTCTGACAGTCACAACTGGGAATAGCATGGAGGAAATAATATAGTTCTTGACCAATCGCTAAAACACAGGAAGTCCTGGTGCCATAGGAGGGGAGAGAAACTCACTTTTCATTTCCTTTCAAGTCTAGTGTGTTCAGATTAACTTTAAAGTGAACTGAGTGCAGCTGAGGATTTAGTCCTCAGCTGTGTGCTACCTGAGCATGGAACCCATCTCAGCAGGCTGTTAGGCACCAGCCAGAAAAACTCTTATAGCTCATCTGCCATGTATCTGCCATATATAAAAATATATGAAACAAGGATGCATTTGGTTTTGCATGGGAAACTTTAATGCATTGGGTGAAGAGGCTCTCTTTCTGAAATCACAATATTGCTGAAGGTGATAGCTCATCTTTAATCTCCGAGATAACTACTTTCTATTTTTAAAAGAATTGTTGAATTTTTACCATTCTTACACACACCAGTTTTAATTTTCTGTAATACGTGTTTTATATGCTCAGATCAGCAAGGTTTATTGTAATTTAGTTACCTTTTCTTGGTGTGTGGGTTTGTACAAAATACTCTACAAACAAATACTTGCAAAGAGATCAAAACATGCACATGTATTAACACATTTTTATTTTACATATACTAACATATTTTTATATGTGAGTTTTAATTCTGAAAACTAGCGTTAAAATCTCTTATTCTTGAATTGGGATAGTTTGTTTAAGAAGCTTCAGAATCACAAGCAAAAAGTAATGTAGATTTTGGTGAGATTTAGCCATCCATTTGTCCTCATTTTGTACCATACCTTAACTTTTTAAAGGATTTGGTTGAGGATGGAAAAAGATACAAAATCACATTGGTTATTATGAGCTAAAAAAATCAAGGTGGAATTTTATTGTTACTGTGTTAAATAGTTCAACTACACTTAGAAACGACAGCATGTGAAGTCTATCAAAATATTGCATGTATTGACCATTCAGTAATTTTTTAGGACTCTTGGGGGAAGCAAACTTTGTGTACTAGAAAGTTATAAGTATCTTAATGCTTAAGTTGCAGCCTTCACTTAAACTGATTTTCACAAAGTACACTTTATGCATAATAGCTATTAAAACTTCAGGTTTTTCTTTCAAACCTCAGTGTGAACTTCACTTTTATAAATGGACCATCTATCCAGGAGGTTTTTCCTTCACACAGACATTCCTTCTCACCTGAGTTCACTAAACTGAACTCCTTGCATGTATTTCTGATCTGTCTCTGCTATGCAGAGGCAGAGAGCTGAGTGAGGTCTCTTTTGCACCTTCTGGTCTTCTAGAAACGCGTTACTTCGTACAACTGGGATACCACTTTAAATCTGGGATGTTAAAATATAGCCCTGCTGCCCAGTCAAGGACAAAATAGTTGCACTGGTATGAGAAGTAGAAATGAAGAATATAAGAAGAAATTTGAGTTAGAATTCTTCAGTATCAGTGGTCTGTATGTCCTGGGTGGGGGATGACACATTTGTCCTGTGCCCTGTTGTACTGAGCCATGATTTTCCTAGGTCACAGGCAAAGCCAAGCGGAATTGCTGCAGGACTTGTAACAGGAGGCATCTCAGCAAGTCCAATGGAGCAGGAAATGTAGATGATTAGTAGATGGCATTTTATAAGAGGCTTGGTCTGCAGTTGAGACTGGCAAATGAGATGAAAAATTAAGCCTTTGCCACTTGTGGTGATTAAAGTCTCAGTGACTCACTTTTCAGGAGTAGCATGTTAACCCCACTGGCAGGGTTCCAGTTGGGTTATAGAGTTCTGCCAACCTAAATGCCCTGAGCAGTATCAAATTCGTGGAGGAGAAACCACTTAGCTGTTCTGTGCTGCTGAACAGCCACCGCTTCCTCCCACCAAGATTTCTGTGCCTCAGCAGGTATCAAAGTGATGCTGAGGCCAGATGCTGTCGACTGCATGCATATGCATCAAGCCTGTTCTCTTATTTTTTTAAGGGTAAATCCAGAAGTGTCTGTGTGTTTTCTAGGTTAGTGTTAGACATCTATGTGTAAATGAGGGTAAATAAAGGCAAGATGTTAAAGGCACGTTCACCCATCCTGGTGTCAAATCTGTGTTTGCAGAAGGGAGAACCATACCTGATCTGCAGGTGCCGTGAATGTACTGGAAAAACTCAGACAAACAGAAATGCTGATTCCTTCAACAATTTCCTTCAAAATAGTTTTCTTTCTAAGTACTTTTCTTCCTTTCACGTTTGTGTAAGGGCTGCTTTTGTGCATGATGTAGATAATTTCCGTGCAGTGTTTTTAGCAGTCAATGTATAGCAAAGGTGTGTTAGAGTAACTAGATGCAGATAGCCAGGTAGAAGGACAACTGGTTGCAATCTGCTGTGCAAGAAAGACATAATGTAGGAAAGTGTGCCACCAGAAGAATGTGTGTTGGGGTTAAATAACTTAGAGCAGGATTTCTGTAAAGTGGAATCATTCTTATCAGCCCCTGCTAAACCAGCTGACACTTGTGCAGCTTTCAGACTCCAGTGTTACACATGTGCTTTTTCTATGCAGTAGCTACTGGCCTTATCTAAATGGAAAACCCTTTCCAGCTTGAGAACAACTTAGCAAGGTTTTAATATCAAAAAGAGCATATTATATACAACACATGTACAAGAAGACTCAAAGGAACATGTATGCTGCCTAAAGTTTTTGGAACTAGTGAGTGTGTACGCTAATCTCCTGAGAGTTCATTGCTCCAAGCTTTTATCAAGAGCAAAGGAAGTCAGAGCCAGAGACTTCTGTGCACTGCTATTCCATCTGAAAGAACCGACTCCTTTTTCCTTAGTTCAAGGCAATAGGCCCAGAAGTATGTGTACATCGTGCCTATCAATGCAGTCACAGGACTCTGACTCTCTTTTTAAGTGAAAATGAATGAAAATGGTTTCATTCAGTATTGGTAAACAGTGGAGGAGGTTGCTGCTGCAGTCTAATTGCCTTAGATCTGTTTCTTAGTGCAGCACATCTTTGCATTAAGCTGCTATTAACTTTTAACATTGTTTAATATGTTTGGTAGTATCTAGAGGGAAATACTCTAG
Source organism: Eubucco bourcierii (assembly GCA_013396675.1). Lineage (NCBI taxonomy): Eukaryota > Metazoa > Chordata > Aves > Piciformes > Ramphastidae > Eubucco > Eubucco bourcierii. The sequence continues at coordinate 268,271 of VWZE01017221.1, read as the reverse complement.
ATGCTGGCTTTATGAAGAAAAGCTCCGATGTGAGCTGTTGCTTTTTTTTTTTTTTTCCTCCCATTTACCACAGGTTCACTGCAGTTCAAACTGCTCAAAATTACTGCAGCCTCTCAATGTCCAGTTTTACAGTTTCTTTTCCTTAATTGGTGTAAGTTTTGCTTTCCTTGATAATCTTTTATGAAAGGGCAGTGAGATGAGGGAACAAGTGAGCTTCAGAGTGAGAGATCCTGTCAAGAAGTCGTGTCCACTTAGTATCACATTAACAGGGAGAGAACAACCAGCTATCAGATAACACACTAAACACTCTTCTCCAGAATTAGGTGACTTTGTTTCCTTTCCTGCATTTAGTGTCCCAGCATCCCACAAAGGTCAGGGTTACTTTTTGAACAGCCAAAGGTGCATTAGTGCCATTCTTTCTCTGAAAAGTAGTTTGTTTCTTTCTCTAGCAGTATTAAGACAGCAGCTGTAACCTTTTCATTATAATGAGCCAAAGCTTTGTTAAACGAGGACCCTCTCCTGGTCATAGGTAGCATGGTACATGAATGTATTTGAAACAGTTCAGTTTCTATATGAAATAGAAGGGGGAGTGGGGGGAAGAAGTCTTGCTTCCTCATGCAGAGAACTGGATTCCTAATTACAACAGTTGACAAAAAAATGACCCTTGGCAAAAAAACAGAGCAGTGCTCAGCCTCCTTGCCTCTTGTTGCAAAGTAAGGCACCTTAACTGTGCTGTCATCACACCTTCTGATTTAATGTAAGGAAAGACAGAAACACAACTGGAGATTCTAACAGTTTTCTTTTCCCCCACTTCTGTTTGAGAGCCTATTCATACTGTAGTCATCCAGGATGTACATTTCCTTAATGTTAGCTCTCTATATATGCAGTTATATCACATCTGCTGATGCAATATCAAGGCTGAAACTTTTATTCTGCAACACCCAAGTAATTTCTCTGCAGCTTTTATTTTACCTTTTGTGTGCTCATCCCATTTACAGCATTCTCAGCAAATATGTGTTTTTAAAATTACTACAGCATAACTTGGCAAAAGAAATGTGGCAAAGGAAATAGTAGAAAACACCAAGGCTTTCTCTAAACCAAGTCCATGTAGTGTCTTCTTTACCACATGTTATCTAGCTGTAGAATGCATTCCGCCAGTGAAATACTCCCAAGTATTACATTAAAATTTGTAATTTAAAATAAAAAATGCTGCATCCCTAAAAAAAAACAATATTAATGTTTAGTGTGTTTTCATTAAAATGAAATGTATTTCTTTATTAAAGTTTACTTTAAATTGTTAACTGGCTTCTTTCTTGCTCAAAAACAAAGCAGAGGAGCTTATATCTAGATAGCGTGGTTGCTGGTAGGGCACACACTGGCTTTCAGAATGGAAACGTCCTGAGAAGAGCCAGAAGAGCACAGGCAAGCAAATTCAGGCTGATTTGAGCAGTGAGATCAGACAACTACAGTCATGGCCTATTTCTTGGAGGTTGTGTTGGAAGTTAATATGCAGTAATCTCTACTAGAGGACAAGAGGTTAGTGGGCGATAGGCTTGCCATAATTTAGAGCATGAGGTCCAGGGGTTTGCTTCTAGCAATCGGTTTCCTTAGGAAACAAACAAAAAGAAAGAGACATGCTAAAGTGGTCTGACTCTTGCAGTTGCAAGAATTTGGGGAAGGAGAAAATAAGTAAAACACTACCCATAGTACTGAAGAATATGTTCTGCAGCTGAGTTGAACCAGTGCCATCAGGGCACACCAAGCTTTTGGCCACGTCATTGCCATTCCTGTTGCAGCTCTATGAAATGCACAGGACCACAGCCTGTCTCCAGTTGCATCTCCACCAGTCTGAGATGCTGAGGATGAGGACATGGTGATGCTGGAGGAGAAGAGATAATGCCTTGAAGAGAGCCTGACCTTTCCCACAAACTTGTGGTTGTGTAACTTGGTAACAGATTTTCATGTGTGATGAGAAAGAGATGTAAGCCAGGTTTTGAAGTGTGCCTAAAGTGTTGCAGTGAGAGAGAATGATGCTGATGCTGAACAGCCTCATAAGTGTATTAGAAACAGCAGGGACATGTTAACAGGACGCTTTTGTCAGGTTAATTCACACTGTTGAGAAGATTTTGAACCCAATTGTGCTTGGTAAACTGAATTTTTGTCCCATCAATACAGGAGAATAATTTGGATCAAAACTTGTATAATACCCTTGTATCAAATACACATCGCAATGTCCGCTTTAAGGACTCCTTATTCAGAAACTGCACCCATGTCTTTGCTTGATGTTCCTGGATGGATACATCTAAGGAAGAGCAGGAATCCCAGCTGAGATGCAGATACCTCAGTCCAGGTGCTGTGCTGTGTTAAAAGACTATACCAACTCTGCAAGCTCAGCAAGGTTTTTGGATACACCACTCTCCAGTTTAAGCTGTTTCTGTGCTTTCTCCCTGAAAAACAAGGGGATCAGTCAGTGTTTGGAGTCTGTTAATAAACCAATTGTTCAGAAAACACATATTCCACTGCTTGTTTTTTTTTTCTGCATCAGTCCTCTAAATATCTTGGAAAATTAGATATTTCCTTCTTCACTCTTAAAATGTTTTTCAGATCAGATGTTTTTCAGTAACACAGCTGTGGGTTTTCACCATAGTTATTGTATCTCATTTACTGCTTAATGCAAATTCAGTCATCGTGTTGGTTCAGACTTCTACACTGAGTACACTGATGTGTTTTTACCAGTATATTTTATCAATCACTATTTTCAGAGGAATTTTTCAGCTCAAACAGTATGCCAGAAAATCATGGAATCATAAAACTGTTTCAGTTGGAAAAGACCAAATCCCAAGGTGTAGAAGCCCAAAAGGTCTTTATCATCTTTTCCCTTCAGATACAACACCTGCAAAAATTCTACAGCATCGTTCCAAGCCCCAAGTTGAGAGAAGTTATGACTTAAGGCTATTGAACATGTAGTTTTCAGACAGCTGCAAGTTGTGCTATTTTTAAACACTTCTCCACATGCAACAAAAGCTAAAGTTATGATGTGCCATAATGTATTCAATAAACTTTGATTTAAAAGCTTTTTTATAACTTAGCTGCATTTTGCTGTTGAAAAAAAAGGAATGTGGAATTTTTGTGAACTCCAATAGCTAAGTCTTAAGGCAGCTTTCTCAAAAATTCAGCTCTTACGTGAAATCCATGCAGAAAATATTGTATTTATAAAAGATATTAGGTGGTGGTTTGTTTTTTTTTTCCCTGTGTCTGAGGCTTGATTTGAAATGGAAATAGCTTTGTAGCCTTCACCGTTGTGTCACTATCAATTTGCTATAGTTAAACTATTCAGGGAGATAAAATAGATTCAGTAGAGCTATCAGATGGTATCTCAGAGTCTTTCTATTTAAATGTGCTTCACTCTTAATGCAGTATAGAGAAGGTATAGATGTGACCCTGAATGGTACCAAAAGAGACTAAAGAGACAAAGTCCTGTTGGTGCTCAGTGAGTTTTATTTTAATCTGGTGGTGGTTTTGCAAATCTCATATTCTTTTTCCCCATCTCAACTTTTAAACATATATTAGTTGCTAAACTGGCATGTTTAGGATTTTTAAAAATTTTATCTTCACACACATACACACACTCAAAGCTCAGCCTTTCCAGCATTTTGCCTAGACTCCTGGTTTGTGTGCCATTTTCCCAGCTGGAAATGGATCCTGGTTGTGACAAAATAGTTCTATACTGTTTCCATGCACTGTTGTGGATTTTCTAGTAGTGAGGCTGACCTAAATGTGCTGTCTTTTCTTTCTTACTAGTAGTTACCTCTCCTGAGTATCCCATGCATCTCTCACTAATTAACAGATTTCTTAAAATGCATTGAATACTTTTTTTCCTGTGCACTAAGATCAGCTAATATTGTTCTAAGCATAGCAGTGTACTTATGTGCATATTCCTCATAGCTGTTGTTTTCCATGAACGTTCACACCATGCTTTCAATGCTGTACTTTCTGTCAAGTTTCATTAAATGGGATCATTTTTGTTTTTAGAACATGCCACGAGAAGAGCATGCTGAAATTATATTCTTTTGGTTCCTTTACTACATAACTCTCTCTACTTGTTCCATTACCACTTGTCTGCATTCTTTCAGCATGTTTAATTTTTTTGTCCAAGACTTTTCAAGTAAGATTTTGTGATACTGTCAGATATCGAACTTTAAAGCTTCTATTATAGTTTCCAGTTATCTATTATTTTTGTAGTTCTTTCAGAAGAATCTGAAAATTGATCAAATTATTTTTTTCCCCTTGTCTAATCTTGTAGTGTGTTGGGTTTTTTTTTTTTTTTCTTGCTACATCCTAATTCTCTTATAGGTTGAAGTGGTAGTTGTTAGGGTCATTCTTTTGAAGTGCATGTATATTCTGGAGTTACTGATAATATTAATTAGATAAATGTAATAGCAAGCAGCTTTAGTAATTAATGAACTCCTGATACAGGCAGCACAATAGTTTGAGACAAGAATTTTCTCAAGCAGCAAGACAAAATGTTCCAGATGCTTTTTGCTTTAGTATCAAACCAATGTTGCCTGCTAAGTACAGGTTTCTTGGCTTTGGAGTACACACTGGTACCAACTGTCTGCTTACAATTCTAGAATTGGGCAGTGATGGTTACAGACTAAGATTGCCCAGAATGAAAAAAAGCCGAATAAAAATACAATATTTTGCTTCTACATCACTTAAAAAAGCTTTTCTATATGAGTTTTATTATAGAAATGTGAAAATACTAAGTGAGCAGAAGCAGCTGAAAATGAAAACTACCCAACAAGTTTAAAAAAGTCAGAGTAAGGTGCAGAGAGAGGGGGAGGCTTAAATTGTTTGCAGCTTGTGTTTCCATCCCCGTTTGCTTTCCTGGAAACTTGCCCTGGGTTTGCGCTTGGACCAGCTGCGTGTGGTAGCTGTTACAAAGATGTGGCTGTAACTGACAGCTGCCCTTGCAGGGAAATGGTTTTCTCTAGTGTTCTTGCTAAAGGATAAAAAGAGAATAATATTCAGTCTTTTCTTACTGGAGTTTCCTTTTATTTTATGTTCTTCTGAAAAAGCAAAATGGTTTTCCTTACATAGCTGGACAGTGCAGGAGTCTTCAACTGTTCATTTGTTTGGTGGATGTTATAGCCAAACTCCATAGCTTCTGGGGTCTGCATTCAGCATGCTTTAGAGGTTTGAGTGTTTATGTCTCCTTAACATGAAAATAATTACCACATATATCTTGCTGTTACATCAGTGCTAACTGCATTTAAAAAAAAAAAAAAAAGGAGTACTTGATGGATAGATCATTTTAAAAATTCTTTTTCCCCTATTAAATGTTCTTTGGCTTGGCTTACATCCCCTTATCCTAATTTTCAGTACGACTCTCATCCAGTTCCTGATAAGTAAAGCCTGGTGTGAGATATTGAGGGTACAAGGAACAGAATAAAAAAGGAAGAATTACTTAAAATGCTGAATTCATTCTTATTAGAAGTATGTTAGTTTGTTAAGACAGCAAATAGTATTGGGTGGTTTTGTTTGTTTGCTTGGGTTTTTTTAATTATTATGAACAAACTTTATGCATATGTCTGAAAAGGAAGAAAAGTTTGATGACTTTGCCAGTGAAGGTGCCTGATTAATAATTTCAACACTTGAGAAAGTGTTTCTAGGATCTGATTGAGAGTAGTGGGCAAGAATACAAAAAGCTGGATCTGACCATCAAAGGTTACTCTAACCACTGGTGCCCGTGATCTTAAATTGAGCATCTTGTCTTGCTGTTTTCACTGCAGCAGTACTGTGAGTAGATTGGTCTAATGAGCAAACTGTATTTATATCAAACTTGTTACCACTGTGTATAAATCTAAATGAACAAATACAACATTAATATTAATGTACCAATAAAGCAAGATGTTCCCTTAGAACATCTTAGAATTTTTTTCTTAGTCTCTTTGAGAAGTTTTCACAGTGAGATTGTTTCCCCTCTTCAGATGGTATTTGCGATGATTCTTCTCTGTTTGCTCAACTTACAGAATTTTTTTTCTGCCTATTTTAGAAATCTTTCAGAAGATGATTTAGTTGATTTGTTTGACAGACATCACTGTTTAGCAAGAGTCTTCTACCTATATATGCTATAGGTTTATATGCATATGCATTTATACCCTGAAATAAGAATTTTTGGGGTTATATTATTTGCTGAATTTGGCTAACATTTGAACTTGTAATTAATATACTGTTCTTACTCCTTTTCCATAGACGTCCCATTTTAGGTTGGGTTTTTGGCTTTTTTTGGAAGCTGAGAGAGATTAGATTTCAGTGTGTTTCAATAATTTAATCTCTGGATTTAAAAACGTCTCATTCAGCTAATACTATGTGCACACAAAAAGCTTTGTTTCTCTTACTGCCCATAGTTTAAGTGTGTTACCTCCATTAACTTCTATAGAAACAATCTGTGGGTAAGAAGTTCTTCATTTAGTGCTTTGTTAGTGGCAGGATGTTTTGGAAGATGTTTCTTGTATTCGTATATTGAATGTAAAAGCTGTGCCTTTAAGATCAGGTCTAAAATGCCGTCCCTGATTTTCACATTGTGGAAAATATAACTGTAAAAAATAAGTGCATAAATCTGTGGTAAAAATATAAATTTACTCTTGGGGAGGAAATCTGCATTGTGTATTTTAGCCTAAATTCACCATCGTAATAAACAGTGATCACAAAAACTTCTGTGTACATCCCAGCTATTGGCAGCTGTCTGTATGGACTGGTAACATAGCACACAGAAATTTAAGGCATTCTTGCTCATTTTCATTGAGTGGAAAGCTAAACATGTACTGACCAAGTGCTGATAAGGGCAGAAGGCAGGAATTTTGTGATTTGGGGGAGGCTACTTTGTAAAGTTACTGTTGTGTGCTGTGAAATCTGTGACACACATGTAATAAAGTCGGTTGGGCAGGCAGCTTGCTTTGGTTTTAGCTTGCTTTGACATCTGCACACTCATTCTGTGTCTCCATATGAATCTCTGGACAGGTCATGTCTGAGTAAAATACAGTTTCCATTTTTCTCCCCTGGTGTGGAAAAAAGAAAAAAAAACTTTTCTAGTTTGAGGAGGAAGATTTGTTCCTCATGTAGGCTCCCTTATTTTATAAACAACTTAAATCTGCACAGACAGCATTACAGTTATATTATTTGCTGAATTTGGTTAACATTTGAACTTGTAATATACAGTAGTGTACAGGCAGCACTGATCAGGTCGGGGGCTTCAGACACTCCTGCATTAACCTGCTTTGCTTTTCCTTCCTCCTCTGCCAGCTCCAGCCTGATTTTCTCTTCATTGTAGTGACTGGCAGTAGATACTGGAGAAGGGAGAGAGCTGAGAGCCTTGTGTTTTCTGACGTGGATCTCTCCTAGATCAGGGGAAACTCTAGAAAGTTATCAGTGTGTAAACCCCAGGTGGCAAATTCATTTGTGTAGTTGATGTGGCACCATAATGGAGAATTCCTGAAATCTGGATTTTCAGATGAGTGAAGATTGGTTTGTATTAAAGTAGGGGTACGTATTCTCTTTGTTTGCTCACTATGTAGAGTACATACATAAACATGCTATATGAAAAGAAGGTTTCCTGCTCTTCCCATTTTTACAGCTTCTATGTTGCTGTAAAAAACCTCAATTTAACACTTAAAGGCAAGAAGAATTTTCTTATTATTATTTCTTGCTGGACCTCTGTAGCATTTTACACATGGAACTGTCAAACCTCTCACAATTCTTTGTTGTTGAGATTATTTAGAAAATTATGTGCTCATCTTAAGTTTTACTGACAAACAGATCAGCTTGCACTGGAGAACTTCTGTGAGTCACTGCCTGTTAAGTTTTCTTAGAAATGCACACTGAATTTAAACATCTCCCTTTCGGGTATGCAAAGGAATAACTTAATACAGTTAATCGCTCCTGGCACTACCTGTCTAAAACAACTGGTAGACAATGGATTGAGATTTTAGATTGCACAATTGTCCCACAAAACTAGTACTCCTTTCAAAAAGGCAAAAAAACCCAAACCACCTAAAAGCAGGCAGATCCTGCATTAGGGCTGCAGGTTTAAACAGACATCAAATGGACCTTAAGGATCCAACAGTAATAGTAAATCTTCCATAATTTGCATAGCACTTTGAGTAAGCAAGTTGTTAAATGTTTTTGTCTAGCCTAAACTTATGGTAATAATGCAAAATGAAGGATGTGTAATATTAATACGGGGGCTTGTTGTTGTTGTTACTGCACTGATGTGGCTTAAACTAATTTTATCACCTTTGCTTAACCTTAGGTGTGCATGAGTTTATATATATGTCCCGTGGAACCTGACCTGCTGTGATCTGTGAAGAGAGGAGGAAAAGGATAGATTTGTGAAAATTAGACTCACAACACAGAATTGAAATTTAAATCAGTGGGGTGTGAGACCAAAAAGACCCACTCTTGATTTCAGCCTTTTCTGCAGTGCTGTGTTTAAGCAAATACATTTTCAGGACACAGCTAACCAAAAATATCCCACCTTTTCTGGTGTAAAAGAGAGGTAGAGCTGGATGCAAAAAGCCCAGGGCTGATAACAGTGTGTCACACAAACAGGCTGTCAGGATTGCTAAGAACTCCTTTGTTTAAAATTAGCACCTGTAGGTTCTCCCAGCCCTGAAGGTTTACTCCTAGTTTTAGCATCTTTATTTCAAGCCATCGTGCTTGATAGAGATCACAGAAGACGGTGTCCGTATCAAAGCCTGAACAAGCATCCCGCTCTCCTTCTCCCACATTGCCATCTAGATGAGTATACGATAAGTTGCCGCCACTCAAGAGGTTTCTGAGGTGGTGGAAAAGTTACTGTCGTTGACAGTTTGTGCAAAAAAACCTTCTCCCTTCAACTGCCCTCCCGCTTCTGTGTTTTACACTGAATGCTCTCTGTATTTTTAAACCACCTAAACGTAAGATTTCTCAAAAACAGGGTAGTTTGTTGAATTCCTGCTTTAAAAATGAAAGTTGGGAGATGAGTATTTCTCCCTAGTTTTATAAAAGGTGTCGCCAAGAGTGGTGCGGGTTTGAACCTTCACGCTCTTCACTTTCTCTTCTGCACAGGCAGAGCAGGCAGCGTCGGCTGTGGAAAGGAGCTGAGTTTCGGGGAGCTGCTGGCAGGGAACGGACTTAGACAATTAATTCATGGCCATTTTGGCATTGTGTGCTTCCTGCGGTCTAATCTGAAATATCTAGGTGCTGGTGGCTGTAGTTTTTCTGCAGGTGACAAAAACTATTTGCAAATTAATCACTAGAGAGCTACTGAATAACTTGTGAATCTGAGGAAAAAGCAATGCTTTTAAAGCTCTGGTTGATTTGTATTAGTTGAAATTCTTAAAAAACTTTGGTCAAAGAAAAAAACAACATTAAAATGGAAGCAAATATCTCTTTGCCCTTTCTATTCTGCTGTATGAAGGTAAGAACACCAAGGGGTTGTAAAGGAGAGTCTTCTGCCTGCTTTGTGTGTGCAAGATAGCAGTCCTGAGAATGTGCTTTTCTTGTGTTGAAATTGTGCTTCTGACAAACACGTAAAATCAGAATGATTGCACTGAAACCAGGAAAATCTGCTCTTGCAGCAAGAGTTTACTTTTATTTGGTCCTTTAAAAATCTTGGTTGTAGTAAGGAGGGGAGAAATGGGTGTAATTTGTGGGATTATTTTTCTTATTTTTTTTTCTTTTTTCCTTTTTTTTTTTTCCTTAAGAAAAAGGGAACGATGTGGGAACTCTCAGAAATTAACGAATTACACTTTTCAGTCATGTTAAGATCCTTTACCTCCCATTTCTCATTCCTTTTTCCCTTTTCCACTTGGCCACCTGGAACTGGAATTTTGAAGAATAGCAACCCTGATGTTTAGTACGGTATTTAGTTTGCTGGCTTATTGTCAGGAGGCAGACAGCAGTATTTCAAGGATAGTTACCATACAGGGGGAAAAAAAAATCTATTTTCTTATTAAAATGTATTGAAAAATGGAACAGTTTTTTTCATCTGATTTAGATTATTTTGTAGCCTGTTTGCTATCAGAGGTGTTTCTAGTTTCATCATGTTGTATTTGTCATAATGTGTAAAAGCAAAGCAAATTGGATCATAAGGAAAGCAGTGCATTAGTATGGGATCTTAAACTGATTAGTCTTTGGAAATATCCTTACTGGATAGATTTTGCGAGTGAAAGTAAAACAATACAGACCTCAGACATTGTTTTTCTAAAACATCTTTAACCTACAACTGTCTTTGAAAAGCTGCCTTGCAATCTTATTGAAAAATGGGCGCCTGCCCCAGTGCTGCGCTGGCCCGTTCATCCCGCAGCAAGCTGGCTTCACTCGGCTGGTGAAGGTACCTCATTTTAAGCAGAAACAATCCCAAAACGCCAATGCCAGCTTTTGTGTCCTGTTCGGTGTTCATGCAGTAATTCGGCATTATTTGGGTGCCTCAGCAGAGGGCACTGTTGGAGCATTAAAAGCACTTAAAAGTCTCATCCCCCCATGCCTTTTTTTTTTTTTTTTTTTTTAAAGTGTTTAATGTTCTCCATGTAATTAAATTCAGTTCCCTGTATAATTAGCAATGGAGCCTTATTCTTTGTGCCACTGCTGTGGATTGTATTATTTTTGTCTCTATTTGCCTTCCGTCAATGCAAAATACTGTTGCCTATCAAAATGTAGAAAGTTTTATTGCCATCTCTCAAAGCCAAGCAGTATTTAAAGGTGGAAATATAAGACTGTGTAGTTAGTTTCATTTAGTTGCTGAGAGTAAATAGGAAACCTTTAAAATTCGTGCTCGTTGCTCAAGAAATAGCAGAGTTAATGCACCATAATAATTCTACTTTTGTATCCAAATGTGTACTATAATTTTTTTTGGATTGTCAGTACTTGCAGGTTGTTAAAAATACATAAGATGGACCATAATATTTAATTATGTAAGAAACCTGTTGGTTTTATTTGGCAATTCTTTTTTCTCCTCTTCCATTTGTTTTCCTCCATATCTTTGCAAGAAGTTGTTCCATATTGAAATATTAATTACAGAGTGATCAGGCATAGTTATTTTTCATTAATTGCAAATACAAAGTAATTACTGTGACCTAGAAATAGTTTGCTTGTCCAAACACCTGTAAACATCCTAATTTTTTTGTAATTTATGACGACTGGCTACAAAACATTGTGCCAGAAAGAAATTATTTTCCAGGGTGCTAGAGATCTTAAGTCGTAATACTTAAAATGCTCTTACTGCTTATAAAGACTAGGTATTTGGAAGGTAGAAGTCTATTAATATTCTGATGTGTTTGGCTCTTAAATTAGCAAATACATACAGAATTAATTACAAAACCATGTTCTGGTTTTCTTGCAGAAAGTAACTCTTTGTCCGTTAACTGCTTGAGTTACAGGAACAACCTGAAGAAGTTTGCATTCAAGATCGAGGGATACACTCTGCCGCTGACTGGCAGGATATTCTTACATTCCTTTAAAAATCAACCACAAAAAAACATCTCCAAAAGTCTCTGTTGCTGTAGAAATAGTGGAGTATATTTTATTTAGGGATTTTTTTGGTAGCTGAAAATGTTAATTAAGTTATCGTCAGCTAAAAGGAGTCAGGAGGGAAAGGAGTACCAAAGAGTTTGAAATGAAAGTGTACAGGGCAGATCGGTACTGCTCTTTGCTTCTAGGGCTTCCAGGGGAGATCCTGGGGTCAGGACCTAATGCTGCTGTGGATGTGGTTCCTTCATGGTCTTGTCAGGTCTGTGAGGAGCGGAGAGCCCCACTTTCTTCAGGATCTGTCCACAAACTGCCCGGCAGCAGGCAGGAGGACCCATGTCTCAAGGCCGATGCTGCTGTCTGCAGTCGCTACTGGGATTACAGCTGGAAACAGCAACTTGGAAAAGTTGGAAGTTGGTTGAATTGCTTTTTTGTCGATGCAACTGCCTTTTGCTATCACAAAGAGGGGAGATTGCAAAAAAAAAAAAAAAAAAGCAAAGCACATTCGGTCGTATTGCTGTGGAGCGGGTTGTAACAATCCAGAGTTATGCATTTTCTAAGGGGACTAATATTGTGCCCGCGAAGACTCTAATTAAGTGTACGTGTTTGTTCTTTAAACCTGTTTATTAGTGTCTGCTTGGTAGGCTAATTAATACTCAAGAAAATTCTTGTTTTGTCTGAAACATTAATACTGATGTACTGCTCCTGTATCATCTCTGTAGCTGTTATCTGTTGTATGTTTTCCCCATGAGAGGCTATCGCAGGTTTTTAGTCCAGACTGTTTGTATTCGACAAGGTCAAGATAAGTTTTATCTCTGTAGATAAGTCAAGTGCATTAGGATCGATACAGTTACAGTAAAATACATTGGCAATATTTATTGCCAAGATCCTAATGAATTTTTAAAGCTCATAGGACTCTGTCAGTGTAGCATGGATGCCCTAAATAGTTGGTTGTAATGGGGCGTATGCAGTTAGAGGGTTTGGTACAGTTAAGAAATAAAAAATACACCGCTTTATGGTTTTTAACAGGGATGAAGTTTTGTGCTCCTCCTCCCCTAAATCCTCACAGATTCTTAGGGCACAATCAAAGTCAGTGTTTAGTTTTCATTCACTTGGGTGTCTGTGTAGGGATTTATGAGGCTTATCCCCAAGTTACCTGTTACAATTATGAAGTTCCTCTATTTTTAGGACAGTTTTTTTTAATTTTACCTTCCATTTTTTTTATTGACAAGATAATTGTCTTTGTTTTGGCTTTGACACAGTGGCTTAGGCCAGTTTCATTTGTGATATAAATTTCCCTGGGTACATATTTATGCAGTTAAATCAATAAGTATTTCATAATCTCTCTAAATACTTATGTAACTTAATAATTCCAACCATTATGATGCATCTGCTTAAATATGTATTTTATGTAGGGGCATTTAAAAATGCAAATTATAGGGATTATTTTCCTTCAGGCTTTGTATTTTTCTGTTGCATCAGATAGAGAGTAAGAAAATTAACCCACAAAAAAATCCTACTAAAGTAATAATGATGATCTGACTTATATCCGGTGCAGATAATTGGTTGATAAGACTACATGGCTCACTTGAACTCATTTTGCTTTCTCTGTTTTCAGTAGTTGATCTTTCAAACCATGCAACACAGCCATGGGAGTGTAAGGGCTAAGTTAAGAAATAAGTTCCCACCTTTGCCACAAGTCACCTACTTTTGAGTCTTTTACTAATACTCCATTGTCATCTTTTGTAGGTATGTTTTCTAGACCTCCTGGTCCTGGAGCACCCAAAGATTGCTTCTTTGTATTTTTAATACTTAGAAATTCAAAATCAGAATTGATAATACCATGTGGGGAAGCTGCTGTGTAGCTTCTGTCTTTACCACAGAGGTTTGATACCTGACACTTTTAATTTAATTTAATTAGGGAGGCAGAACCCCATCTTGGTGTTCATTAAGGGGATTATTCATCAAAGTTATTGCTTCCTTGATGGAGAATAACAATATCACTCACAATGGCTGATGTTGCTCTCATAATTATATTACTTTCGACTATTTTTCTCTCCAGGGCTTTGTACTTAGTCTCTTTATTTGAAATGTTTTAAATTGAGGGAAGCGTAAACTTCTGGTATAGCAAATTCACGAGGGCCACATTTATTTTTGTCTAGTAGTTTTATATCATGTAAATGCTTCGTTGAAATTTTTTTTCCGGCTTTTTATTAGTTCTCTGCGCTGTCTTTAAATATTTGTATTTCTTTCAAGCTTAGCTGCACTTCAGCTCGGGGCCTGAGGTTTCTGGCTGCCTGTTTGCTGATGTAGCTGAACTCTGCCGTGCTGAAATCCTGCAGAGCTCGCTGTAGTCAGAAAGCCTCTGTGGAGCAGGGAGTCACCGTGGGGTTTGCTGGAACCGAGTAGAAATCTAATGTAAAATTAATAAGGGGGGTGGGGAAGAGCAGACTGTTTGCAAAAGTTATCTTTTGTAACACAGCCCTCATCAAATATTCAGAAAATGACATCTTTAAAAATAGAACAATTGTCTTTTTAAAACATGACTAGTTTGGTTAATTTACCCCCAAGTATCCGGTGTCTGTGACTCAGAAAAACCCTTATCTACTAAGGGGGGGGGGGAGGGCACTGCAGAAAAGGTGACAAGTTTTCACCTCTTTCCTCAGAGAACATTTTAATTCCACTTTAATCAGCCTGCCAATAAAAGAGTACTTGGCTTTCAAGGGGAAACAAATCAAAATATGCATTTATCAGTCATGAGGCAGAATTCAATCGCTCACAACTGATGAACTCCAAAAGGAATGAAACTAGTACTATCACGCTGCCTTGGTGGGTTGCTTTGTACTATCAAAGAACTGGTGCTATCTTTTACTGCCACATCCACTGTTTGTCTGTCATCACTAATTACGGCCTTTCAAAAGAAACGCTTCATAATTGCTGCTAATAGTTAAAATAAAAAATTTCGCATCTAGATATCTGAACAAGTGTTCCGCCGTCTGCAGATTTCTGCACTCTGTAGCTGCCAAAATAACTACAAAATAATTTTCTTTGAAAAAAAAAATAGCTAGAGGTGAGGCAGAGGAAAGAGAGGTTGCAAAGTGGTGCTGTCAGTGTTATCGTACAGGACTCGTACCTACAAGGGCACGTCTTGAGCCTGTCTTATTAAAATAAAACTTTTATTTTCCACTAGGAAAGTAGACTTGAGGTTCACGTTGCGCTGCACAGGTGGGCTCTCATTTCAGACTCCTCTCTGCCGCTCCGGTTAAGAAAGAAGAGCCCCAAGTGGAAAGAAAGGGATTTTTTTGCAGCGAAGCAAAGTTGGATGCTGTTTCACATATGGGTGTTTCTAGGTTGTGGCAGTTGGTTGCTCTGGGTTTTCTGCTTGTTTAGCGTGAGGCGAATGCATTGCTCACTTTGTTGATACTAAACAGAGTCGTCCTGATGGTTACAGTAGTTAGACTACAGCATTCTACACAAAGCTGAATCTTTCTGGTGAGAGAAACTGCATTCTTCAGGCTTATCTTGCTCCCTGCACTGGAATTTACATGCGTAACTACCAGTGCATCAAGATGAGTTTTTCGCCTTTGTGTGGTTTACATCTCAATGAGGGTAGAGAGGTGCACTCTGTTTAGTTTTCCTTCTTCATCCCCTGAAAAATGGTTAAAACTCATCTCATACTTTATTTATGCTTTGTTCCATCCGACTTCTCTTCTGCTAGTAAGGATTTATGAGGCCAGAAAGCAAGAGCCAGACTGCTCTTCTGTTTCATTTTCTCCGTTTTTCGTCCTTGTTTACTTTCTCTACAATTTTTACTCCCCGTTTCCCCTGCCTGCCTGCGTCCCGCTTTAGGGCAAGGCTCGGGCGGATCCCGAGATGCTCGGCTGCCCTAACACAGCACCATTTCTTGTTAAAATCCATGCCTCGACTCTTGGTGTCCTGGGATTGCAGCCTGAAACTGGTTGTGCAAAATACCAGCCTTGGCGAGAGTTTTGATGTGCAAAAACACCAGGATCTGACCTCTAGTCTCTCCTTTCCTGTGGTTCCACAGTATCTTAGTTGTGTTGCCCCAGTCTGGGGAGCTTTTTGCTCTCCTCCGTCCCACTGAGCTCCAACCTCTCTTCAAATCTCACCTNTTTTTTTTTTTTTTTTTTTTTTTCCCTTCTTCGGGAGTCGATGAGACAAAGGAGGTAAATTATGGGATATATGGGATATATCAAAAAATTGCATTGTATTTTTTTCTCTTTCACGGTCGATTTTAATCTCGTGTTTCAAAAGCATACTCGGTGCAGCTGCAGGTAAAAGAAATATAAAACAAGATCGTTAAAGTGCCTCTATCGGTCCTGCACTTGTGAAATGAGTGTGTTGGTATGGCCTCAATAGACAGGACAACTTGGAATACTCAAAAAGCAGGGAGAAACAAGGTGGAAATGTGATGGTGCGAGGGAGACTTTCATCTCCTTCTTTGAGACTGGTTACATCAGTTTTAGGGTAGTAGAAGTAAAGGAATTTGTGTGCTCAGTTATTAATTTCAGGACTGCTTATATTGACATAAAACTAAATGTGTGTGATTGAAAAAGTGAATTGCACAGCTTAAAAAAAAAGTTTAGGAAAGCAAGTAAATCTGGAAATAATAAGTTTAAAATAGTACTTTTATAACTGCAGACAAATGATTTAGGATTATAACTTGCTATTGCTTTAAAAATTGACTTCACAAACAGCAGGTAGTACAGAAACCAAAAGTTTTCAACACAGTCTTTACTTTTACATTTTTTCCTTTGGCTCTCATTTAAAGCTTTTCACAGAGCTTCTTACATTTTCATGTATGCATTTCCATTCATGAGTTTGTCAGATAGACCATTGCAGACTTTGTGCTCTCATACATGTTGCTTGAATTCTTGCTCCTGTTGCCCAATTTTCTGGAAATATACTTGTGAAATATTTATGTATTGACTCTGGGAAAACATGGGAACATTATTTATCCGTCAGATAATTTACTCTAGAAGTAATCAGCTGGAGAAGGTAGTGTATTCTATATGTGGACCACTCGAATATTGTACTTACAGGCTACTAAAGCCTTAGATAAAAATCTTCATACTGCTCTGTGTGGATATAGGTAGCTCTGTATTTTCCAGAAAAATGATAAATCATTAGACAACACTAAGAAAGGTATGTCATACGAAGGTTGGAGGAGGAAGAGGTAGCCAAAGTATGAGTCAGAAGCTGACAGAGTTCTTCAGAACTTAGTAATTAACAGAAGTGAAAATAGAAGTCAGCAGGGGCTGGAATGACAGAAGATCTGTAGCTTCTTTTAAGAGTGCATAAATGTATGTGTGATAATGTTGGGTTTGTATTGTGACAGAGCATTTGGTTTTTTATCCTGTCTATGATAGGTGAATTCCAGTTATATCACAGAAAAGTGTGAGATGTTCTTTGGAGGACAGCTCTAGAATATCTTATCCCAAAGAATAAAAATATTTTCCTATACCTCTCCCAACAAGGCTTGTGATGAATCATAAAGACTTAGAGTAAACTTTTTAAACAGAACTGTAACAAGTCTTACTCATCGTATCCAAGTTTTTGACAGACTTTAGGGGTTTTGGCAAGAAATTCCCTGCATTTAGTGGTGGAACACTTTTGGAATGGTGTGGGGGAAGGATACATTTTTATAGTGTTGTCTTTGGGAAATAAATGCCTAATTTATCTTTACCTTTGCTGTACCTATATCAGTTTTCTCCCTTTTTCAGTTTTCTTTTTTAATTTAAGTAAGCATGTTGAGATGCTTGTGTCACAACCTGGGCCAGTGAGTTCTGCCCTTGCAGGTCTCATTACCAGCCTTATTATTGCCATATTATGTAACTTGGCATGTAACAGTCATCTATTATTATATTTATTCCTAACCCTCCTACAAAAGGAAACCACAAAGATTGAAGTGGCCTCTAGTTTTGTATTCCTTTCCCTAGATGTGTTCCTCTATGGTACTTTAGTGTTCTTGGGCAATTTTTATTATGTTTCTCCTGGATGAATCTTGTTCTCTGTAAGATTAGTAGGAAATGTCCCCCTTATTTCTTTGGGGGTAGGTTTTGCTGCTGTTCATTTATAAATTCAAAGTCAGTGATAAATAGCTGGTCCTCCTTATTGGAGTGAAGCATACTTGAGTGAAAGGTCAGAATGCTAAGAAATGTCCCTGAACCGATTAAAATATTGTTTTATTTAAATTACTGATTTCATGACATTATTTTATTTCCTGGAGCCTTTTAAAGCCATGAGTTTTGTTTGGAAGTATTATCACTAAAAATCATTAGGCACCTGAAAACTGTGGGTTTGGGGAGGTTTACTGTTACTTTTTTAGGAGATTAGTAACATGGAGTCCATCTAGTTTGGAAAAACTTAAACACAAGATGGGAGGTACAACAATTTGAAGGAAAGATTGATTCAAGGCCCCTTTCTTGCTACTTTTTCTTCTGCTGCAATCACTGCATGTTCTTAACCCTGTAAGTAAATGAAGCTGGAAGCTTAGTTACCCCTTAAAAAAACCAACAACATTGATGCATTGGGTTTCAGAGAAAGACGCCACCGCCGTCGCCTGCAGTGTGGTGGTAACCTAAGGGTCAGGCGAACTTGAACTGCAGCATTAGTTCTGTCGTTATGTCTATCAAGGTTTTCCTGTGATCTGGTGCTCCCTGTGCTGCTGACTTGGGCTCACACGTTGCTGCTGTCATGGAGTTTCCATCACAGCTCCTTCCTGGAGCATTTGGCATGAAAGAGAAGAGAAATGTATGTTGTCTGATGGTTTTTCTTCCTCTGGTTGGAAGGAGCTTTTGCCGTCTCAATTCCCTTGCTGTTTAGAACTTTGCCTGAACTATTGTGATGGGGAATAATGTGATTTAAGGAGAAATATGTCTTGGTACACCATGTTTATCTTCTGATAGGAGTTGTCATCTAACATGTAGCTTGTTTTAACCATGGACTAAAAAACTGTATGCAACATTTTGTATTTTATTTGGTCCAGCACACATATTTTGGACACTCACCCAATATTTAAATCATTAACAGCAAACTCCAGCTTTTCATATGCTACTGCTAGCTCTTGGCCTCATTTTTCATATTGTACTGCTCCATACTGCTTTAAAGTATGATCTAATCTTGGTGGAAATGGCTTTGTTACAAGCTAAACTAAATACTACAAGCTATACTAAATGCTTGACTCAAAAGGTTGTTTTAAAAACTGAGGTGGTGGCTGACCTGAAGGACAACCTTCTGAAGAATTTTCCCTGATGTTGTTATTTGGGTTTGCTTAAAACCTACTACTTTTCCAAATTAGTCAAGATTACAAATAGAAGGGGGGGGGAAATAAAAACAAAACCAAAACAAACAAACAAAACCCCAAAACCCAAACCAGCACCAAACTGTTTTATAAAATAATAACTTTTAGTTTTGAGCATTACAGCATCAAGGAACCATTTACACTTTGGATTTTACAGTTGTGATGATGCAAAAGATGATTCAACCAGGCTGAACTTCCAATCAGTTTAATGTATACTTGAATTTATGGGATTTTTTTTAGGATAGAGGACTCATTGCTAAAGGTTGAAGTAAATGTGATATAACAGGCAGCAGATTTTTCATCAGCTTGCTTTGTGTGGAGTCCAGGAAGTTTGGAGTAGTAAATCTCATTTTCCCCTCTAACATTGCCTGCATGCACCTCTTGCTGCAGAGAATCGCTTTAACTGGCAGGACCAGGCCTAAAGAGCACTACTGATAAGGAAAAGTGACAATGAACTTCAAAAGAAGCAAAACAAAGAAAAAACCCTAAAGCACACAGTGTTAGAGAGCCTGACCTCTGCTAACTTGAACCTCTGGTTCAGGGCATTTGATTCTTATTGGATGCAGAGGGGTGGCTGCAGATCTGTGAAACACAACAAGTGAGCACCAAACTCTGTAACTGAAAACTCCTCAGTGATTAAGTCTTGATTATTAGAACATTTGATTATTTTGTTCCTCCCGATTTTTGAAACTTCTGGATGCTTTTAAAGCATGTCACAATCATAGCTATGAGAACTAGAAATGATTTGCAGTGAAAGCCAGGATGACTCCTGCATGGACCTGGACACACAACTCAGAGAGAAACACTAAATACTTCTTTTTAAAAAAAGCAAAAGTAACATTTAGAAAAATACTAATTTGTCTTTTTTCTCCTCTGTTATTTCCCTTAGCTGCTCAGATTAGGAAATGTAGTTGGGAGAAGTGTATAGAGTTCATATTTTTAATATTCTTCTGGACCATTCATGCCTTTCAGATATTTTGCAGGAGTAACAAGGGGAACCTCCCCATCACAAACAAAGCATTTAGTTATTTTTGGAAAAATTTCTCATCCCCAACACTTGGAGCAGGAGCAAGCCACAGGTTTTCTTGCTCATGCTACCTTTCTGCTTGACAGGGTGGGGAAGGACCAAGAAGGGGAGAGAGAGGGAGTGCATGGTGGCTGAGGTGGTTGAAGCAGGGAATGGAGATGGGGCCATAGGGAGGTGTTTGTGTTGTTCAGCATAAGCTGAACAATAGCACCAGTCCAGTGATGTCTTCTGCATACCTTGTGTGAGAGTTATGCAACAGTTTTCTTAAATAGAGAGAAATGATTTTGGTAAAACTGGAGAAGGGGTAGCATGGTGTGGCAGACACCATACGAGAAAGTGCCTTTGAAGTGTTGTAGGTGAAGGAAGTGCTGGGGATGTAGGTAGCCTAATCTGTGAGAGATCTCTCTGAAATGCCAGTGGAGTTTGTGTTTGTGTGTATGTTCCCCTTGTTGTCAGATGCTTCTGTGTCTGAAGGAGTGCTAGCTGCTGCAGGAGCCTTAGGTATGAAAAACATTCCTTCTAAAAATACTGGGAAGCTCCCTCCACCCCCATTGTTTATTGGAAACTTTTTCTCCCTCTTAAGATATTTGATGATGGTGTAATGCAGCTAATTTAAGCATCTGTTTATCGCTGCCTGGCTAGACTGAATGTGAAATTTCAATTGAATTACCTCCCAAGAGAGCTTTGAGCTCTGAGGGTAAAACAAATCATTTTCTCTCCATTCCCCTGGGATTGTCAATAAAAAGAACTCATCTAAATAGTTTATATGCATTTTGAAATGTTGCATCTACTAGGCTTGGATATGTTGTTAGTGGAAAATTGCCAGTGTGAGTGGAATATCAGCTCAAACTCAACTGTGGTGCAGTAGCATGGTAGAACAGTGTCTGGAATGGCTGCAACTCTGAAAGCTTTTGCATTTGAGGAATTCATATTTGATCAATAGATGCACATGCTTTATTTTACAACAGAAGACAGTGCATAAACTTGAGCATACTCCAGCCTCACACCTCAGATGCCACCAGTAGGTCCTTCAGACAAAAGTGAATTCTTGTTGTGAGCTGTTGGTTGAACACCATGAGCCCCTCAGCACCACAACAGCTTTGTCTGCTCCAAACATTATTAAAAATATTTCCCCTTCCACAAGAAATAGTAGATTCTCTCTTTGGTTTACCATCATATCAATAGAGATCTGGGAAAGGGTAGAGTACAGGTTTTATTTCTCTGCAAAAAAAAATCTAGTTACTGAGTTTGCATCTTTTTTGTCATTTTAGTAGCATGAAGAAGATGAGGTTTTCCTTCTGGTTTGCCTTGCTTAGATTTGAAGTGAAATCTGCTGCCATCCACTTGCAGAAGACCTGCACATCTTTTTTTTTTTTTTTTAATGTCAATACCTTTACCTTAGACAGGGCTACTCTAGGGAGGAGCACGCTGGTGAGCTACAGGCAGCAGTCCCTGTGCTGGTGAATGCTCCAGCGTCTCCCCACCGCCCTCCCTGGAGAATGAGCAAATTCCTCTCCAGCTGAGTGTGCTGACTGAGAAAAAGCACTGTCTGTGGCCTACATCCCTAGATGCATATGAGGACAGAAAGATCAAGCTTCCATGTAGAAACATCCACACTAACCTGTGTGCTCATTACTGGAGTCTCACCAGTAGAACACCGCTGTATACTTCAGCGCAGATATTCTGGTTTACATAGAGCTGCAGTGTACAGGTTAAGGTTAGTTTCATTCAAGCAGGAAAACTACAATCCCAAGGGTGATAAAATTGGAAGGTCTCATAATGGTGTGCATGCCTATACCCCAGCTATTGCACTCCAAACCAGAGTGCAGGTAACCTACTCAGTGAGCAGAGTAAAGGGAGTGGGGTGGCAGAGTTTGGTTTGCTGACATCACTACTGTTGTCAACAAAATTCCAACTGAGAGTTAGAAGAAGGTCCAGCTAGCAGTAACAAGATGCTTTGTCAACAGACACCTTTATGAAAGTTAGCCTTTTATGATGTGGATAGCTAAAGCTTTCTTTCATACAGGTACTCAGACAGTGAAGAAAAACCTCTTTAAATGTAGAATCATAGTATGCACTGGGTTGAAAGGTACCTTCAAAGGCCATCTGGTCTAACCCCCTTGCAGTAAGCAGGGACGTCTTCAACTAGAATTCCATCAAACCTAACCTTGAATGTCTCCAGGGTATGGCCTCCACCATCTTTCTGGGCAACCTGTTCCAACGTTTCACCACCCTCATAGTAAAGAACTTTTTCCTAATATCCGCCCAAAATCTACCCTTTAGTTTAAAACTGTTGTCCCTTGTCCTACTGCTACATCCCCTTGGGAACCTCCCCAGCTTTCTTCTAGGCCTCTTTTAGGTACTGGATGGCTACTACAAGGTCTCCCTGGAGCCTTCTCTTGTCCAGACTGCACATCCTCTCATCTCGTCTTCATAGGAGAGGTGCTCCAACCCTCTGATTTTTTTTGTTGCCCTTTTCTGGACCCACTCAGTCAGGTTCATGTCCTCCTTGTGTTGAGGGCCACAGAGCTTGACACAGAACTCCAGATGGAGTTTAACCACAGCAGAATGGCAGAATCACCTCTGAGTCTGCTGGTCATGCTTCTTCGTATGTAACCCAGGATGCATTTGGCCTTCTGGGCTGCAAGTGCACACTGCTGGTTTATGTCCAGCTTTTTGTCCACCAGTACCTCCAGTCTGTCTTCCACAGGGCTGCTCTCTATCACATCATCCTCCAGTCTGTATTGATAATGAGGATTGTCCCAACCCACATACAGGATCTTCCACTTGGCCTTGTTGGACCTCAGGTGGTTCACTTGAGCCGACTTCTCCACCCTGTCTGGGTTGACATCATCTTGTTCAGGTTGACATGTAACATGTAACGTCTCAGCAGCCCTGAGGAAAAGGACCTTGGAGTCTGGGTTGATGAAAAGCTCAACATGAGCCTGCAGTGTGCACATGCAGCGCAGACAGCCAACCAAGTCCTGAGTTGCATCAAGAGCAGCGTGGCCAACAGGGCAAGAGAGGGGATTCTGCCCCTTTACTCTGCTCTTGTCAGACCCCACCTGGAGTACTGTGTGCAGTTCTGGAACCCTCAGCACAGGAAGGACATGGAAGTGTTGGAGCAGGTCCAGAGGAGGCCATGAGGATGCTCAGAGGGCTAGAGCAGCTCTGCTCTGAGGACAGGCTGAGAGAGTTGGGGCTCTGCAGCCTGGGGAAGAGAAGGCTTCGAGGAGACCTGATAGTAGCCTTCCAGTATCTGAAGGGGTCCTACAGGAAGGCTGGGGAGGGACTATTGACAAGGTCTTAGAATGACAGGACAAGGGGCAATGGGTTTAAACTGGCAGAGGGGAGATTTAGACTGGATGTCAGGAGGAAGTTCTTTGCAGTGAGGGTGGTGAGACACTGGCACAGGTTGCCCAGGGAGGTTGTGGCTGCTCCCTCTCTGGAGGGGTTCAAGGCCAGGTTGGACAAGGTCTTGAGTGCCCTGTACTAGTGGGAGGTGTCCCTGCCTATGGTAGGGGGTTGGAACTAGATGATCCTTGAGGTCCCTTCCAACCTTACCATTCTATGATTCTATGATCTTCCAGTTAGTGCTAGCAGTAACAATACTGGAGGTGCCCATGCAGAGTGAATGCTTGTTGATTGTTTTGGAGTGGAGACATGCTGAGACATGCAGGAGCTAGCTCAGGTTAGCAGCTAAACTCTCGTCATCATCCTGTTTATCTTTTAGCCTCCTCTCCTGATTCTATTGTTAGTGATTGTAGGAACTGGAGTAGTTTTAGAGGACATAGGAGTTCAGATGACAGTCAAAAATCAGAGTGCAAAAATTGCACAAACTTCTAAACAAAACAGGTGAAAGCTTAAAAAAAATGCAGAACTTGTGTTTCTGTGGTCATTCCCATAGTTGGTCATGTTTAATGGCAAAGCCTAAAGAGCTTAAATGCTATGTAGACAAGCAGTGTGTTTTCATCACTGCTGTAATCAGCAGTAGCTCCTGCAGTCGTCACAGGGAGAGTCTGAAGAAAGGAGCATGATACTGCTTGTTTACTTGCCAATTTTTTTTCTTTACTATAGGGAATTGAAGTATTTGAAATACTTGTTTGCAGAAGCAATGAAAGTTACTCTCAGATTGTAATGGTCTAGGAAGAATTAAGGTTTTAAATTAGATCAACGTTCATCATAAGCAGCAAAGGCACAGTCATGGTAAAGATCGTTCTGGATTTTTATTCCAAAAAAGTAGTAGACAAGAAGTCTGTGGGTGCACTGAAGCTTTGTCCTCTGTTGCAGTGTGTTAATAGTCCATATTTCCTTTCTGGCTCTAAATATGGCACTGTTTTGACAGTTTGAGTATACTTGAAAATTATTACTCCTGACAATGTTGATAGTGACCTAAGGAATAAAAAATTTAAAACCTCAAAAGTGCAGTTTATCTTCATCAGTAGCTCACACTGTCAACAGCAAAGCCCCATTATCGTGTGTAATAGGGTTTAGAGAGATGAGAAATGACAGGTCTTGTAATTTTGGAACTACAGTACTAGAAGCAGAGGTACCCCCTTCTCCACAGCCATCCATAGTCTTCCAGTGCGCCCCCAGCCCAAGGTGCTTCACCTGTGCCTCTGACACCTTGCTTGTAAAATACCCCTAAGAACAGATGTATTGAGATCCTTGAACTGAAATAGTCTTCTTTTAGGAGAGGTGTACAAAGATACTGGCTGCTTATTTTAAAATAGATCCAAGAGTTTGTGTGATGTTAAAGCAAGCACCTATATGAGCATAATCTTGGAGTGTTTCCCAGTACAAATAAGTCCTGTATCACAAAATGTCAGAAGTCTCCCTTGAATGAAGATCATTACCCCCAGGGTGCATGTTGGTCACTCTTTAAAATTCTTATAAAAACAAAGAAATTAATTATCCAGTATAAAAATGGGGCATACATCTCCTGGCAAACATTCAATTAACTTTTTAGTGCTTGCTACTTAATGTTGTGTTTGACCAGTCGAGCATTGAGAACGACTTTCCTTTGAAAGGGAGCTGGGGTGGAACGTGGCACTGAGCTGGGGCTTTGCTCCAGTGGCCAGTTGTGGCTGATCATCAACATTTTTCCCATGATCGTTGAGTGTGGAGCTAGTTATGTTTTACTTATGCATGTGAGATGTAGTTTGCTTTGGGACAGGTTTTTTGTTGGCTGAATGATGTTTTATTGAGAATATAATTTAGCTAGTTTCGCAATCGTAGGCTGGATTGCAGTGGTTGAGCATAAACTACCAATTAAAAGCAGCTGTATAATACTTCTAATTCCCATGACTAATGGGCTGAAAATACAGAGCTCTTTGACCTGGATCCAATCCAAGCTAAAGAGGAATTATGCCACACAGATCACATTTTCTACTGTGCACATGGCAAAGGGTACAACTATAAACCCCAAACTGGCTTTGGGAAGGTGGGCTGACATGACAACTGATATATTTTGAGTGATGCATGAGAGGAACTTGAATAATTACTAATTTTTTAAATTTTTTTTTAAAGAACTTCACCTTTTTCTATATACATCATTATAATTTATGATCTCCCCGTTAATCTCCTGCTACTTTACTAACAAATTATTAAGTATAGAAACAATTGCAAGGGAAAGATTCTCAGGGAGGTTTTTGTTTTTCATTGAGTGTCTGATGGCCCTTAGACTGGTAGTAAAAATCTCACTGCTACAAGATACATCTTGGGGTTTTTAGGTGCATCCTGTATCTAGAGATTCTCAAATCCATCTTTGATTGTCTTTTGTGAATAGTTGTGGGTTTTTTTCTTCAAAAGAATCATTGAAAATGTGGCATTTTGTCTTAAATCCAGTAATCTAAATAGCTGAGTTTTGTTAGTTTTGTAGCAGAATGAAAGTAACTGTCTATAGGTTAAGCTTGAGGCTGGTTGGGCTGCTAAAAGCTGTATAAATATGCAAGGCACCAGAACTGATGTGAAGGAAAGTGCTCTGCTCGTCAGACAGGGGAGTGATTACGTGACAGGGCAGTTGGAGTTCTCCTGGAAACAGGGGAAATTATCAGCATACCAGGACAGAATGCAAAGGTCGATCTGCTGAATACAAATAAAGTATTGAGCACCAGGTTCTGCCTCATGGAGCTGGCGCTTTTGGAACTGCTGTGATAAATGCACTGATAAATTCGAGGGAATGAGTGCTATTGCAAAAGCCTGATGTGAAGGCTAGAAAGTGTCCAGCTAGTAGGAATTGCATTGCTTGGTCAGGCACAATGAAATTAAATAGAATTTGCTTTAGTGAAATTGCATCAAGGATGATTAAATGTGCTGCTGAGAGAAGGTGGTGATCACCTTTCACTGAAACCACTTCAGTGACTCTGTCACTTACTCCTTACGTCTGTTTTGGGTTTTTCTCTTTTGCTTGGTTCCTCTAACTTGAAAACTCCCTCTCCTGTTCCATTCCACCACTGTGTTGTGACCCTGCTCCAAGCCAGGAGGTAGCACCAGGGCTCTTTCGAAGACCAGAAGTGATCTAAAACCATTTGTCAGCACCATTCCTTGGGAGCGGTGAGAGTTTGCCCAGATACCCTGGGTACTGCACTTCCCCCTTACTGATACACTGCATTCTCAGTTCCCTTGTTCTTTGATAATTGCATTTTGGCTAAAAATATGGTCTGTTACCTTTGCTGTCAACAGCTCCAAAAAGCTGATCTGTGTAACACAGCACGTTTTTACCTAGGTGAGACTAAGACACGCGTGTCAGAGCTACTCTATGCTCCATCCATAGCTCCAATGTTTGGATCTGCACTTGGAATTCAAATCTGTATCTCATCCCCAGATAAGTCACCAAGCAGATCCCTAGCTGCTCACAATACGTCTGGCTTGGTGTCATGGGGTTTCTCACTCCTGTGGCTAAACTGCTCTTGGGATGTTTTCTTGATTCAGAAATCTACAGGAGTCTGAGTCCAGCCCGTGTTGATTTTACTTAAATTGTTTTGCTTTATGCATTACTTTCTAGGAGCCTTTGGCCTTGTAGGTGCCAAGCAATTGAGCTGGAAGAGAATTCACATCTCTCCAGTTGTTTTATTTTCCTGAAATATAACAACAGAGCAGTACCCAGCAGCTGCAGGCAAGGAACAAGGCCTCTGTGTTTGCCAGGTGGCTGTGATACCATGACTATCGAAGTCTGAGTGACCAGAACTGGGTTTTGCCTCACGTGTGTTGACAGTGTAACCAGTCATGATTGCAGTTGTTGGAGCAGTGGATGTGCAGAGCTATATTCAGTCATTTATTCCCTCTCCATTTTTGTAACAATTGTAGCATGAACTAATTATTTTTTCAGTGGGAGATGTTTTGGAGTTGTGTTTGGTAACTGTTGATTTTGCAGATGCTTTTTTGAAGGCCTGACCTGAGCTTGGACATTGGTCTTCTGCTTTGTTACTTTCAGAGGCACAGAAGCGATCAAGAGCTTTGCTCTGGAATAAAAGATTGTGTCAGTAGTTTGGCACACTGAAAGGGTTATCAAACACTGGAATGGTCTGCCCAGGGCAACGGTGGAGTCACCATCCCTGGAGATGTTTAAGTGGTGTCTACACCTGGCAATTAGAGATGTGGTTTAGTGTTGACTCTTCAGTGCTGAGTCAAGGTGTGGGCTGGGTGATCTTGGAGGTCTCTTCCAACCAGATATGCTTCTGTGATTGCCTTCATCCATATGTCAATATCCAGGTGAAAGTTAATGCTGCCGCTAATGGGATGATCCATGCTGGCATGTCCCTTGTTTGGCCCAGGCAACAGTAGAGTTAGCTGAATGTTGGGGGTAAAGTGTAGGGAGAGAGAAGCAGAAATGTTTCAGCAAAGAAAGCAACACATCACTGGGTTTAAACCATTTCTCTTTGCTTATCTTGGGAACTGGAGCCACTGAAACGTTATCTTCTCTCTGCTGTTGACTCCCTTCCAAAGGATTTGCTGTCGGCCAGTGCAAAGGAACCTCAAATACACTGCAGAGCTTGCACCAAAATGGAGCTGTCTTAACAATAATAATAAAAGAGTTCCAGCTTCCTACAGATTTAAATTGGCTCCGTAAATTTGACACCACGTTTAGCTTCTGAGGTGATAATGCATCAGATTACACTGTGTGGTTATTTTTCATGGCATGTCAGTAAAATAGAAATTAATATTCCATATTGGCCTTTCAGAAGATGTTTCTTCAGAGGGTTAGGCTTTCAGTGAGGATTTAAAGACTGTTAGTGTAAATGTGACTGTTCTGTGTATGTTTCAGTTCAGACAACGTACTTTTATTATAGAGAAAACGTTAACAATTTAGTAATTTGCTTTAGAGTTATAGTTGGTACAGTTTTAAAACAGAAATAGATGCTTTCTGTGGCAGAAAAAAAATTATTTTTGAAGTAGTTCATGATCTTCATCTTTCCATAATTTCCTTAGTTCCCTGACTTAGCACTCAAACAGCTTTTGCTGAGTGCTTTGTATGCACAGAAAGGGGCAAGTTTGGCCCTGAAAATCTTGATCTTGGGGCATCAGATGCAAACTTTGATAAAGCAGGAAACAGTAGGTGATGACCAATTCTGTACAGTTTTAGCTGTAATAGCTGGTTTAAAAAAAAATGCAAGCTATTCTTTAGTAGAAAACGAGGTTCTGAATTGCACTAATACTTTCCTTGAGAGGGATTTTACTTTCTGTAGAAAACTGCCTTTTTGTGGTAAACCAGAACACTTTTTTTTCTTGTAGGGAAGAGTTGTTCACAGGAAACCATTTTCTGACCAGCTTTAAAATACAGAGATAGCAAAGACCAGTTACAGTTTTTCTCATCACTCCTAAGGAAACTAAATGCTAAACTACGAATATTAATGTGAGGTTTACTGAAGGCAAGAAAGGTCTTTGTTTTTTTATCCTTTTCCTGTACCCCAGAAGAGGAAGAAAATAAAATATAATATAAACACCAGGGTATTTTTTACCCCCAAAGTTGTTAGTGAGAGCTTTAGCTACTTTAGTGCTTTCCTCTCTTCTGTTCTCTTAAACTGTGCTTTTGGGTCCCAATTGTGACAGCAACAGCCTGAAATGTTTAAAAATGTGTGGGATGAGAGGAGGGGAAACAGGAGTGGGTTAGTGTGGCTTTTTCCTGGAAAATGTGACATTTTCACCAAACTTTGATACAGTAAAACATTTTCAAGGGGGGAGAAACCAGAGTTTCCATTTGGAAATGCTACTGTAATGCTGCACGGAAGTTGGTGCTAGGTCAACTCATGTGCCATCTCCTCCTAGCTTGGGTTCCTGAGTGGACCTAGTTTCTTCATGTGTGCCTTTTCATTGATCTGTGCTGGTAAACCAGAGAAAACAGCCTGGTTGAAAAGCTGAGTGTCTAGAGAGCAGCAAGGAGGGTAAAGAAAAGAAACTCAAAACTACAGTACCCATGGGGTGCAGTGATGGTGGATCTAGAAGTCTATGCTGAGTTTTTGTCTTCTAGACAAGCCCCAACCTTGTGGTGCCAGTGACTCTTTGTAGTTGCACTTAGTGTTTAATAAATTGTGTGCTTGCCTGTTAAACTGCCTTGACCATATGTACAAGATCAGCATTTATTTGTCTTAAAGCAAAATAATGCCAGAAGGTACTTCATTAATATAATGATGGGTCTCTTCACATCACCTTATAAATATTTGTCGCTTCAATACCAGGTATCATTCATCATATGTGTCACTGCAATACCAGGCATCATTGCCAGACACTGCTGAGCCAGCTTAGGTCAAGTTGTGTAGCAAATCAATGGCCAAACCAGTATTAGCACATAAGATTTCTTGATTCCTGGCCTCTTACCTGACCTTAAAAAGCATGATAATTTTGAAATAATTGGTGTTTTGTTAAGGTTTTTAATGAAAAAAACAAACATTTACATATTTTTCATTTTGGCAATCATCCTTTCAGAGATCTTAGCCCAAACAAGCAGAATCAGCGTTATAATAGATGGATAAACAATTTTGTTGATGTTCTTAGTTATTGGCAGTTGCTATAGCAATAGGCTGCCACAGATTCCCATATAATGTTTATGGCATGTGGCTGCTCACCACATCAGTCAGATCAGAGGTACATCCTCCCTGGTAATGAAAATGGCAAAAACATCTTAGCTATGTGTATACCATAGAATTGGGTTTTCATGGTATTTGGAATAGTAAGAGCCTGTGTGTTTGGGTTTTTGTTTTGTTTTGTTTTCTGGAGCAGTACCAAGCATTAATCAATTCCAAGAAGTTTGACTCCAAGTGAAGTATCTCAGTGCTTGGTCTGGCTAGTGCTAGAGCAATGCAACTGTGTAGCTGTGTTGGAGAGATACCATTGCACAATGTATTTTTAAGACCATCAAACCTTAATTGAAAGGAAGAAGCAGAAATCTTGGAATGTGCTTCCTTCTTCTTAACCTTAAACTTCAGGAACATTTTTATGGCATGGAGTGGTTTCTTTTCTGTTTTTTCCCAGGTTCTGGCAAGTTGTATTTCACTAATTCTAAACTGTGTGTTTACAGGCTGCTCATGGTGTGTGTTTTCCTCCTCACCAAATGCCATTTTTTCATGTAGTAATCATAGAATCATAGAATGATAAGGTTGGAAGGGACCTCAGGGATCATCTAGTTCCAACCCCCTGCCATAGGCAGGGACACCTCCCACTAGTACAGGGCACTCAAGGCCTCATCCAACCTGGCCTTGTAAGCTATAGCCCTTCAGATCTTCACTTCCAGTGTAATAAGAGCATGTTTGTGGAGCACTCTGCACATCAAAAAATGCCCCAGCAGTGTTTATTTCAGTGTGTGATCTTGTATATGGCTGGAGATGTTCAGATGTAGCCAGAGCCTTCATTCAAATACCACATTTCTCTTTCAAATAAACTGAACATCTGATCAATAGCAGATCGATCTCTTCCTTGGTCAGGAGGAAATCCAATGGAAAATTTTATTATCAACACAACACAGTACAAATACAAGGACAGAAAAGTCAGGGAAGCAGGCTGGAGGTTTTAGTAGCTGCTTAAATTTAGCCATAAAATGTCCACAATTTAAATTATGTGCCTTGGTTGTAAACTGAATATGGATTTTGGTACACCAAACTGCAGTCTTGGGAAATCTGGTTTTGGCTGTGGAAGAGCACAGAAAATTTGGGATGGATAGATGGGGGTGTGCTGCATATACAAAGGGAGTTTCTGTTGAAATATATTCTCAAAAATAGACCCAGAACAAAGCAATTTCAGCTACAAAGTATATTCTCAGGCCTTCATATGGTTGCTTGACTATAATCCCATTAACTTTTCTTTTAATTCGATATGAAGGCAGACTTAAGCTCTGAAATTTAGGCCTAAATATTTCTTTTTTTTAAAACATCAAATAAAAATGGCTCCTGTTGAGTGATTTTGTTCAAGGCCTGCCTTAAACGTTAAGAGTATTCACGCTAGCTAATACAGGCTAACATAGATGTAGAAGTTGTTTGATAAGTGATTACAAACAGGAATCAAAGATCCCTGTAAAACCATTGGTCAGACAGACACATCTAGGAATGTGATTCAAAATACTGTCTATCACACATTGATGTCTAAGGAAAACTATAGTGATACCACAAATTCTCCCCTGTTTTCCTCCCTATGCTGTTATTCCAACAAAGATTTACAGTGATCCATTAGCAAATAAAAACAAACCCCAAAATTGTTTCTGTCTTTATCTCATAGACTGTTTTGGCCTTAAACACAACAGTGTAAAGAATTGTAACTATTTAGGTAACTATTTAGGTTTTCATTTTTAATGTGGCTTGTCATTGCTAAATTGAAGAACCTGGGATTAAAAAAAAGCACCTAATGTGAATTAAATGTGGTGCTGGACAGAGAATGTTTGTTTTACAGCAATAGTATCACAGGTTCATTTCCTGTGTATATCTTACTTCAGGTTTGCAAACTAGGATGGGGTTTTTCCAACTTTTTCTGTATACTTTTCCAGGGGCTTTTGTTTCCAGAGATGTAAATTGAAAGAGATGACATTTCCATGCAAAGAGAAGAAATGTTTATTTTAAGAACACACAAGTACCCAGTTATGCTACAGCTTGTTGAATCCTCGAATGCCAGACTGGCTTTGCTTGGAAGATGAATGTGAATTTGAAAAGGAGCCTGTCAAAGTAATTGGGCTTTCCAGCTTACTCCTACTAGCGAGGTCTTTGCTTCATGCTTCCCTTTTGTCTTTTACAAAGGTAGTAGCAATGTTAAAAAAAAATAATTTGTGGTTTATGTACTATTTCTAAACATTGGCCAAGTGTTTCTCTCTGCCCCATCCCCAAAGAGAAGGAAGCAAGCACCCCAAAACCTCAGGCAGGTTTCAGTTAGAGTTTTGGGTCTTTTTCCTACACTGATGTTGAGAGTTTATATCTAGAGCAGACTGTGGCTGTAGGGAGGTGTCCTGAGCTCCCCAGTGGGATTGCTGGTTGGAATGGGAATGCTGAGGGTCATGGGTGCATCTCCTAGTGCCTGGCCACAGGTCCCCAGCTGTGCTTTCAGCCTCTGGGCACAGCAGAGATCAGGACCAACTGGATCATACCTTCGACTTACCTAGTAAGAGAAAACTGGTTGTTTAAAACAGGCTACCACATTTTTGTCATGTCTTGCTTCTCTGCCAAAATTGTAGAGATGCAGAGAGTGAGAATATCTTCCCGCCACCTCTCTGGATGCATTTTTATACCTGCTCTTCACTGTAAATTTGAACAGCAATAAAACAAAGGAGAGGGTCAGTGTAAGGATTAGGCGAACTGTAGCAGTCATTTCTTAAGGGTGCTTAACCTTGCATATGTTCTTTTCTTTTTGTCTAGATGTTGCATGTGTGTCTGCAGGCAGTGTGGTCTAAGAAACACTGGAAGTGGGAATTAACTATTGTGGCATAGCAAAGCTGGAGGTTTCTCCTATAACTTTGCAGGAATGTCCTACCTTCCACTGATCTTTTATTCAGCATTTTGAAATGTAAAGTTTACAGTCCTTTTCCTGTCATATTTTTAAATACTTGTATGCTTCTTGCACTCTACTTTCCCGTTCAGATTTCTGTATTTCGAGATGTTGTGTGTGTGGACAAGGGTTCATAAATATATATGTTCCTTGACGGTTTCAGTGCATGCACACGTATATGAGTATATATCCCTCGATGGAGTTTCAGTTCTGCTGCAGACACGATGGATTTCTCCCTCTTTATCAGTGGCACCATTAGTAGAGATAGAAATGGAAACTTTTTCAACTAAAACCAGCTGGGATATCACTGATCAAGATACGGTCTAGCCCAGGAAAATGGGGTGTAAGTAGTAATTGGAGCTGTGATACAGCTGAAATGACGTTTTTCTTGCTGTTTGTTTTTACAGTATTTCATGACCTATTAATTCATTCTCTTGCTTTTCCCTTAAAAATATTCATTTCTGAGAGATAAAGTTAAGAGGGGTTATGGGCTGCTGAAACAACAGATGTAAAGGTTGTAATTTTTAACCTTTCAGAAAATATTTTGCAGTATCTTAGAAGTTTGTAAAAGGAGAAATAGAGCTCTGAGGAATTTTCAAATCAGGTGACATCTTTTTTCATTCATGTGTTATATCTAACATTGCTGTTTAAAGGCATGGAATGAAACTTCATAGGTTTGTGGGGTTGTTTTTCTTTTTTTTCTTTTTTTTTTTTTTTTTTAAAAACCCACCTTCCAGAGACATTGGATTTACATTTTAAAAAGAAAACACATTACAAAGACCCTGCCATTAACTGTACAGGAATGAGCATTTGATGATGACTTTAAAAGGAAACAGATTAAGTAGTTAGCAAGTACTGCGGCATTTGGCACGTGCAGAGATTCAAGCAGTAAGTCAAAAAGACACAGATCAAATATTGTCAGGGAACTGGCTTTGTTGCTGCTCTTTTGATGACAAAGATCTAATTTTGAGTTATATTGACAAATTAGAAATGCATTTTTAAACCCACGAGTATTTTTCTCTTAAATTTAGAGTGGCAGGCAGACAAAATGACTTGCCATGACTATCTTCTCTTCCATACTTATTCTCCATAACTAAGTTCCAGAGTCAGCTCCAGAGACTTAATTACTTTCCTTTCTGAAACACATCTTAAAGACAAAAACTAAATGGTATTAAATATTTACATGCCATCAGTCACTGTAATTACCACAGTATTTATATTCTGTTTGCTGTGAGGGAGGTGGTCATGCAACATCAAGAGCCAGTTGATATTTAGGAGACAGCTTCTATCGTAGTGTGATCACTGTGAGAATACTTTGAGGCAAGGAAATACTTTTTCCAATCAGCTGCATTTTATTAGAAGATTCAATCGTCAGTCCTGCCTTGTGGTCCTGCTTTCTCAGTCAACTGTGTGGGCATCATTAATTTTCACTGCAGATGAACCCATATATGGCTCAGATTTTCATAGAATCTGCCAGGTTGGAAGAGACCTTCAAGATCATCCAGTCCAAACTATCACCTAGCCCCATCC
Source organism: Eubucco bourcierii (assembly GCA_013396675.1). Lineage (NCBI taxonomy): Eukaryota > Metazoa > Chordata > Aves > Piciformes > Ramphastidae > Eubucco > Eubucco bourcierii. The sequence goes on along the minus strand of VWZE01017221.1, from coordinate 233,922 downwards.
AGTCAATTAGACCATGGCACTAAGTGCCCTATCCAGTCTTTTCATGAACACTTCCAGGGACAGTGACTCCACCACCTCCCTGGGCAGCCCATTCCAATGCCAATCACTCTCTCTGTGAAGAACTTCCTCCTAATATCCAGCCTCTACCTCCCGTGGCACAGCTTGAGACTGTGTCCCCTCATTCTGTTGCTTGTTGCCTGGGAGAAGAGATTGACCCCCACCTGGCTACAACCTCCCTTCAGGTAGTTGTAGACAGCAGTGAGCTTACCCCTGAGCCAGTTCATTTTTCTAGTTTCTTCCCTCTCTAATTCTTTCCTTCTCTCCCTCATCCTAAGTACTTCTTCCCAACTTATGCCCATCATTTTTGTACTCCTCTTTGTCAGAAGGTGATACTAAACCAGTACATAGCAGCCCCTAATAAATATGAATTCTGTGTGTATTGATTACATGGGATTAGTGATCATAGATAGCTATACACACAAAAGTAGTTATTGTAGCTCTTTGGTCAGTTGACCTCACTGCTATTCAATCTCACATTGGCTTTCCGGTATTAAAAGCTCTGTAACAAATTCAGGTTGTTTTTTTTTTTTTTTTTTTTGTTTGTTTTTGTTTTTGTTTTTTTTTTTTTTTTAATTTTATTAATGGGTGTTCTGGAAACAAAGGAAAAGTTGTTGCTTTTCTTACACAGTTTTTGAAAGTTTTGCAGTTTCTCCCCAACAGAAGAGCACATCCCTTCCTTGAGCAGTGTTTAGGTTCTCTGTACATTACCCCAGCAAATATTCAGAAGGGGTATGGAGCACCAAATTTTTAGCTGATGTAGTTCATGAAATATCAAGCCTTGATGTACAAAAACCTGTTTTCTTTTAAATTAGGAAAAACCTATAGCGATCTGAAAAGTGTTTGATGGTAACCTGTTGACTGTGAACAGCTAGAAGAAATTTAAGGACATTGAGGTGCTTGAGTGTGTCCAGAGAAGGGCAACGAGGCTGGTGAGAGGCCTCGAGCACAGCGCTATGGAGAGAGGCTGAGGGAGCTGGGATTGGTTAGCCTGGAGAAGAGGAGGCTCAGGGGAGACCTTCTTGCTGTCTACAACTACCTGAAGGGTGGTTGTAGCCAGCAGGAGGTTACTTTCTTCTCTCAGGCAACCAGCACCAGAACAAGAGGACACAGTCTCAAGCTGCACCAGGGGAAGTTTACACTCAAGGTGAGGAGAAAGTTGTTCACTGAGAGAGTCATTGGCTACTGGAATGGGCTGCCCAGGGAGGNATGATACTGTGATACTGTGAAATTCTAAAAGGTCTGAGCTGTTCTTTGTTAAAGCTAAACTGTAATCTTTGTTTTAAGTACATGTGCACGCATATGTATCACAGTGGTGCTTCAGATTTTGGCTTCACCCCCTAAAACATACGTAGTCATCTTAAATCAAGCCAAGAAGTGTGTTGCGTGGGTATTTTGTATGTGCTTACATTTTCAGACATAAATTACTCAGTAGCTTGTGTTTATGCTGAGGGAATCCCAAAGCAGCTGAAAGGTCACACCTGCATAAGGCTACATGAAGATACAGTAGAGCCATCTCTTGTGAAAGGCAACAGGTAGATGTTTCACAGCCCCAAACTTTGTCCTCCCACATGATGGCATGGGGGACTTTGTGTTACACACCCTGGTGCTCTGAAAATTACAATGTTTACATCTGAGTGGAGTAAGAAAGCTTGTTTATTCTTGCCTCAGTAGTACTCCCTTCACTCCTACATGGATACATCAATCTCCACCGTGCAGATATCTTACAAGGATGAAAAGCAGGCTGGCAATCCTACTGGGTTTCTGCACAAGGGTCTCTGATCACTACACATTTGCAGAAAGCTAAACATTTCAGCCCATCCTGCAGGATCTTGAGGGTAGCACTGCTCCTTGTGGTACAGACACACTTGCAGCATGAGCTGCTGTTTCTTCCACCTGCCCTGATGTGATGTAGTAAGAAATTCAGGCCACAGGACACTCAAAACCATCACACTGACCTTTTAAAATATTGCCACGATCACATAAGTTTGTGCTTTATTTTCTCATCATTCCGGAGAGTTGTTTAATGTTTTTTTGGTGGTGGCAGTTAGAATAAACATCCTAATGTTTCCAAAAGCTTAGGAACTTTTTGTGTTTTGGGGATCAGCAGAAAAGATGGCTTGGTTTTCTGTGTATTTTCTGCAGTAAACATTTTTGGAATTCAATTTTTTCTTCTTTTTAGTTTCTTTTTTTTTTGTTTGTTTTGTTTTGTTTGTTTTTTGGTTTTCTGTTTTGTTTTGTTTTGTTTTTAGAATCATAGAATGGTAAGATTGGAAGGGACCTCAAGGATCATCTAGTTCCAACCCCTTGCCATAGGCAGGGACACCTCCCACTAGTACAGGGCACTCAAGACCTCGTCCAACCTGGCCTTGAACACCTCCAGAGAGGGAGCAGCCACAACCTCCCTGGGCAACCTGTGCCAGTGCCTCACCACCCTCACTGCAAAGAACTTCCTCCTAACATCCAGTCTAAATCTCCCCTCTACCAGTCTAAACCCATTGCCCCTTGTCCTGTCGTTGCAGGACCTTGTCAATAGTCACTCCCCAGCCTTCCTGTAGGCCCCCTTCAGATACTGGAAGGCTACTATCAGGTCTCCTCAAAGCCTTCTCTTCTCCATCTTTTCTTTTGGAATACTTTTTCTCCTTGGTTTAATGCAGCATAACCTCCTCTAAATTTAGTGGGAAGTGTAAACGTATGTAATGCTTTTTCTGTGGTTAGAAAATACATGTAGCATTAAGTTATTAAAGCTTGACTTTAAACTATGTCTTGGGCTAATGATTTTACAGTATAATTGCTTTAGTTAATTTGAAGGCAGGTATACATACAGCTTATTCCATTTTGGCACTGTAAAGTTTGCCATTGGTATTATGCCTCATTTTTTATATGATTTACATAATTTGTGAAACAGATTTAATATTTTGTGTGTGAGATAATTAGTTTCTGGTTTAGAGCCTTCATTGTATGTTCCCTGGGTTTTGAACACCTTTTACAGTAGCACAGAAGGTCATTGTTGGATCTAAATTCTTTGTAGAGCGATCAATCCTGTTTTAATAAAATAAGTTGCATAATTTTTAATGTAATTAAATCAGGTTACATGGAATTGTTTTCTGCTGTAAATTTGCTGAATTGGAAGAAATATGGTAGTGATGTGTTAATTACTGTGCTGTGCTCTTTCTCTTGTTACAGTATAGTTAGAAATTACTGGACTTTAGAGGTGGACGTAAAATGGTACTCATCTAAGGAACTTCTATGGGGTGCCCAATGTTTCCTGGTAGAAAGAGGAGGAAAAAAACCATTTCTAGTGGAATTAAAAAACTTTTCTGCATAACTTTCAGAAGATTCAAAGTTAATGTGTCACTAACATTTCTTAGTCATCACCATTTGACAGCAACACCAGCTCTTGCCAAGCACTGAGTTCTTCAGCAGGTGATGGAGAGGTTGGAAATAAATACCCCTTTTCCAGAGAAATGGAGCTCCTCCTTGCACAATAAGCATCTTACAGTCACATCACATACCAGTCCAAAAAAGTTCTTTTCGTCTGGTATGTGATTCCTACATGAGGGCACATGCTGGCTGTTTTCCTCTCCAAGGAATTGTTTTCTTGGCTGCCTCCATCCAGTGTTTAGGAGTACTGTGCAGCTCTAATGGCTCCTGGCTTATTAGGAGTCTAAACAGTCTCCTGTATCCTTTGTGTCAAAGTGAGTGAAAGCTTGGGAAATAATTCTGGGATTTGTTGAGCAGGAAAAGGAGTTGTTCAAAGGAGTCAGAGTCTGTAGAAAGACTAACTTCAGTAGTTACAAAAGGAGAGTAACAGTTCCTTTCCCAAAGATTTTTGCATCCATTCCTTGTGCTAACTCGGTCTCTTAATCTGAGTCTCTTTCTCAGATTATTTCTGCACACAACTTGTTTCTGACATGGATTTTACTTGTCTGTTTCTACCTCTCTTTTCACCCATGTAGCTCACACATGCATGCTTGTGCTTTTTTCCTTGGTAAAATAGTTGCACTTAGCACAGAGATAACTTAAAGTTAATGAGACAGAACGAGAACACGATGCAGGTATTTCCTTTCCCTCCATTTCTGTGCTGTTAGGAAATGGTTCTGGGATATTAAAAAAGTAATAATAAAAATTCAGTCAGCCACAAGGCAACCCTGTATCTTGTGGAACAGTTGCTGTAAGTTGTACCCAGGATCTGCTGAAGGCATTTTGTGGTAGAAGGAAATATTAACGTTTGCCCTTGTGCTTTTTGATAACGTGCATCTAATTTCATTTAAGAGCCCACAAGACCACTTTCTTACACAGACACTTCCATAGAGTGGGTTGGGGTTTTTTTTGTTATTTCTACAAACCTTAACCAAAGGCTGTGTTTTTCTGATGTGATTACATGTATACATATCTATGAAAAAAGCAGAGGAAAAAATATGACTTTTTATAGTTTTATTTGCATCTGTTCTTGCTCAGCACGGAGTTGTTAGACCTTTGCAATACAATTATACCAGTGGAAGCCTCTAAGGCATTTATTTCCAAGTGGGAATACTGTTTCTTCTACTTTAAACAATTAGGTGAAGTATAATCTCACTTTCTTCCTGTGGAATGCCACACTTTTATTGCTATCATTTATCAGTTACGAGATGTAAATAAGACATAAGCTTAGCTTAGGAGCCTGGCCGAAATGAAACCAGATTGTATTGATCTTTGTGTGGCACGGAATGGAACAGAAAATCATCCAGTGTCCACTCAGCATTCATCGAAGCAATTTTTGAAGAGTAAAGGCTGCATACGTACGATATAAATTCCTTATCTTGTTTACTTGATATATGCATGCAGTTCCAAACTCAGAAACCTGATAAAAATCACAGCTAATTGGGTGAGAGAGTGCCTGCTATTTTCATTATAGGTTTAAAAACGTGAGACGTCGGGGCTTAGTCTAAAAGCACCTCGGAAGTATGCAGAAATTTTGGCAATGTGCTGACAATTTATTGATGGATGCCTAAAGACAGGGATTTAAAAAAAAAAAACAAACCAAAACATCATCCCCCAAACTTTCACATCACTGACAGTGAACGAAACGGTGAAAAACTGAGTTTTTGTCTGTGTAGCAAGTTAATGATTTTCTTTTTCTTTTTTTCTTTAAAATAAAAACCCACCCTTTCCCCATCCCCCTGCACTGCCAGGGAGACAAGACGGCTGCTGATTTCTTAAAGCCTTAAAGTTAGCTGACCTCCTAGCTGAACCCGACTTTAATGTAAACATTTTCTTGAGATGGTTCGTAGCAGGGCCAGCAAATCTGGAGAATATTAGTGGCGCTGTGTTTGCGGGAAGCAGGAATCCCTTGGTAATTCTCAGGAGCTCTTTTCCAGGCCAAGGCAGCCTCAGACACAGTTGTGTTTTCAGTTTTGCAGGGTTCGTTGGTAATGCCCTGTGTATCTTTTTAAAATGTAATTAGTAAAACACATAATTAGTTTTTTGCTTTGAAGTGGAGTTTTCCTTACTTGCCTTTACCCGGTTAAGAGTCTCTCTCCACTTCCCCGCCATGGGTAAATAACATGATGGCATAATGTTCGTGTTGATTTAGTCATCAACGTTTTGGTGTTGGTGTACGAACTCTAAGCAGAATAGAGAAATCAGAGGAGGGCTTTCTCCAGATCACCTCTCTTTGCAAGAATATTAAGTTCCTTTAATGTTCCACACTGCAGCAAAATGCATGGCTGCAGGCTCGACCCCCATATTTTAAAGGAACGTTTTGTGCTTTTTAAGTGTTTGTCAGCCCTTCCAGGATCTTCCTCTGTGCCCATTCTCTATGGCATGAATTGGTTACAATGGCTGCGTGTTGCCCGATCGTATCGAGTGTTTCACAGGTACAAGTTGGGGGCTGAAGGTCTGATTTTTCCTTACCTGTGTGCTCCTATTTCAAGGTATTTTGTGTTTATCTTGAGCAGCTGTTGAAATTACGTGCTGAAACACTATACAGTACCTAGCACTTATTTCTTACTTTTCAGCTTCAAAGCACTTTTCATACATGAATTGAACCCCCCAATACCCAATTTGCCCAGGATTTGCTCCAGTACAGCTTTGTGCCCGGGGTGGATGCCCTGGTGGGCAGAAGTTTGAAAGATGTCAGTCACTTGTGCTTATTAAACTCTAGCACGTGCTCTGTGTTGTATTATACTGCCTATAACAATCTTATTTTTACATGCACAAGAAAGCATGTTTAAGAAACCTGTGTCCATTACAGGCTGTTGATTGCTGTCACTGTATGTTGCAGGTTAATCTGTACTCCAAAACTTGGCTTCAATTTACCCCTCAGGTGAAAAAAAATATAAAATGGGCAAGATGGGCAGAATGAAACTGTGCGTAGTTGATTATATTTTTTTTTGTACAAAAAGTACAGGAAAATTGCTTTTTCTGCTCAGAAGGAAACCTTACCATTTGTATGTTAAAAAGTGTCTGAAATTCAGTTTTCACTTCCAGCATAGGGCAGCAGAGATGGAAAACTCCCTTTAGAGCTTTCATTTAATTTATTGAGTAAGCTTGCAAAAAGGAAGACTGGGGGGAAAAAAACCAGAGTGTGATATTTTTCCTGATTATATTTTTTTATTTTACTATCATCAATATTTCCTGCTGCTGTCTTGATCAAAACTCTTATGAACAGCACAGAACTAATGCATTTGCAGAGTTAAACCTGAACCCAGGGAGGATGTTACCAACATTTACTGGATTTCTGGGATGAGTTTCATCAATTAATCATTTCTCTGCCCTTCTGCCCCAGCTTTCTCTGGTCACTGACTGTGTTACTCGTTTTCTTTATTTAGCTTTTTAGTAGGCCATAGGATGCTTTGAGCACACTGGACAGTAGCTGAAGCATGATGTGTGACTTCCTGAAATAGAAATAGTAATGTAAAGGGTTTATGTTATTGCATAATCGTTTGACTGACATTTCTCAAACAATTGTGTTTTTTCATGTGTTGATCACAGATACGTTTAATTAGTGTTAAAATTGGCTGTTGAGTGTGTCGGTTGTCACGGCTTGTTTAATACCTTAGTGTTTGCAGTTGTCCCAGTTTTACCATCTTGAAAGATAGTTTCTATTTAGTTCCCTTAGTGTTTTCCACAGTTTGTTTTAAAACCCACAAATTCAGCTGAAGTGTTTGTTTTTTTACTTAAGAATGTTAACTTTAGAAATAAAATATTTCCTGTTTATCAGCAAAAGTGTTTCTTCCCACTTGCTGGCTCGATTTTGGAGATGGATTTTTTTATTTCCTTCACTCACACCACCTTTCTTTCTTCTGCTAAACATAATAAACCCTAAACAATGATAAAGCTTATTTAACCCATCTATACCTGCTTCACCTCAAATAAATACAAAATAAATTGGGCAAAAGAAAGAGATAATATTTTTGAATCAGTACACAAACATTGCTCCCTGTGAGATATTCATTGTACTGCAATAAATGGGGAAAATATATTGAATTTATGCACACATGATTGACTTTTCATACAGTGAACCCAGGTTAAACATCTTGAATATGGAATATGAATAGAGCTAACATTTTCATATGAAGCAATAATGAAAACGAACAGAGCTCCATTTCGACTGATACCAAAGAACATTTGATACTCCAAGGCATAAAATGTGTTTAGTACTTGGGTTTTGTTAAGCTTGACAGAAGCCAGGAAATGGGACAGTACAACTGCAGCATAAAGGCTGCTTCTATACCTGATGACAGGCTGGAGGATGTAGCTGGGTAAAAACAATCACGGCACCTACCTGCTCATCATTCCCAACAGAAGGTATTCATGGCTGTGCGCCTTCAGCGGATCCACCTCTGAAAATACCAGTCATTAGAATCTGGGGTTTGTTTTCTGGGCAGAGCCTGGCACCAGGCTGCAGAGAAAGGCATTCAAAAGGAGAGAAGGAAGAGCAAAACTTTGTGGATTTTAGAGGGTGTGCTTTTATTGATTTTTTTTTTTTTTTTTAATCTTGTTTTGTTCTTCGACAGCACTGGAAGAAATAGAGTTTAGTCCAGGTAATGGCAAGGATATCCTGGTGCTTAACTGGTTTAGTGAGATGCATTGCTTGCTCTGAGCTCCTGACCATCGTCCTTTCAATGGTCCTTTCTTCTCCTCCATGCCAGCAGAGAATAACAAGCCTGTATTTTCAGAATTGCTTTCCTGTAGTGATTTCAGTCCCTGATGAGCTTTACTTGTCAAGTCTGTGCCTGCTACCATTCGATAGGCAGAAAAATCAGAAGTCAAAATATGCACATGATGCAAAAAACTGCCCCAAACTGCCTTTATAGTCCCTTTGCTGCCTACCCACCTCTTCCAGCTCAAGTTGCTTTTCTCTCACAGCTCTATATATGTGCTTGGTCTTTTTCAGTTCTAAACCTATAAATGCTCTTGTTGAACATGTACTGTATTTGAACACTTGACCTCTTATTTGGTTTTAGTGAAAGTTTAAGGTACCTGAAAATCAACTTAAAGAAAAAATTGGTCCAGCAATTAAGCTTTGAGGTTTGTGTCTCTCCAGCTCCTGCGTACATGCAAAGAAACTTTCCCAAAGAGTCACACAAGGGAGAAATCTGTCTGATTAACCAATACACAGCCCATGTAACTCTGAAGGAAAGCTTGGCTTCCATTCAATTGAAACAGGCTCTTAATTGATCCTATGCTAACCCAAAATGAGAGCTTTTTGCTTGCTTTCAGGAAGATGGAGACAAAAATGAACTGACAAGGGCACCTGTCAGCTTCCAAGCCGTGGGTGCCTGCCAAAAGGGCGTTGCAACGCTTACTGTTTAATCATCATAATGATGATTTACATTAGCAGCTTAAATATGTAGATCTTCCCAATGAAACCAGAGCTAAGCCTGTATTAAATTCACTAGGACTGACCAAAAATATCTTGATATTATTAATTTTAAATACAAGTGCCCTATCAGCATCCAGGAGAGCTGAAGAGTTGAAGGAAGGGTGGCTACTTCTGCACTAGCCTAAACACGATCCATTTTACTGTTCTTCAGCGTCATCTTTTTCAGCCAGAGTAAGCTGAAGGCCTTGGACTATTTATCTTTGCAGTGACTGTTTTCTGTGTTGAGGATCCTCTTCAAAGCATTTTAAAGAGTTTCTTCTGCACATTTTGGAAGTTCATTATTGTGAATGACAAGACTCACCTAAGAGTTCCTGAGTTTGTGTCAAGCTTTCAGCAGATCCAACAAGCAGGCTTCTTCTATCAGTCAATCTCCCATTTTTTTCACCTGTGAAATGAGTGTTCTAATGGCTTGATGTGATGTAATGCTTAAAAAATGCACTTTATACACCAGCATATCCTGCAAGTAAATAGGATAATACATGTATAGACCTTGCAGCTGGGTGGTAGGAGACTGGTATATGCTAAATTTTCTGGAGAGAGGGTGTAGAAGGGACAGTATAATTGTGGGTTTTGAGTACTGAGTAAGAATACAACTTTTCAGTCCACCAAGGAAGGTCCTCTGCTTCATTTCAAAAGCCTGTTGAGATCCCATCCAGACTGTTGGACTTATATTTAAAGACACACACACACACCAAAAAAAAAAAA